>JAFJHL010000084.1:4508446-4681445 GCA_019425775.1 Rafetus swinhoei | reverse complement strand
GCTGGATGGGGGCAGCGGGCTGGCCAGGGGATGGGGCGGGGGGGCTGACGGGGGAGATTGGGAGGAGGAGGACGGGAGAACCAGCCGCCGGAAGCAGGGCTGGACGGGGGCAGCAGGGCTGGATTGGGGAGATCGGGAGGAGAAGGTGGGGGGAGCGGGACTGACCCGGGCACATGCCACACGAGTGAGTCCGGCCCCGGGGATTCCATTTTGCCCCCCCCCCCCGCCGTACCCTCTCTCAAGTAGTTGCGAACTGCCTGGCTGGTAGACACACTCACACAGCGTGAGCACATCTATCAGCCAGGCAGTTCGCAGCTACGGACTGATACACCTAATAATAATAAAACTTACCTAATCAGAAAATACCGACATTTTATATGTCCAGTATTTTCTCAGTTTGTTTCCCAGACAGAAGCCTCAAATACCGGACTGTCCGGTACAAAACTGGACACCTAGCAACCCTACCCCCTCCTTGCACCCTCCCTCCTAGCCAGATACCCTACCCCCAATCTGCTCCTGCTCTTGCCTCCTGGAGTGCCCATGCAGCGCCGGGTCCCCCCAAGCCCTGGCCCAGGTTGGGCGGAGGATGCAGCTGGGTGAAACACTAAAAATGTAGTGTTTCATCTTACATCTTTCAAAATTCCATCTTACAGTCCATTTATCCAATCCATATTCCCTTAACTTGCTGGCAAGAATATTGTGGGTGACTGTATCAAAAGCTTTGCTAACGCTGGCACTGGGGGCTTTGGGAGGACCAGAAACAACTTAGTTGAATGTTCATCAGTTGCTTAATGAATATGCAAATGACTGTTACCGGTCCTCCAAAAGCTCATGAATGGATTTACTGGTCCCCGTGTCAAAAAGTTTGGGAACCCCTGAACTACAGCATCTCTCAACTTTTTTTAGGATACCAAGGCATGATCACAGTGCATCAATGCAGGAATGCTGAAAGAGTGAAAGATGTCTCTAATAAGGATGTTCAATTGTGATTATCTGTCTAATCGTGCAGTTGATACAATTTGTACACGATTAGTTGATAAGGACCGCTCTGCAGAGGCGCAGTGGGGGTAGCTCCAGGAGCCAGCTCAAGCTGGGACTGAGCAGTGCCAGATCATGATGACTCTGGGAGCCACCCGTGCTGCAGCTCTGCATTTTAAATGTAGTAACATCCACCAGGCTCTTACTACATTTCAAATGCAGAGGCACAGCATCCCGGACCAACGTGAGCTGGGACTGAGCAGTCCCGGCTCGCGTTGAGTTCAGCAGCCCCTGTTCGCGGTGGCCAGCCCTGTCTGCTGCAAACAGGGGCTGCTGCTGGAGCAACCTCTGCCCATGGCAAGCCTCAGCCTGTCGGGGGATGTTTTGCAGAAGACTCTACCCCGCACTGCCTCTGATAGAGGCGGGGGGGGGGGAAGGTGGCACCATGGAGACAGTGCTAGGGGGAACCGGCTTTTAAGCTATTCACTAACATCCGTAGTAAATAAGTCCCCCTTGCGCCTTCTGTACTTTCCATCTTGCCAGAAGCAAGTCCAACTGCTGTTGTAAGGCAACTTAGAGCAGTTAACAGCTGGTATATAAGAACATAAGAATGGCCATACTGGGTCAGACCAAAGGTCCATCTAGCCCAGTAGCCTGTATTCCAAAAGTGGCCAATGGCAGGTGCCCCAGAGGGAGTGAATAGAACAGGTAATCATCAAATGATCCCTCTCCTGTCATCCATTTCCAGCCTCTGACACACAGGGGCTAGTGACACCATTCCTACACATTTTGGCTAATAAGCATTGATGGACCAATCCTCTGTGAATTTATCTAGTTCTTTCTTGAACTCTGTTAAAGTCCTGGTCTTCACAACCTCCTCTGGCAAGGAGTTCCACAGGTTGACCTTATCGGGAAGCTGTTCCATATCTTTAATAATTTTTGTTGCCTTTTTCTGTATTTTCTCAATTTTTTTTTGAACTGGGGTGACCTTACCCAAGCCTTTCATCCTCTCCAACAGGACAGAGGTGGTCAGACCAGGGCTGGGATCATTTTACTGTGTCCCAGAAAGTCTCCTCTATGGATCTACCTGTCCCCCTAAGTGCCCTCAGTTCAACCCCTTTGGAGTCAGGAGCCCATAGTCAGTCTCGGAGGGCCAGGAGCTGCTTGCACCAAATGCACACACATGCCCACAAGGCAGGCAATCGGACATGCTGCATTCAGTGTAACATAGAGGATACCCTGCCCCCCTGGCAGTATAAACAAGTCACCATATGAAATTGTAGTTTGTACTGACTTCACTTAGGCTTCACTTATGCTTTTCATGTAGCCTATTGTAAAACTAGGAAAATCTTTAGATTAGTTGATCTTCCCCTTGGAAGACCTCTGCTTACCCCCAGGGGTATACATATCCCTGATGGAGAACCATTGGATTAACCTACGAGTTTTGTCATAGTCATTTTCTGTTTCATTGTGTGGTCAAGAAAATATGTTGTTTTCAGCATCAGAGTGTCAATGGATGGATTTGTGAGTCCTCTGCCACTTAAAGTAGTTTTAGTTTTCAATTCAGGAAAAATCAAGGTGAGGTGTGGAAAAAGGAACCAAAAGAAGGCAGAATTCAGTTTACATTTCTTTTCTTGTGATAGGTACAGTCCATGCTGTACATTTTCTAGGAGTCGTGTAACCTAGAAGTCTCACTCAGGTTCTTATGTGCAGGCATTAGACCCTGATGGCCTTATTTCTAGAAGTGCTTGGCATTTGTGCTAAAGCTGTGTTTTCATAGGAAGTACTCATTATAGAATCATACAGCTGGAAGAGACCTCAGGAGGTCATCAAGTCCAGCCCCCTGCCCAAGGCAGGACCAATTCCAACGAAATCAACCCAGCCAGGGCTTTGTCAAGCCAGGACTTAAAAACCTCTAGGGATGGAGATTCCACCCCCTGCCTAGGTAACCCATTCCAGTGCTTCACCACCCTCCGAGTGAAATAGTTTTTCCTAACATCCAACGTAGACCTCCCTCACTGTAACTTGAGACCATTGCTCCTTGTTCTGCCATCCGTCACTACTGTGAACAGCCTCTCTCCATCCTCTTTTGAGCCTCCTTTCAGGAAGTTGAAGTCTGCTACCAAATGCCCCCTCACTCTTCTCTTCTGCAGACTAAACAAACCCAACTCCCTCAGCCTCTCCTCATAGCTCATGTGCTCCAGCCCTCTAATCATTTTGGTTGCCCTCTGCTGGACCCTCTCCAATGCGTCCACATTCTTTTTATAGTGGGGGGGCCCAGAACTGGACACAATACTCCAGATGTGGCCTCACCAGAGCCAAATAAAGGGGAATAATCACTTCTTTGGATCTGCTGACAATGCTCATCCTAATGCAACCTAATATGCCATTCGCCTTCTTGGCTACAAGGGCACACTGTTGACTCATATCCAGCTTCTCATCCACTGTAATCCCCAGGTCCTTTTCTACAGAACTGCTACTTAGCCAGTCGGTCCCCAGCCTGTAACAATGCTTGGGATTCTTCCGTCCCAAGTGCAGGACTCTACACTTGTCCTTGTTCAACCTCATCAGGTTTCTTTTGGCCCAATCCTCTAATCTGTCTAGGTCACTCTGGACCCTATCCCTGCTCTCCAGCTTATCTACCTCTCCCCCTAGCTTAGTGTCATCTGCAAACTTGCTGAGGGTGCAATCCATCCCCTCATCTAGGTCATTAATAAAGATGTTGAACAAAACCGATCCTTGGGGCACTCTGCTAGAAACCGACCGACAACCTGACATCGAGCCGTTGATCACTACCCGTTGGGCCCGACAGTCTAGCCAGCTTTTTATCCATCTTACAGTCCATTTATCCAATCCATACTCCCTTAACTTGCCAGCAATAATATTGTGGGAGACGGTATCAAAAGCTTTGCTAAAGTCAAGGTATATCACATCCACTGACTTTCCCATGTCCACAGATCCAGTTACCTCATCATAGAAGCTAATCAGATTGGTCAGGCACGACTTGCCCTTCGTGAATCCTTGTTGACTGTTCCTGATCACTTTCCCCTCTTCCAAGTGCTTCAAAATGGATTCCTTGAGGATCCCCTCCATGATTTTTCCAGGGACTGAGGTAAGGCTGACGGGTCTGTAGTTCCCTGGATTGTCCTTCTTCCCTTTTTCAGAGATGGGCGCTACATCATCTGGGACTTCCCCCGATCTCCACGAGTTTTCAAAGATAATGGCCAAAGGCTCTGCAATGAGATTTGCCAACTCCCTCAGTACCCTCGGATGCATTAAATCCGGACCCATGGATTTGTGTATGTTTAGCTTTTCTAAATCGTTCCTAACCTGTTCTTTCCCCACCAAGGGCTGTCCACCTCCTTCCCATACTGCGTTGCCTAGTGCACTAGTCTGGGAGCTGACCTTCTCTGTGAAGACAAAGGCAAAGAAAGCATTGAGTACTTCAGATTTTCCCACATCATCTGTCACTAGGTTATCTCCCTCATCCAGTAAGGGCCTGTAGAAACCATTTTATGTTTAGCTAGAAGCCATCTTTTATAGTAGAAACCATTTCAGCTTTTTTCCTTAGAAAGTTCACTCTGGCCTACGTGCAATCACCCCATGTGCCAGGCCAAGGCAGATGTGCTATTGGAATGTGTTAATTGGGCTGGTTCAGACAGGAGAGGTACTCCCTCGTACCTGTCCGCCATCTTGTTGATAAGGCTTTGTTTTTCCTAGTTTAATTGATTATTTCTGTAATTGGATGCCCTGACGTCAGACTGTTTGGTTAAGGGTATAAAGATACTAGGATTGATTGTATTAAGCAGCCTTACTGGGCCCGGCTCTGCTTGGACCACGTTTGGCTCACTTTGCTTTATTGGCCAATAAAACTGTCTGTTTAGCCATAAACTGAGTGAAGTCTTTACTTCTACAATTTGGAGGTTCCACCGAGATTCCTAACGCCACTTGCCCGTATGGACGGACCGGCACTCCACTTCCAAACCTCTCAGAGCGCTCAATAAAAGGTAAGGGGATACCTGTTACGAAATCTCCTAATGAGGGCTTAGGATTTGGAGTGACGGCCGGCCATTGGGGTAAGGGGAGCTACGGAATCCAATTTTGTGGAGCGGCTAACATTTTGTCTGTCTGTGTCTGTCTTTGTCTATTAGGCCTGTCTTATGTGTCACAGTTCCAAAAGGGCACACCGGTGTCTCTAGTGAGGCAGCCATGCGCTGGACCCTCTGTGTTCGGATGCTAAAAGCTGGTGTGGTGCCATTACACTCTCTCGGCACACGGAACTGTGGGAAAGCTTTGTTGACTCTCTTTCTGTTATTTGTGAACGTAGTACTGACCTCTGAGGCTAACCCCAGGCCATAGTATTTCCCCATTCCGTCAGGCTGTCTCCAGGCGCCAGGACGTGGTGTTCTGTCGGGCTGGGGTGGGTGCTGGAAACCCCTGTGAGCGGGTGGATTTTGGTCCAGCGTCTCACAAGAAAAAGGGGATCAGTGCGAGCAGGTGAATTCTTAATTCGGTGACTACTTGAAGCGAGCAGGCGGATTCTGATTCGGTGACTCAGAAGCGAGCAGGCGGATTCTGATTCGGTGACTTGCAGAAGAAAATAGTGTAAGCAGGCGGACTTTGGTTGGTGTCTTACAGAATCTTTTAAGCGCAGAAAATGGGGGTAGGTCAGTCTACAGGAATTCCAGTGCCTTCTAAGGACAGTCCGGCTTTCTTTATGTATACTCACTATGGGAAAAATACTTTGCAAGTTTTTAAATAAGTGGAATTTGTATACCCAAAATGACTCTAAATTACAATTCCCATTGAAAGGGACTTTTGATGTAACTAAAATTCTATATTTAGAGGGGGCTTTTGAGGGTCACGGAGCGAAAACTCCCGATCTGCAATGGTCTGCCTATCTACCATGGTATGAAGAAACTTTTAAAAGGCAGAAAGAATCTCAATTAAGAAGCTTCAAAGATACTCAGGAAAAACTGCAAACACAGATTAAACTGCTGAAAGAGGCTGGCACTCAATCAAAAGCAGTAATAACTAAGCCTAGTGCACCACCTATTGGGCACTTGTATCCTTGTTTCCCAAACCCTAATTCACAGGACGACATGAATGATGTCCTGTGCCCTGTGTGGAATCCCCCGCCATGTCCGATCCCGACCCCAGCTCCCGAGTCAGGAAGTTCCAGAAAGCCAAGCAGTTTTGGAGGAATGAAATAAAGGGACAGGGAGTGACGACACGTTTAGCAGCCAAGAACCTCAGGCTAGCAAAGGACAACAAACAAAGTCGAGTGCAGGGGATGGTTAGTAGCTCAACCAGTGCCACAGCTTATCCTTTACGGGAAGTCCCAAACCCACAAGGAGGGCGTATGCGGGTTTACCAACCCTGGACCAAGACCGAGTTACGCCCTGGCCAAAGATTTTCCCTCAGTAGAAGAAGACCGGTAAAATTTAAAGCAGAGCTGGCACTAATAATACGGTCTTATGATCCTAACTGGCAAGACCTTGATCTGCTTTTAAGGGTGATCCTGCCTGATGATAAGCGTAACAAGATTTTAGAGAAGGCAGGCTGGCCACCTGGACCTATTTCAGGAGACCCGGATTTAACAGCTAACAAAGAGGCTCTCACCCGAGCTAGAAACGGACTACTTGATAGTATTCTTCAGGTCTTTCCCAAACGTCCAAATTGGGTTAAAATTAACACCTGCAAGCAGGAAGAAAATGAGTCACCAGGTGCTTATTTGGAAAGGCTTACTAAAGTGTTTGAAAGGCACTCTGGCATTGAAAACCCAACTGACACTGCTAAGCAAGCGCTGGGTGCTGCTTTTGTTACTGGACTGGATCCGGCTATCCAGACTCAGTTAAAACACATAACCATCGGCTGGGAAACTAAATCCTTAGAGGAACTTCTGACAGTGGCAAACCACTGCAGACAGTGCATAAAGGCTAAACAGGACAAAGAACCTAAACTTATGGTTCTGCAATCACTGCCTACTAAAACAGGCAGGGTCGGGGCGCCCCATAGAATGACAGTCACGAGGCTCATATGGACCCCCGAGAGTAGCGTCACCTTGGTCTGGGAATGCCGTCAGCCGAGGCAACCCCAGGACAGTGACAAATGCAATTATTTGTCACTATTGCAAACAGCCCGGACACTGGAAGAGTCAGTGCCGAACCGCCCTGGGCTGCCAGAGCCTGCAGCTTTCAGACCCCGCAGGGTCAGTTTAATTTAGCGGTGGCCGTAAGTCAATAGGGTGCCCAGAGGAGGATTGCAACTTCACCTTTTTATCTCCGCTTATTCCTTAAACTCTGATGGCACTCTCACTTGCCAGGTTGCTGGACAAAACACCCAGGTTTTAGTGGACACAGGTGCTAGCAGGTCCACCCTCCAAGTCGTCTTTTCTATTCCCATTTCTAACCAGGTTGTTAATGCAGTTGGTATTTCTAATCAAGTTGTACCTCACCCTGTTTCTAAACCTGTCCCTCTTGTACTAGGACCCATTTCAGAGCATCATTCTTTTCTTCTAAGTCCTACCTCCTGTGAATTTGTTAGGAAGGGATTTATTGTGCAGATTGCGTTGCACTATTTTCTGTACTCCTGATGGGGTTTATCTTGAAGTGCCTGCACAGACCCGACAGGAGGTGGAGGACCTACTGCAGGGTCCTGACACCGTCCTATTTCCCTTAATTTCTGATTCAGATGCTGATCTTTTGTCCCAGGTCCCCAACTGTTTGTGGGCCACCACCCCAAATGAAGTGGGCAGGATATCAGTGGATCCCGTTTACATTTCTATTGACAAAACTAAGCGTCTGCCCCGTATTACTCAATACCCACTGAATCCTGCAGCTGAGGCAGGGATTCAGCCTGTCATTTCTGATCTCTTGGCACAAGGTGTTCTTATTCGCTGTACAAGTGAGTGTAACACTCCTATACTGCCTATAAAGAAACCTGGAAGGGACACCTATCGTTTCGTCCAGGACCTTCGAGCTATCAACGCTATTGTTATTTCTCAGTTTCCTGTTGTGCCTAACCCGGCCACTATTCTTTCCTCTATCCCACCTGATTCCACTCATTTTACCGTCGTTGATCTCTCCTCTGCCTTTTTCAGTGTTCCCCTCCATCCTGATTGCCAATACCTTACTGCTTTTACTTACAAAGGACAGCAATATTGTTGGACTGTTCTGCCACAAGGGTTTAGAGATTCTCCCACCTACTTTTCACAAATTCTACAGCGGGATCTCTCTGACATTACATTCCCTTCTGGCTCTACTCTTATTCAATATGTAGACGATTTGCTTCTTTGTAGTGCTTCCCTTGAGACCTGCAGATCAGATTCTGTTGTACTTCTCACGTCTCTAGCTAATAAGGGTGTCTAAACATGTCTAAACAAAAACTACAGCTCTGCAAGCCCATGGTTCAGTATTTAGGCCATGACCTCTCGGCAGGGGAGCCGTCACCTCTCTGCTGATAGAATCCAGGCAATCCTTTCTGCCCCTAAGCCCACTACCCCCCTCCCAAGTCCGCTCTTTCCTCGGTATGGCTGGCTACTGCAGACAATGGATTCCTAACTTTTCTCAGCTAGCCAAACCACTCCAGGAGCTCACCCGTAATGCTAACCCTTCTCCTATACCGTGGGGATCTCAGCAAGACACTGCTTTCTCGTCTCTGAAACAGGCCCTGGTTTCTGCTCCGGCTCTGGGCCTGCCCGATTACTCCCGTCATTTCACTTTGTTCTGTCATGAAAAAGAAGGATGTGCTTTGGGTGTACTGGTGCAGACACATGGTGATAAATATCGCTCTCTTGCTTATTACAGTACTTATCTTGACCCTGTTGCGGCCTCATTTCCACCGTGCCTCCGTGCTATTGCGGCGGCAGCGCGGATTTTAGAGCAAGCAGAACCTTTGGTTTTACAATCTCCTTTAACACTGGCTGTTCCTCATTCTGTGTCAGCATTACTCTTAAAGGGGAAAACCCAGCACCTTTCTAATGCCCGTCTTGTTAAATATGAACGGCTTCTCTTTGCTTCTTCCAATGTCTCTATAGTTCGCTGTGACACTTTAAATCCTGCTACACTGCTCCCTGCACCCCATGAGGGGGAGCCTCATGACTGTTTGCAGGTTGTGCAAGCCGTCACCTCTCCAAGACCAGACCTGTCTGAAACGCCTTTGGATAACCCTGATTTTATACTTTATACAGATGGTTCTTGCTTTTATAATTCTAGAGGATTTTTAGTAGCAGGCTATGCAGTTTGTACCGACTGGGATGTAGTAGAATCTGCCCCTCTACCTGCTGTTTCTTCCGCACAGGTAGCGGAATTAATGGCTCTCACAAGGGCTTGTCATATTGCTGCAGGAGCGTCTGCTACTATCTACACTGACTCCCGGTATGCTTTTGGCGTAGTTCATGATTTTGGTACGCTCTGGAAGCAGCGAGGTTTCCTTACTTCCTCTGGCCACTCTATAAAGAATGGACCTTATGTAGCTGCTTTACTTGATGCAGTTCTTTTACCTTCGCCTCTTGCTGTTGTTAAGTGTGAAGCTCATTCCTCTTCCTCTAATGAAGTTGCATTAGGAAATAACATGGCCGATTGGGCTGCTAAGGCAGCCGCCCTATGTCCTCCTCGGGCTGAAGCATTGTACCCTTCTCTCCTACCAGCTCCTATGCCATCTCTGTCAGAACTGGCCCTCCTGCAGGACCAAGCCCCAGAATCGGAAAAGCAGGAGTGGAGACTGGCAGGGTGCACCTTGCACCCAGATCACTTGTGGCGCAGCTCTGATGGCCACATTGTTGCCCCAGTGGTCTTGCTACCTCACCTTGCCTCCGTGCTCCATGGATTGTCACACGTTGGCAAAGGGGATGGTGGCTACCTAAAGCAAAATTGGTTTGCTCCTAAATTCTCCCAAGCAGCCAAAGATTACTGTCTGGCTTGCCCTGTCTGCCAAGCCCACAACGTGGGTAAACCTGTAAAGACAGTTCCAGCAACCAGACCTCCGCCTTTGGGACCATTTCTGAATTTACAAATGGACTTTATTCAATTGCCTAAATGTCAATCCTTTGAATATGTACTGGTTATTGTTTGCTTGTTTTCGGGATGGGTAGAAGCTTATCCCTGCAGGAAAGCGGATGCCATCACAGTAGCTAAGAAACTTCTAAATCATTACATCCCATCATGGGGAATACCCTTGGTGATCTCCAGTGATAGAGGTACCCACTTTACTGAACAAATTGTTCAAAAACTGGCAAAGTACTACTCTATCAGACAAGCACTGCACTGCTCGCGACACCCGGAGAGCGCAGGAGCAGTAGTGAGACGTAATGGGATTTTAAAGAACAAACTTGCTAAGATATGTGAGGACTCTGGCTTAACATGGGTAGAAGCACTCCCGATTGCCCTAATGAGCATGAGAGCCACTCCAAATCGGAAAACTGTACTCAGTCCACATGAGATTGCATGTGGCCGACCTATGAGACTGTTAAGCAGCCCAGACATTGACCTGGCTGATGCCACACTTGTTAAAGGAAGCATAGTCAAGTATTGTCAGGAACTTATGAGGTGTGTACAGTCCTATCATTCACAGGTTAAGGACGCCTTCCAGGAGGCCCCGACTGAGCCGTGCCATAAACTACAGCCAGGAGACTGGGTTTGCGTGAAAGTTCACCAGCGGAAGACTGCCCTGGAACCCAGGTGGAAGGGTCCCTACCAAGTCCTTCTGACCACCCATACTGCTGTAAAGTGCGAGGGATTGCCCACCTGGATTCACGCGTCCCACTGCAAACCGGTTCCAGCCCCTACAGAGGTTGGCCCTAACAAGGAGCACCGCAGACCTGGTACCAGAGACCCAGGTCCAGAAGCAGACGGGAATCACCGCAGACCTGGTACCAGAAACCCAGGTCCAGAAGTAGACGAGGATCAGCGCAGGCTTGGTACCGGCAATCCAGGCCCAAAAGCAGACGATCCTGAGAGACTGAGGCCAAAGTACCAGCTGCAACCCAGAAGGACCTGCCAGTGATAGGTGAAGCAATCTACGAAGTCCTGAAGAACAGCCAGCATGAGGCTGGACAAACAATTGATGTTGAGCTTATGCTTAATCTTGTTTTTAATACCTAATAGTTATAACCTATATGGTTCAAATGTATTTATGCTTTTAATGAACCAAGTTTCCCAGAATTTAATTCCACAGGTTGCTGGATATGTGCTCACAGTCCTGTACATTCAGAAGGAGGCATCCCAATGATTCCAGTCCCACTGAACAAAACTCAAATGAATGTTCCACTGTTTAGTGAATTGAAGCCAAATGATACTTGGTAGGATAAAAGGTTTACTAGCCCAGGGTATATCCGCCTAGCCCTGACCCCAATTGGAGAATACTGCTGGACATGTAATGGTTCAGGAGCCTGAGTGGGGAAAAAGCAGGTGTGAGAGAAACATTGTCCTGAATGAGGTATGGTACAGAAACAACACCTGGGAAAATAACAAAGGCCCTTATGATTTCGGAATCGATGGGTACTATTTGCAATGGATGATGAAGCCCCAATGCCAAAGAACCTTAACAGCAAAGGTTGGCCATTACTTTATATGTGGCCGCCGGGCATACAAAACACTGCCCAAGGATTGGAGTGGAACCTGCTATATTGGAGCAGCCTTCCCAGCCATTCGAATCACTAACCATCTCCCTGGTAGTAGAATCCGAAACTACCGAGAGATAACAGAAACACAGCGGTTTTGGGGAATTATGTTCCCAGGATTGGGTGTGGCCTATGCAGTAAGAGAAATTCGGAGGCTGGAAGTAGCTTTCAAGAAAGTAGCTAATGCCACAACCAAAGCTCTCCGTGCCATTAATAAGGAGTTAGGAGAAGTGAGACAAATGGTTCTCCAGAACCGGATGGCCCTAGACTACGTCCTAGCTAGTAAGGGTGGGGTTTGTGCCTTAGTGGGAAAAGAATGCTGTGTGTATATCACTGACACCAGCAAGGAAGTGGAGGAAGATGCCTGAGAGATTGAAAGAACTGTGGAAAGCCTAAGGCAGGAGGAAAACTGGACCCTCTGGGGTTGGTTGGGAGGTTGGTTTGGACATGTGGGAACTTGGATTCTGCAAGGTGTAGTTTTAGTATTAGCTGTATTCTTTTGTCTTTATTTTTGTTTCTTGTTAATCAAATGCTGTATTTCTTGTATTCTGAAAAACACGGGACAGACCCTTACTAAAGAGAATGTGGAAGTAATGATGTTAAAATATGATGAGCAGAGAAAGGAACAAGAAATGTATATAAATACTTCAATGCAAATGGAGGTATAAAATGGTTTCAAGGTTAGCCTTTAAAAGGCTAAAAGGGGGGAATTGTAGAAACCATTTTATGTTTAGCTAGAAGCCATCTTTTATAGTAGAAACCATTTCAGCTTTTTTCCTTTGCACGTAGGCCAGAGTGAACTTTCTATCACCCCATGTGCCAGGCCAAGGCAGATGTGCTATTGGAATGTGTTAATTGGGCTGGTTCAGACAGGAGAGGTACTCCCTCGTACCTGTCCGCCATCTTGTTGATAAGGCTTTGTTTTTCCTAGTTTAATTGATTATTTCTGTAATTGGATGCCCTGACGTCAGACTGTTTGGTTAAGGGTATAAAGATACTAGGATTCATTGTATTAGCCAGCCTTACTGGGCCCGGCTCTGATTGGACCACGTTTGGCTCACTTTGCTTTTATTGGCCAATAAAACTGTCTGTTTAGCCGCGTAAACTGAGTGAAGTCTTTACTTCTACAGGCCCCACACCCTCTCTGATCACCCTCTTATTGCTAACATGCCTGTAGAAACCTTTCTTGTTACCCTTCACATCCCTTGCTAGCTGCAATTCCAATTGCGCTTTCGCCTTCCTGATAACTCCCCTGCATTCTTGAGCAATATATTTATACTCCTCCCTAGTCATCTGTCCAAGTTTCCACTTCTTGTAAGCTTCCTTTTTGTGTTTAAGCTCACCAAGGATTTCCCGGTAAGCCAATCTGGTCGCCTACCATATTTGCTTTTCTTACTGCTTGTCGGGATGGTTTCTTCCTGTGCCTTCAATGAGGCTTCTTTAAAATACTGCCAGCTCTCCGGGACTCCTTTCCCCTTCATGTTAGCATCCCAAGGGATCCTGCCCATCATTTCTCTGAGGGAGTCAAAGTCCACTCTTCTGAAGTCCAGAGTGTGTATTTTGCTACTCTCCTTTCTTCCTTTGGTCAGGATCCTGAAATCTACCATCTCATGATCACTGCTTCCCAGGTTGTCACCCACCTCTACTTCCCCTACTAGTTCCTCCCTGTTTGTGAGCAGCAGGTCAAGCTGCACATGGCCCCTGGTCAGTTCCTTCAGCACTTGTACCAAGAAGTTATCCCCAACATTCTCCAAAAACTTCCTGGATTGTCTGTGTACTGCTGTATTGGTCTCCCAACAGATGTCAGGGTGATTAAAGTCCCCCATGAGAACCAGGGCCTGTGATCTGGAAGCTTCTCTCAGTTGTCTGAAGAAAGCCTCGTCTACCTCATCCACCTGATCCGGTGGTCTATACCAGACCCCAACCACAACATCACCCCTGTTGCTTCCACTTCTAAACTTAACCCATAGACTCTCAACAGTCTTTTCTCCCTCTAAATACTGGAGCTCCGAGCAATCATACTGCTCTCTTACATAGAATGCAACTCCTCCTCCTTTTCTCCCCCGCCTGTTCTTCCTGAACAGTTTATACCCTTCCATGACAGTGCTCCAGATATGCGAGTCATCCCACCAAGTCTCTGTTATTCCAATCAAAGCATAGTTCTTTGACTGGGCCAGGGCTTCTAATTCTTCCTGTTTGTTTCCCAGGCTTCTTGCATTTGTGTACAAACACCTTAGATAGCCAGTTGATCGCCCTACCTTCTCCATTCGAATCAGGGGTCCTCCTTTGTTGCTCATTCCTCCTTGTGTTTCTTTCTGGTATCCAACTTCCCCACTTACCTCAGGGCTTTGGTTACCGTCTGGCAATGAACCTAGTTTAAAGCCCTCCTCAGTAGGTTTGCAAGCCTGCCTGCGAAGATGCTTTCCTCTGTTGGTTAGGTGGATCCCATCTCTTCCTAACAATCCTTGTGCCTGAAACAGAGTCCCATGGTCAAAGAAACCAAAGCCCTCTCTCCGACACCACCTGTGCAACCACCACGCATTTACTTCCTCAATTCGACGATCCCTACCTGGACCTTTTCCTTCAACAGGAGGAACACCACTTGCACTTCAAATTCCTTGATCCTTCTTCCCAGCACTACATAATCTGCTGTGACCCGCTCAAGGTCATTCTTGGCCGTATCGTTGGTTTCTACATGGAGAAGCAGGAAGGGGTAGTGATCCAAAGGTTTGATCAGTTTTGGAAGAGTCTCGGTCACATCCTGAATTCGAGCTCCTGGTAAGCAGCACTTTTTTCTCGAGATTCCAGGTCTGGACGGCAGATGGATGACTCAGTCTCTCTTAGGAGGGAGTTCCCGACCCCCATCACCCGTCGTCTTCTTTTGGGGGTGGTGGTCATGGAACCCCCATCGCTAGGACTACATATCCTATGCCTTCTGGTAGATGGTGTTTGTTTCTGATTTCTTCCCTTAGAGGTCTCTGCCAAAGCATTCTCCACTGCAGTGCCTGTGGAGAGAGCCTGAAAGCGATTACTTACCTCTACAGGAATGGGGGATACCTGAGTTGGCCTTCTTCTTCTAGAGGTTACATGCTGCCAGTTCTCTTCCTTGTCCTGTACTGCCCTCGCTGGCTCTTAAGCCTGCAGTGCCTGCAGGATTAAATGCTGTCTTCTATCAAGGAAGTCTTCATCCTCTCTGATGGAACGTAGGGTTGATACTTGGGCCTCAAGTCCTCTAATTTTTTCTTCCAAAATGGCAACCAGCTTGCACTTAGTGCAGATGAAATCCCTTCTATCTTCCAGGAGGAAGACAAACATGGCACATGCTGTGCAGGTAAAAACAGCAGACCTATCACTATCCATACCTGCCTTCCTTCGGAGAGATTCCTCAGATGTTTTGAAATGCCTGCTGATCTCCTCTCGGACGTTTCCCAGGCAAACTCGCCTGTTGGCTGCTGCTCTGTTTGCTGCTCTCTGCGTTCGCTCTGGCTGCCTTTTTTATAAGGCTGAGGCTCAAAGCCTTGCCTCTGATGCAATCAACCTCTGAAGGCCCACCTGAGCTCAGGAAGTTTTGATTATACTTTAGAGTAAAGGTTTTAAAGAATGGTGAGTGTACCTCGCCCCCTTCCCCACTCCCTCTCAAAACTCCCTATTTGCAGCCCCTGGTCGCAAAGCTCCCTGGTCGCTGACTCTCTGCTTTATAAAGCCCTGGCCTTCTTGATAGCCCCGCTCCCTGATTAAGTCTTAACCAATGAGCAGAGGCTTCTAGATTTCAGCCTTGATTAGAAGCTCACAGCTTCCAACTGGCAGCCACAGCACACACTCCTTGGAAAAAAACAACACCAGACAGACAAACAGAAGCTCAGCACACAGCAAGAAACCTCCAAACACAAACCCACACTACAGACAGCCACTTCCCTCAAGGTTCCTGTATTAGCTCCTCCTTCACCTGGAGAACTCCCTCTCAAAACTCCTGTTTGCAGCCCCGCAAAGCTTTGTTAGTATTGTGCAAGCACCTAAAACATGCGGCCCCAGCCTGCTGGAGCAGAGCAGCTGCTCCCACATGGCCCCAGCCCACCAGAGTAGCCGCTCCCCATGCAGCCCTGGCCCTGGCCCCATCCGCTGAAGCAGCCACGCCATTCACCTTCCAGGTCCAGCAGGAAGATGAGTGCTGCTGCACGGCTCTGGGAAGGAGGTGGCGGGCTTAGAATTTCTGGTGCGCAAGTGCGCACCTTAAGGGAAACCTTGGCTAGCGGTGAAATTGGTGGTGGACTCACTCTGCTATTACCTACTGGGAGACACTTTACTCTTATCACAGACCGCGCCCTCTTTGCTGGTTACATGCAGTGAAGGACGCCCCAGAATCATGCAGTGGTACCTCTTCCCTCCAACCCTTCTACTTCTGGGCCCAGCACCAGGCCAGGAGGGCTCATGTAAATGTAGACTTTTCTCTAGGGAGGATGGAATGCAATTGGGGACGACCCTAATAGGGGTCATGAGTGAGGGGATGTGAGGAGTGAAGAGAGGAGGGCCTGGCATCGCAGGGGTTAAACAGAGCCTGTTGGCCCAGCTAGCCCCTCTCCATTTTACCTGTAGCTAATGCCAGGTCTGGAGGGAGGATAAAAGGAAGGAGCCTGGCTCAGTTAGGGGCTGACCAGCAAGGAGACAGGAGTGTGGTTCCACAGTCTGCAGGACACGAACCAAAGCCTGTCCACTTGGCCAGCCACAGAAGCAAATAAGCCTCCACCCCCACCCCCTGGGACAAAGGGGGGAACTTGCTAGAAACCCTAAGGGGGGAATCTGGACTCTTGGGGCCATGCCCCAAACTTAAGGACTATACTAATATAGTGGGCCAGAGTTCCTAGGCTGGGAACACCAGTGGTAGGGTTCTGCACCCCTTTTTTGCTGGCTAATTCCAGGACCTAACCACTGGGCCACCCCGCCACCAGAGAGAGAGCCACAACGAGGATGAAGAAAAAGAATGAAAAATGGGAGCGGCAGAAAGAGTGAATGTTGTTTTTCTTGGCTTGAGTTCTGTCGACAGAAGGCATTATTGCATGTACACTGTCCTTTGCGTCTACACTGTCATGTCGACAAAGTGTCTTGCTTTGTCAACAGAACTGGCTGTAGTCTAGACGCTCTTTGTCGACAGAAGCTTTGTCGACAGTATCTGTCGACAAAACTTCTGTTGACAAAAGCCTGTAGTCTAGACATACCCTTAGGGTGTGTCTAGACTACAGGGTTTTGTCGACAAAAGTGGACTTTTGTAGACAAAACTATACCTGCATCTATACTGCCGCTGAGTTCTGTCGACATAACGTCGACAGAACTCGGCAGTTTTGTTGACATCTGTAAACCTCATTCTATGAGGAATAACGCCTTTTGTCAACAGAGTTCTGTCGACAGAAGGCGTTATTGCATCTACACTGTCCTTTGCGTCTACACTGTCATGTCAACAAAGCGGCTTGCTTTGTCGACAGAACTGGCTGTAGTCTAGACGCTCTTTGTCGACAGAAGCTTTGTCGACAGTATCTGTCGACAAAACTTCTGTCGACAAAAGCCTGTAGTCTAGACGTACCCTTAGTCTTCCCTTAGCTTCTTGTTCACTACTTAGTTTGTAAATAGTTTTAGATTTAGTATTTAGCCTGTAAATAGTTTAGTTGTCCCTTTTTCTTCCTCTCCCCAGCTGGGGAGGGGATGCCAGGACCGCAAGGCTTCAAACCCTGCGAGTCCTGCCTCAAGCCTATGCCCTGCGGAGATCCCCACGTCTCCTGCTTGAAGTGCTTAGGCGAGGCACACTGTACTCAGACCTGTAAAATCTGCAGGGGTTTTAAACCACTGACGAGGCGAGAGAGGGACTCTCATTTGAAGAGACTGTTAATGGAGTCCTCTCTCCAGCCCCCGGCACTGGACGACAGTCAGTCAGTGCGCAGTGCCCCTCCATCGGCACGTGAGACCTCCTCTGCACCGGCCAAGGCTAAAGCAAAGTCTTCCTGGCACCGGTCGCAATCCCCCTCTCCGAGGGTGTCTAAGGAGCGGAGAGGCCGTTCCCCTCACAAAGAGAGCTGCAAAGTGCGCCCTAAGGAGGGGCACTCGGCCCATAGCCAGTCACGGACTGAGACGGGCCACAGCCACGCTACTGCTACATCGGAGGCAGAGGGAACCCTACGAGACTTACGGCCCTCGACCCCAGAGACGTTCCATGAGGCGAGGGACCTTATAGCTTTAACCGCCCCGGAGCTGTCAGCGTTCCCTCTTCCAGCACCGAGCAGGGCACCAATGCACTGGCCTGCTCAACCGCAGGTCCACTTGTCACCAGCACAATTGGCGTGGGGGTACCCGCCTGCGGCACCAGGAGCACCAGCAACTGCATCAGCGCTTTCCTCACCGGCTCCAGCCCCGCCTCCAGCACCGTCTCTGCTCTCAGCCACGACCCCGGCACCGTCTCCAGCCCTGGCTCTGGCACCGCCTTCAACCCTGGCTCCGGCACCGGCGCTTGTATCACCCCCGGTGCCGGCAGCGGCACCGACACTTGTAGCGCTTCCAACCCCAGGAGCGGCACCAGCGCTTGTAGCACCTCCGGTGCTGGCAGCGTTTTTGGCCACGACCTCGGCACCACCACGGACACAGTTTAAGGTACCGGCTCAGACCTTCCATCTGGCCCCAGTACCGACCCTGGCACCAGGACCGGTGCCAGTACCGGCATCAGTTCCCATATGGACTGTGACACAGACGCGTCGGCACCAGCGCTTCTCCCTGTGTATGCGATTTCGATGGCACCACGTTTGGTACCAATGTTGGCACCGATCCCATCCCCAGTGATGACGCGCGCTACGATACTGAGCCCGGCGCCACGGCAGTGGCACCGTTTGCGTTCCAGATCGACCGGGCCCCGTTATCTTGGACACTGGCTCAACCGCTGTGTGGGGCTACAGGACCTCACGGGCAGGCAGTACCGGCGTAGCCTTTTCTGCCCCCTGCACCAGCCCCCGTGCTCAGGGGAAAGCCACGAGCTATGGCCCAGCACCGAAAAGACCAGGAGTCCGCTGCCCCCCCGTGGTCGGCATCGGACTATTCCTCTGACTCAGAGGTGGAGTCCTTGAGGTTGGGAAGGTCTTCCTTCCATTCCAGATCAAGGCACCGGTCTCGTTCCCCCGGCACACAACCGCGGGTGTCAACCTGCAGCAGTATTCCTGGCCCCCCCAGCAATGGCCCTTTTGGACGCCCTGGGCCTATCATCAGGCCCAAGGTCTGCCTCCTGCAGCATCCGTCTCGGGCTCCTCAAGACAGGGAACTCCACCATCGGCAACGCCACTACATAGAGCCCCCACATCCAAAACGGATGGGTCGATTTCAACAACGATCTCTAGACCCCAGGGGGGCTCTGAGCGAGGTGGTGTCCAGACCCACTCCTGCGGAACTTCCCCAGGTAGCTCCATCAACAGTGCCAGAGCCACCAATGGACGTGCAGATGGAGGATATGACCGTACCACAGGACTCCTCATTTTCCTCTCCCGATGAGGCCCTAGCAGACCCAGCCCCATCTTTGCCATCGATGGACATGAGGGCCCATCAGGACCTTCTACGAAGGCTGGCGAATAATTTAGCAGTAAAGGTAGAGGAGGTCCAGGAGGATACAGATCCCATGGTGGACATCCTGTCCACTGCAACCCCACGCAGGGTGGCATTACCCCGATAAAGACGGTGGACAAGCTAGCCAAGACCCTCTGGCTGACACCGGCCTCCATCCCTCCCACCCAGAAGGGGGTGGAGAAGCAATACTTTGTCCCCCAGGAGGGACATGACTTTTTGTTTTCCCACCCACCCCCGAGCTCCTTGGTTGTACAGGCAGCAGGACAAAAAGAAAGACAGGGCCCCCCGGGGTCAACCCCTAAGGCCAAGGACCCAAAAAAAGTAGACCTCCTGGGATGGAAGGCCTATTCCACGGGAGGCCTTCAACTGCACATAGCCAACCAGCAGCCTATGCTGGGATGCTATGCGTACAATACCTGGTCTGCTATGGACAAATTTCCGGGACCGTTTGCCACAGGAGGACCGCCAGGAGTTTAGGGCCTTGGCAGATGAAGGTAGGACGGTGGCCCATATGGTCTTGCAGGCGGCTTTAGACACAGCTGATTCAGCTGCCCGGACAATGGCAACAGCTGTGGTCATGTAACGGACTGCGTGGCTAAACGTGTCGGGCATTCCTCCCGATGTACAAACCTCCCTCCAGGACTTGCCCTTTGAAGGAGCGGGTCTTTTTTTCGGATCAAACGGACTCCAGACTACATAGCCTGAAGGATTCCCGGGTGACCCTTAAGTCTCTGGGAATCCATGCGCCCGGTCCACTCAGGCGACCCCCTCAACCCTAAGCCTGCGACAAGACATTTCCAGCGGGGTTTTACCTCTGACCATGGCAGAAGTCAGGGTCGTAGTTTTTCTAGAAACAACCCGCATAGAAACCAGCGCAGAGCTACGAGATCGGCTCAACATAAGGGGCCCACTACGTCCGCAGGCCAGCACCCTAAACCACCGTTTTGAGGGCACGATTGAGGACAGCACACCAGTCACGCTCTCTCCCCCCCCCCCCTTTGGTTTCCGTTTATCCCGTTTCTACCAAGTCTGGGTATCTATAACATCGGACCAGTGGGTTCTCAGCCTGGTAGCACGGGGCTACTCAATCCCCTTTACTTCCTCCCCTCCTCCGTCCCTCTCCCACTCCCCTCCCTCCTTTTTAGGGACCCTCTCACGGCGCTACTGGGGAGGAGGTTGCGGCTCCTGAACCTCGGGCGGTGGAGCCGTCCTGGACAAGTTCAAGGGAGGGGTTTTATTCCTGTTATTTCCTCGTTCCAAAGGCAAAAGGGGGACTTTGTCCTATTCTAGATCTCAGAGGACTAAATTCGTTCATAAAGAAGACAAAGTTCAAAAAGGTCACTCTTGCCTCCATTATTCCTTCCTGCAAAAAGGAGACTGGTTTGCTGCTCGATTTGAAAGATGCATATTTCCACGTCGCGGTGTTGCCCGCCCACAGGAGGTTCTTGCGGTTCATGGTAGCCAACGACCACTTTCAGTTCACGGTCCTTCTCTTCGGACTCACCACAGCGCCAAGGGTTTTTACCAAATGTATGGCCCCAGTGGCGGCTGTGTTGAGATGCCACGGGGTGCACGTCTTCCCGTACCTGGATGACTGGTTGATTCGCGGCTCGTCCCTGGACCAGGTAGCCTCACACGTCTCCATGGCCAGGAGCCTATTTCTGCAGCTGGGCCTCATACTGAACGAGGAGAAGTCCTTGATGGTCCCCTCCCAGACGATAGAGTTTGTGGGAGCGTTCCTGGATTCCACCGCAGGAATGGCATCCCTGCCCAAGCACAGATTCCAGACTATGCAGACAATGATCAGGGACCTCCACATTTCCCCCATGACCACTGTGTGCAACTGTATGCACCTGTTGGGTCACGTGGCGGCTTGTACATACGTAGTGGCGCATGCCAGGTTGAGGCTATGTTTGCTACAGGCGTGGCTGAGAACTGCTCACAACCCTGTGCGACACCCCCTGGACATGGTGGTTACCCTACCTGCCCCCGTACTTCGCTCCCTGGTCTGGTGGACTCAGGAGGATGTGGTTTGCGCAGGGGTCCCCTCAGGGGTGGCCCGTGACTATAGGCGGACTCGGCCGCCGCCTAGGGCGCCGCTTTCAACGGGACGCCCGGGGTGCCCGATGATGATGTCAGTCCATTGGCGGCCCTGCAGGCGGGGTGCCGATCGCGTGTTCCGCCTGGGCGCCAGCTGCCGCCCAGCCGCCTCGGGCGCTCCTGGGTCCCCTTCGAGAAACGGGCCTCGATACAGCTAGTGACGGATGCATCTGATCTGGGGTGGGAGCACACTTGGGGTCTATGAGGACTCAAGGTCTGTGGTCTGTGAGGAAAGACCCTTACACATCACTGTCAAGGAACTCCGTGCAATCAAATTGGCATGCCAGACCTTCCTACCACTGATAGAGAACAAGTCGGTGGAGGTACTAACCGACAATACCTCGGCCATGTATTATGTCAACAGGCAGGGGAGCTCGTTCTTCCCGCTTTGCAGGATGCCACCAAACTCTGGGAACTTTGTATACTGAAAAACATTTTGTTACAAGCTACCTACCTTCTGGGGTCCAGGAACAACCTAGTGGATGAGCTCAGCCGCTCTTTCCAAGTCCACGAATGGATGCTGAGGAGGGATATCCTGGAGGGAGTTTTCTGGATGTGGGGCTGTCCCCTTCTGGACCTCTTTGCCTCCAGGCACAATGCCCAGTGCAGGAGCTACTGCTCCCTCAGGGGGCAGGGGATCAACTCCCTAGGGGACGCCCTCCACATACACTGGCCCAGTCTTTTGCTGTACGTGTTCCCTCCCCTTCCCCTAATACACGACACGTTGATCAGGGTCAGGAGGTTCAGGGCTACGGTCATAATGATAGCACCATGGTGGCCAAGGCAGCACTGGCTCTCAACCCTCAGGGAGTTGTCGACGGTAGACCCAGTGCCATTGCCTTTAGTCCCAGACCTGCTGACTCAAGATCTGGGTCAAGGGACGCTATGCCACCCGAACCTAGGGTCTCTCCACCTCATGGCGTGGAACCTGAATGGCTCTCTGCCATAGAGCGTAACTGCTCTCAAGAGGTACAGAGGGTCCTATTGGAGAGCAGAAAACCTTCTACCAGAGCCCCCTATGAAGCAAAATGGAGGAGGTTCGCGCTTTGGGCGCAGCAAAGGGGCTTACACCCGCTTAGAGCTAGTGTTTCTCTGATATTGGACTACCTGCTGCATCTTAGACAACAGGGCCTTGCGACGTCCTCTCTAAGGGTCCATTTAGCAGCAATTTTGGCCTTCCACCCAGGAGAAGGGGAAAGGTCGGTGTTTGCCCATAAAATGACAAAGCGGTTCATGAAGGGGGTCGATAGACTGATGCTGCAGGTGCGTCCCCCTGTCCCGCCTTGGGACCTGAATGTGGTACTGAGAGGACTGATGAAATCACCCTTTGAGCCACTGGCCTCCTGCTCGCTAAAGCACCTGTCATGGAAAGTGGCATTTTTAGTGGCAATCACATCTGCCAGGAGGGTGTCAGAGTTACAGGCCCTTACTTCAGACCCTCCATACACCGTCTTTTTCAAGGACAAGGTCAGGCTCCGTCCTCATCCAGCCTTCCTCCCTAAGGTCGTCTCCCATTTCCATATGACTCAGGACATTTACGTACCAGTGTTTTTTTCCTAAACTACACTCCACACCTAGGGAGCAGGGTTTGCATTGCCTGGATGTTCGAAGGGCTGTTGCCTTTTACATTGACAGAACGAGAGACTTTCGAAAGTCATCACAGCTTTTTATTTCCTTCACAGAGCGCATGAAGGGAGCACCTGTGTCAGTGCAGTGTTTATCTTCATGGGTCACTGCCTGTATTAATGAGTGTTACCATGCCCAGGGGAAAACCCCTCCGTGGTTGAGAGCCCGCTCCACGCGGGCACAGGCCGCGTCCGTAGCATTTTTGGCTCAAGTGCCTATATTGGACATTTGTAGAGCGGCCACGTGGTCTTCTGTGCATACCTTCTCCGAGCACTACACCATCACACAGCAGGCCAGAGCAGACGCATCGGTGGGTAGAGCAGTGCTGCAGTCTGTGGAGAAATAGGTAAGATTACTTTCCGACCCCACCGCCAGAGGAAACGGCTTAGGAATCACCTAATTGGAATGGACATGAGAAAGCACTCGAAGAAGAAGAAGAGGTTACTTACCTTGTAACTGTAGTTCTTTGAGATGTGTTGCTCATGTCCATTCCAAATCCCACCCGCCTCCCCTTCGTCGGAGAATTTCGGAAAGAAGGAACTGAGGGGGTGGAGGGCTAGCAGGGGTATATATGCGCTGTTATACCGGCGCCACTCCAGGGGGCTCCCTGGCTGGCCCTAAGGGTACTGCTGAGGGAAAAAGCTCCGAGATCCGTGCACGCAGTGCGCACACACCTAATTGGAATGGACATGAGCAACACATCTCGAAGAACTACAGTTATGAGGTAAGTAACCTCTTCTTTTTTCCCTCTTTTGTCTCGGAGAGTTCCCTCCAGCTTCTGAGGGAGACAGACATGTGTCTCTCTCTCTCTAAGAAACCATTCTTCACTTTCTGTAAGTAGGATAAAGTTTAGATAAATCCGTTAGGTTTTATTATTTTATGGGTTGGGTATGGGATCTGATGTCTGTGTACTTTTAAACAATGTTTTGGCTTTTCTTTGTAACTAAGTTCTAGGCCCATGGAGTCTCTACATGAGAGTATACGTTGTTACCTTTCAATCTAGTCATTATGCTTGCAACAGGAAGATTGTGGTGATAATAAAAGCTCTCTTTTCTTTTTTATTAACCTGGTATTGGTTAATTGTGTGTCTTAGTTTTTACTTTGGGGTGAGATTTCCCAAGTGATTTCTCCCCTGATTTCTTTATTATTACTTGGTTGGTGGCAGTGAAGGATTTTATTCCCAAAATCTAGGTGCTTAAGATTTTGGGGAGAAGTTTTATACCAAAGCCTGGTAGATAAGGTTTTGGGGTACTTTTGCTGGCCCCCACTTCTGCATTTACCGTGCCAGAGTGGGGAAGGAGCCATGACACTGGTCATCGACCAATTCATGCAGAAATTGCTGCCAGACCTTTGGTGCTTGGGTAGGCTAACATGACCTGAGCACCTACGACAAGGCAATCACATTGATGGAGAGAAGAGCGACAGCCAGGGAGTTGACTCGCCTACCTAGACAACGCATCAGGCAAGGCAGGACTCTGATGATGACCCTGGGTGCTCAGGTGCCCAAGCGCCCAGGAAACCCTAGACGAGGGACAAGGGATGCCAAAGGCCAGTGGAAAACAAAGAGGGATGGAAATGATTTTAGAGAGGCTAACCGTGAAGAGAAACCCCTTGCTTCACGGAGCCAGAGGGGCAGCTACAGGTGCTATAGGTGTGGGGAATTAGGCCACATAGTAGTGCAGTGCCCCAACCTCAAGGAGCCTATGCAATGTAATCTCGAGGACTCGGGTAACTGTGACCCCCATTAGGTTGAGTAGGGTGCATGGGTTGCCCAACATAAGTATACAAGGCTGGTGAAGGCAGATGTTATGCTAAAATAAGCACACGGGACCTTTTTCAGGGGGATATGGCAACACGCCGCATTTATTGATAATATAACAAAGTAGCATATGCATTTACACACACACACACACACACACACAAGCCCTGCTGATGGAATAGTTACCAGGCTGTTGCTCGGCCCAACCTATTGGGCCAAATAGGTCTGGTGCGAGGAAGGAGCTGGGTTCTTGTCAGTCCAGACTGATGCTCCACAGTCTTAGCACGGGAACCGGAAGAACCATACAAGACACCCCATCCTTTATAGGATTTTCCTTTCATGCGAGTCTATGCATTTTGCCTTGTCAGGCGTTGTCAGCATCACAATCAATCTTCCTGCGACATATGTTTATCGCAAGTTGTTCTCACAGTCATTTGATATCCCTATGCTGACGACCCTTCGGGGTGTTGTCTTTCCGGCGAAAGTTGTTATTGGTTCCCTATCAAGGGTGCTTGCCACTAACTTCAGGGTTCATCAATCTGCCCGGTCCAATCTGTCTTCAGAGTACTTTGCTTGATTGATAACTGGTGCCTCTGAGTTCCCAGCTCCTCCTCCGAGCATCTGGGCATATAATAATCACACTTATCTCTCCTAAAACATTCTCTCTCTCATTCACACAAACAATGCATTTACATAATTGCAGCATGGAACAAAGAGGGTACTTCTAGTTACTTTAACAAAGTTACAAGGTCTTTCAACATGAAACTTCCAGCTCTCTATTACAAAGCTTTATCTAACACTAACATCACTATGCATTACAATGTTCCATCTCTTCACTTCAACATGCTAACATCAAACAGAGTTGGAGCTAAGTTAACAAAGCTGCCTGGCCTGTCTGAGGCCTACATCTTGTGTTTAAGTTTAATCCAAACCTTTTTCTATAATGGGGTAGAAACGATGGCGCTTATAGATTCTGGGGGTGTGCTAGCACCCTGATTTTGGGGGGAAATTAGTGAAGCCCAGCCAGCTAAAGCAAGCCAAAACATATGGGGGTCACCTGTGTCCATGGGACTGTTGGTTACTACCCCAGCATAGCGATAAAGATAGAAGTGCAGGGAACGATCACCAGGGTACTAAAGACTAAATATATAAATGTTTAGTCTTTATGTTACAGTACAAGCAGGAGTGGTTTCCCCACCTTCCATATCCTGTGCTTATTGGGAGGGACTTTCCTGGGTTTAGTAGTTTGCTTCCCCCAGAGGGGCAAGAACCAGAGGGGCACCCCGAACTAGGGGAGTCTCACCCCAGAAAGTGTTCTTTCCCTACATTTGCAGAGATATTTCAGGAACTGTTCCCCATCCCTGGGAGGGGTAGGAAGACTGAAAAGCAAAGAAGAGTGGCCAAAGCCTTAGGCACCCGAATCTTGATGCAGGCACAGAGGACCACCTGCATAGGCAGATGAACATGGTCTGTGGTAGGAGAGGACCCCGAGATGTGGGAGAGGCCCATGAGTCACCAGAAGGAGAAAACCGTGAGACATCAGAGGGTCCCAAAAGACAGCTCTGAACCCAACCCCAGAGGACCGACCTAAAGAACAAAGGTAGAGCCCTTGGATTTCGGGCTGATAAGTCTTCGGAGGGCGACTTTTGGATGGGACCAGGTGGAAGAGTCCAGGTATGAGAATGGCAGGAAAGAGGTGGCCAAGCTAGATGGGGGTACCCATCGCAGGTATAACCCAGGGGCCGGGTCCATACTTCATAATCAAAAAAGACCTCCTATACAGGGTCGTATACCTACAAGAGCAAGAATTACACAAGCTCTTAGTACCCCAAAAACATCAGAGGGCAATTCTAAACCTTGCCCACATTCACCTATTTGGAGGACATCGGGGGGTGGAGAAAACCCAGGCAAGAATCCTGCACCAATTTTTCTGGCCAGGGGTACACAAAGATGTCCGGCGGTATTGCATCTTCTTCCTGGAATGTCAATTACACAGCCCTCGTCCCCCATCTATGAGCCCCATTGGTTCCCCTGTCCATCATCAACGTTCCATTTGAGCGGATAGCCATGGACTTGGTGGGTCCATTAGAAAAAATGGCATGAGGCCACCAATACATGTTTGTTGTACTGGACTATGCCACCAGGTACCCCAAAGCCGTTCCCCTACAAAATACAGCATTTAAAACTATTGCCAAAGAACTGGTGGCAATCTTTGCCTGAGTAGGGCTACCTAAAGAAATCCTCACTGATCAGGAGACCCCATTTATGTCCAATGGAATGAAGGACCTGTGTTCCCTACTCCATGTCCAGACCTTACGGACCTCTGTTTAACACCCACAGACCAATGGCCTGGTCGAAAGATTCAACAGGACCCTTAAGGCCATGATCAGAAAGGTGGTGGACAAAGATGGGAAGGATTGGGACATGCTAATACCCTACCTCATGTTCGCCATTTTGTGAGGTGCCTCAGGCTTCCACCAGATTCTCTCCCTTTTGAATTATTGTAGGGACACAACCCTCGGGGCATCTTAGACATAGCGAAAGAGATATGGGAAGAAGAATCATATGAGGGGAGGAATATAGTGGAACACGTATTGCAAATGAGGGACCGGATAGCCCAGGTTACCCCCATCGTGAGAAAACATGTGGAGGAGGCCCAAGAGGCCCAGTGAGCATACTACAACAGACAGGCAAAGATTTGGCCATTCCAGCTGGGGGATCGAGTAATGGTGCTGGTGCCCACGGTGGAGAGTAAACTGTTGGCCCAGTGGCGGGGTCTCTATTAGGTAATTGAACCTGTAGGGGAAGTAAATTATAAAGTACGGCAACCTGGATGCTGAAAACAAGAGCAGATACACCACATCAACCTTTTAAAGCCCTGGCAAGAGAGGGGAGGCTTGTACCTCTGTCTGAGGGAGCTCAGCCCCCAACAAATGAACCCCCGGTACAAGTAAAGATAGCTCCTGAGTTAACAGTAGGCTAGAAGAAGGAGGTCACTGAGATGTTTTCTTGGCAAATCCAGGTTGAATGACGGAGGCGTTCCACCACATAATTACTGACCCCGGGGCCAGAGTGAAAATGAGGCCCTACTGTAGGGCTACTCAACACGCAGGCCACATGGCCTGCAGCCCGTTTGTTTGCGGCCCACGGTGCGGTTTGGGTTTACGCGGGGCTCAACATGCAGCCCGCAGGTGGGAGCCAAAACAAAAAAAGTAGTCAATATATACTGGTCTTCTGTTGATATGCGTTTTAATAGTTAAATTCCTGGATTGTCATTGCTCATTAAAAGTGCTGTCATATGGGTGGAAATTGGGTAAATATTGCATTGTATTAATATCAGCAGAGCTGACTTAAATGGGGCCTGTGTGTTGTGTAGTCTTGCCTTAATCTTTGTATTCATGCCATCAGTGTGAAAGAAGCTATTTGCATATATATGCAACCACACTTAAGTTGAGGCCCTCGGCGTGTACTGTCAGTATCATTGTGGCCCCCCGGGGCTTCCAAAGTTGGGTAGCCCTGCCCTACTGGGTGCCAGCTGCCAAAAGGGAAGAAATAAAAGCAGAAGTGGAAAAGATGCTGAAGATGGGGATCATTGAGGAGTCCCACAGTCAGTGGTCCAGCTCAATAGTGCTGGTGCCCAAACCTGATGGCACCACAAGATTCTGCAATGACTTCTGGCGTCTAAATGAGATATCCCGGTTTGATGCATATCCCATCCCTCACATAGACGAACTAGTGGACTGTCTGGGTGATGCCTGATACTTAACAACCCCTAGACCTGACAAAGGGATACTGGCAGATTCCCCTAGCTGAAGATGCCAAGGAGCGAGCAGGCGGATTCTGATTCGGTGACTTGCAGAAGAAAATAGTGTAAGCAGGCGGACTTTGGTTCGGTGTCTTACAGAATCTTTTAAGCGCGCGCAGAAAATGGGGGTAGGTCAGTCTACAGGAATTCCAGTGCCTTCTAAGGACAGTCCGGCTTTCTTTATGTATACTCACTATGGGAAAAATACTTGCAAGTTTTTAAATAAGTGGAATTTGTATACCCAAAATGACTCTAAATTACAATTCCCATTGAAAGGGACTTTTGATGTAACTAAAATTCTATATTTAAGGGGGGCTCTTGAGGGTCACGGAGCGAAAACTCCCGATCTGCAATGGTCTGCCTATCTACCATGGTATGAAGAAACTTTTAAAAGGCAGAAAGAATCTCAATTAAGAAGCTTCAGAGATACTCAGGAAAAACTGCAAACACAGATTAAACTGCTGAAAGAGGCTGGCACTCAATCAAAAGCAGTAATAACTAAGCCTAGTGCACCACCTATTGGGCACTTGTATCCTTGTTTCCCAAACCCTAATTCACAGGACGACATGAATGATGTCCTGTGCCCTGTGTGGAATCCCCCGCCATGTCCGATCCCGACCCCAGCTCCCGAGTCCCGGGAAGTTCCAGAAAGCCAAGCAGTTTTGGAGGGGAATGAAATAAAGGGACAGGGAGTGACGACACGTTTAGCAGCCAAGAACCTCGAGCTAGCAAAAGGACAACAAACAAAGTCGAGTGCAGAGGGGATGGTTAGTAGCTCAACCAGTGCCACAGCTTATCCTTTACGGGAAGTCCCAAACCCACAAGGAGGGCGTATGCGGGTTTACCAACCCTGGACCAAGACCGAGTTACACGCCCTGGCCAAAGATTTTCCCTCAGTAGAAGAAGACCCGGTAAAATTTAAAGCAGAGCTGGCACTAATAATACGGTCTTATGATCCTAACTGGCAAGACCTTGATCTGCTTTTAAGGGTGATCCTGCCTGATGATAAGCGTAACAAGATTTTAGAGAAGGCAGGCTGGCCACCTGGACCTATTTCAGGAGACCCGGATTTAACAGCTAACAAAGAGGCTCTCACCCGAGCTAGAAACGGACTACTTGATAGTATTCTTCAGGTCTTTCCCAAACGTCCAAATTGAGTTAAAATTAACACCTGCAAGCAGGAAGAAAATGAGTCACCAGGTGCTTATTTGGAAGGCTTACTAAAGTGTTTGAAAGGCACTCTGGCATTGAAAACCCAACTGACACTGCTAAGCAAGCGCTGGGTGCTGCTTTTGTTACTGGACTGGATCCGGCTATCCAGACTCAGTTAAAATACATAACCATCGGCTGGGAAACTAAATCCTTAGAGGAACTTCTGACAGTGGCAAACCACTGCAGACAGTGCATAAAGGCTAAACAGGACAAAGAACCTAAACTTATGGTTCTGCAATCACTGCCTTCTAAAACAGGCAGGGGTCGGGGGCGCCCCATAGAATGACAGTCACGAGGCTCATATGGACCCCCGAGAGTAGCGTCACCTTGGTCTGGGAATGCCGTCAGCCGAGGCAACCCCAGGACAGTGACAAATGCAATTATTTGTCACTATTGCAAACAGCCCGGACACTGGAAGAGTCAGTGCCCGAACCGCCCTGGGCTGCCAGAGCCTGCAGCTTTCAGACCCCCGCAGGGTCAGTTTAATTTAGCGGTGGCCGTAAGTCAATAGGGGTGCCCAGAGGAGGATTGCAACTTCACCTTTTTATCTCCGCTTATTCCCTTAAACTCTGATGGCACTCTCACTTGCCAGGTTGCTGGACAAAACACCCAGGTTTTAGTGGACACAGGTGCTAGCAGGTCTACCCTCCAAGCGTCGTCTTTTCCTATTCCCATTTCTAACCAGGTTGTTAATGCAGTCGGCATTTCTAATCAAGTTGTACCTCACCCTGTTTCTAAACCTATCCCTCTTGTACTAGGACCCATTTCAGAGCATCATTCTTTTCTTCTAAGTCCTACCTCCTGTGAATTTGTTAGGAAGGGATTTATTGTGCAGATTGCGTTGCACTATTTTCTGTACTCCTGATGGGGTTTATCTTGAAGTGCCTGCACAGACCCGACAGGAGGTGGAGGACCTACTGCAGGGTCCTGACACCGTCCTATTTCCCTTAATTTCTGATTCAGATGCTGATCTTTTGTCCCAGGTCCCCAACTGTTTGTGGGCCACCACCCCAAATGAAGTGGGCAGGATATCAGTGGATCCCGTTTACATTTCTATTGACAAAACTAAGCGTCTGCCCCGTATTACTCAATACCCACTGAATCCTGCAGCTGAGGCAGGGATTCAGCCTGTCATTTCTGATCTCTTGGCACAAGGTGTTCTTATTCGCTGTACAAGTGAGTGTAACACTCCTATACTGCCTATAAAGAAACCTGGAAGGGACACCTATCGTTTCGTCCAGGACCTTCGAGCTATCAACGCTATTGTTATTTCTCAGTTTCCTGTTGTGCCTAACCCGGCCACTATTCTTTCCTCTATCCCACCTGATTCCACTCATTTTACCGTCGTTGATCTCTCCTCTGCCTTTTTCAGTGTTCCCCTCCATCCTGATTGCCAATACCTTACTGCTTTTACTTACAAAGGACAGCAATATTGTTGGACTGTTCTGCCACAAGGGTTTAGAGATTCTCCCACCTACTTTTCACAAATTCTACAGCGGGATCTCTCTGACATTACATTCCCTTCTGGCTCTACTCTTATTCAATATGTAGACGATTTGCTTCTTTGTAGTGCTTCCCTTGAGACCTGCAGATCAGATTCTGTTGTACTTCTCACGCTCTAGCTAATAAGGGTCATAAAGTGTCTAAACAAAAACTACAGCTCTGCAAGCCCATGGTTCAGTATTTAGGCCATGACCTCTCGGCGGGGAGCCGTCACCTCTCTGCTGATAGAATCCAGGCAATCCTTTCTGCCCCTAAGCCCACTACCCCTTCCCAAGTCCGCTCTTTCCTCGGTATGGCTGGCTACTGCAGACAATGGATTCCTAACTTTTCTCAGCTAGCCAAACCACTCCAGGAGCTCACCCGTAATGCTACCCCTTCTCCTATACCGTGGGGATCTCAGCAAGACACTGCTTTCTCGTCTCTGAAACAGGCCCTGGTTTCTGCTCCGGCTCTGGGCCTGCCCGATTACTCCCGTCATTTCACTTTGTTCTGTCATGAAAAAGAAGGATGTGCTTTGGGTGTACTGGTGCAGAAACATGGTGATAAATACCGCCCTCTTGCTTATTACAGTACTTATCTTGACCCTGTTGCGGCCTCATTTCCACCGTGCCTCCGTGCTATTGCGGCAGCGCGGATTTTAGAGCAAGCAGAACCTTTGGTTTTACAATCTCCTTTAACACTGGCTGTTCCTCATTCTGTGTCAGCATTACTCTTAAAGGAAAACCCAGCACCTTTCTAATGCCCGTCTTGTTAAATATGAACGGCTTCTCTTTGCTTCTTCCAATGTCTCTATAGTTCGCTGTGACACTTTAAATCCTGCTACACTGCTCCCTGCACCCCATGAGGGAGCCTCATGACTGTTTGCAGGTTGTGCAAGTCACCTCTCCAAGACCAGACCTGTCTGAAACGCCTTTGGATAACCCTGATTTTATACTTTATACAGATGGTTCTTGCTTTTATAATTCTAGAGGATTTTTAGTAGCAGGCTATGCAGTTTGTACCGACTGGGATGTAGTAGAATCTGCCCCTCTACCTGCTGTTTCTTCCACAGGTAGCGGAATTAATGGCTCTCACAAGGGCTTGTCATATTGCTGCAGGAGCGTCTGCTACTATCTACACTGACTCCCGGTATGCTTTTGGCGTAGTTCATGATTTTGTACGCTCTGGAAGCAGCGAGGTTTCCTTACTTCCTCTGGCCACTCTATAAAGAATGGACCTTATGTAGCTGCTTTACTTGATGCAGTTCTTTTACCTTCGCCTCTTGCTGTTGTTAAGTGTGAAGCTCATTCCTCTTCCTCTAATGAAGTTGCATTAGGAAATAACATGGCCGATTGGGCTGCTAAGGCAGCCGCCCTATGTCCTCCTCGGGCTGAAGCATTGTACCCTTCTCTCCTACCACTGCCAGCTCCTATGCCATCTCTGTCAGAACTGGCCCTCCTGCAGGACCAAGCCCCAGAATCAGAAAAGCAGGAGTGGAGACTGGCAGGGTGCACCTTGCACCCAGACCACTTGTGGTGCAGCTCTGATGGCCACATTGTTGCCCCAGTGGTCTTGCTACCTCACCTTGCCTCCGTGCTCCATGGATTGTCACACGTTGGCAAAGGGGGGATGGTGGCTACCCTAAAGCAAAATTGGTTTGCTCCTAAATTCTCCCAAGCAGCCAAAGATTACTGTCTGGCTTGCCCTGTCTGCCAAGCCCACAACGTGGGTAAACCTGTAAAGACAGTTCCAGCAACCAGACCTCCGCCTTTGGGACCATTTCTGAATTTACAAATGGACTTTATTCAATTGCCTAAATGTCAATCCTTTGAATATGTACTGGTTATTGTTTGCTTGTTTTCGGGATGGGTAGAAGCTTATCCCTGCAGGAAAGCGGATGCCATCACAGTAGCTAAGAAACTTCTAAATCATTACATCCCATCATGGGAATACCCTTGGTGATCTCCAGTGATAGAGGTACCCACTTTACTGGACAAATTGTTCAAAAACTGGCAAAGTACTACTCTATCAGACAAGCACTGCACTGCCGCGACACCCGGAGGCGCAGGAGCAGTAGAGAGACGTAATGGATTTTAAAGAACAAACTTGCTAAGATATGTGAGGACTCTGGCTTAACATGGGTAGAAGCACTCCGATTGCCCTAATGAGCATGAGAGCCACTCCAAATCGGAAAACTGGACTCAGTCCACATGAGATTGCATGTGGCCGACCTATGAGACTGTTAAGCAGCCCAGACATTGACCTGGCTGATGCCACACTTGTTAAAGGAAGCATAGTCAAGTATTGTCAGGAACTTATGAGGTGTGTACAGTCCTATCATTCACAGGTTAAGGACGCTTCCAGGAGGCCCCGACTGAGCCGTGCCATAAACTACAGCCAGGAGACTGGGTTTGGAAAGTTCACCAGCGGAAGACTGCCCTGGAACCCAGGTGGAAGGGTCCCTACCAAGTCCTTCTGACCACCCATACTGCTGTAAAGTGCAGGGATTGCCCACCTGGATTCACGCCCCACTGCAAACCGGTTCCAGCCCCTACAGAGGTTGGCCCTAACAAGGAGCACCGCAGACCTGGTACCAGAGACCCAGGTCCAGAAGCAGACGGAATCACCGCAGACCTGGTACCAGAAACCCAGGTCCAGAAGTAGACGAGGATCAGCGCAGGCTTGGTACCGCAATCCAGGCCCAGAAGCAGACGATCCTGAGAGACTGAGGCCAAAGTACCAGCTGCAACCCAGAAGGACCTGCCAGTGATAGGTGAAGCAATCTACGAAGTCCTGAAGAACAGCCAGCATGAGGCTGGACAAACAATTCATGTTGAGCTTATGCTTAATCTTGTTTTTAATACCTAATAGTTATAACCTATATGGTTCAAATGTATTTATGCTTTTAATGAACCAAGTTTCCCAAGAATTTAATTCCACAGGTTGCTGGATATGTGCTCACAGTCCTGTACATTCAGAAGGAGGCATCCCAATGATTCCAGTCCCACTGAACAAAACTCAAATGAATGGCCCATTGTTTAGTGAATTGAAGCCAAATGATACTTGGCAGGATAAAGGGTTTACTAGCCCAGGGTATATCCGCCTAGCCCTGACCCCAATTGGAGAATACTGCTGGACATGTAATGGTTCAGGAGCCCGAGTGGGAAAAAGCAGGTGTGAGAGAAACATTGTCCTGAATGGGGTATGGTACAGAAACAACACCTGGGAAAATAACAAAGGCCCTTATGATTTCGGAATCGATGGGTACTATTTGCAATGGATGATGAAGCCCCAATGCCAAAGAACCTTAACAGCAAAGGTTGGCCATTACTTTATATGTGGCCGGGCATACAAAACACTGCCCAAGGATTGGAGTGGACCTGCTATATTGGAGCAGCCTTCCCAGCCATTCGAATCACTAACCATCTCCTGGTAGTAGAATCCAAACTACCGAGAGATAACAGAAACACAGCGGTTTTGGGGAATTATGTTCCCAGGATTGGGTGTGGCCTATGCAGTAAGAGAAATTGAGGCTGGAAGTAGCTTTGAGAAAGTAGCTAATGCCACAACCAAAGCTCTCCGTGCCATTAATAAGGAGTTAGGAGAAGTGAGACAAATGGTTCTCCAGAACCGGATGGCCCTAGACTACGTCCTAGCTAGTAAGGGTGGGGTTTGTGGGTGGGGTTTGTGCCTTAGTGGGAAAAGAATGCTGTGTGTCCCATCGCTAGGACTACATATCCTATGCCTTCTGGTAGATGGTGTTTGTTTCTGATTTCTTCCCTTAGAGGTCTCTGCCAAAGCATTCTCCACTGCAGTGCCTGTGGAGAGAGCCTGAAAGCGATTACTTACCTCTACAGGAATGGGGGATACCTGAGTTGGCCTTCTTCTTCTAGAGGTTACATGCTGCCAGTTCTCTTCCTTGTCCTGTACTGCCCTCGCTGGCTCTTAAGCCTGCAGTGCCTGCAGGATTAAATGCTGTCTTCTATCAAGGAAGTCTTCATCCTCTCTGATGGAACGTAGGGTTGATACTTGGGCCTCAAGTCCTCTAATTTTTTCTTCCAAAATGGCAACCAGCTTGCACTTAGTGCAGATGAAATCCCTTCTATCTTCCAGGAGGAAGACAAACATGGCACATGCTGTGCAGGTAAAAACAGCAGACCTATCACTATCCATACCTGCCTTCCTTCGGAGAGATTCCTCAGATGTTTTGAAATGCCTGCTGATCTCCTCTCGGACGTTTCCCAGGCAAACTCGCCTGTTGGCTGCTGCTCTGTTTGCTGCTCTCTGCGTCGCTCTGGCTGCCTTTTTATAAGGCTGAGGCTCAAAGCCTTGCCTCTGATGCAATCAACCTCTGAAGGCCCACCTGAGCTCAGGAAGTTTTGATTATACTTTAGAGTAAAGGTTTTAAAGAATGGTGAGTGTACCTCGCCCCCTTCCCCACTCCCTCTCAAAACTCCCTATTTGCAGCCCCTGGTCGCAAAGCTCCCTGGTCGCTGACTCTCTGCTTTATAAAGCCCTGGCCTTCTTGATAGCCCCGCTCCCTGATTAAGTCTTAACCAATGAGCAGAGGCTTCTAGATTTCAGCCTTGATTAGAAGCTCACAGCTTCCAACTGGCAGCCACAGCACACACTCCTTGGAAAAAAACAACACCAGACAGACAAACAGAAGCTCAGCACACAGCAAGAAACCTCCAAACACAAACCCACACTACAGACAGCCACTTCCCTCAAGGTTCCTGTATTAGCTCCTCCTTCACCTGGAGAACTCCCTCTCAAAACTCCTGTTTGCAGCCCCTGTTCGCAAAGCTTTGTTAGTATTGTGCAAGCACCTAAAACATGCGGCCCCAGCCTGCTGGAGCAGAGCAGCTGCTCCCCACATGGCCCCAGCCCACCAGAGTAGCCGCTCCCCATGCAGCCCTGGCCCTGGCCCCATCCGCTGAAGCAGCCACGCCATTCACCTTCCAGGTCCAGCAGGAAGATGAGTGCTGCTGCACGGCTCTGGGAAGGAGGTGGCGGGCTTAGAATTTCTGGTGCGCAAGTGCGCACCTTAAGGGAAACCTTGGCTAGCGGTGAAATTGGTGGTGGACTCACTCTGCTATTACCTACTGGGGAGACACTTTACTCTTATCACAGACCGCGCCCCTCTTTGCTGGTTACATGCAGTGAAGGACGCCCCCAGAATCATGCAGTGGTACCTCTTCCCTCCAACCCTTCTACTTCTGGGCCCAGCACCAGGCCAGGAGGGCTCATGTAAATGTAGACTTTTTCTCTAGGGAGGATGGAATGCAATTCGGGGGGGACGACCCTAATAGGGGTCATGAGTGAGGGGGATGTGTGAGGGAGTGAAGAGAGGAGGGCCTGGCATCGCAGGGGTTAAACAGAGCCTGTTGGCCCAGCTAGCCCCTCTCCATTTTACCTGTAGCTAATGCCAGGTCTGGAGGGAGGATAAAAGGAAGGAGCCTGGCTCAGTTAGGGGCTGACCAGCAAGGAGACAGGAGTGTGGTTCCACAGTCTGCAGGACACGAACCAAAGCCTGTCCACTTGGCCAGCCACAGAAGCAAATAAGCCTCCACCCCACCCCTGGGACAAAGGGGGGAACTTGCTAGAAACCCTAAGGGGGGAATCTGGACTCTTGGGGCCATGCCCCAAACTTAAGGACTATACTAATATAGTGGGCCAGAGTTCCTAGGCTGGGAACACCAGTGGTAGGGTTCTGCACCCCTTTTTTGCTGGCTAATTCCAGGACCTAACCACTGGGCCACCCCGCCACCAGAGAGAGAGAGCCACAACGAGGATGAAGAAAAAAAGAATGAAAAATGGGAGCGGCAGAAAGAGTGAATGTTGTTTTTCTTGGCTTGAGTTCTGTCGACAGAAGGCATTATTGCATGTACACTGTCCTTTGCGTCTACACTGTCATGTCGACAAAGTGTCTTGCTTTGTCAACAGAACTGGCTGTAGTCTAGACGCTCTTGTCGACAGAGCTTTGTCGACAGTATCTGTCGACAAAACTTCTGTTGACAAAGCCTGTAGTCTAGACATACCCTTAGGGTGTGTCTAGACTACAGGGTTTTGTCGACAAAAGTGGACTTTTGTAGACAAAACTATACCTGCATCTATACTGCCGCTGAGTTCTGTCGACATAACGCCGACAGAACTCGGCAGTTTTGTTGACATCTGTAAACCTCATTCTATGAGGAATAACGCCTTTGTCAACAGAGTTCTGTCGACAGAAGGCGTTATTGCATCTACACTGTCCTTTGCCTACACTGTCATGTCAACAAAGCGGCTTGCTTTGTCGACAGAACTGGCTGTAGTCTAGACGCTCTTTGTCGACAGAAGCTTTGTCGACAGTATCTGTCGACAAAACTTCTGTCGACAAAAGCCTGTAGTCTAGACGTACCCTTAGTCTTCCCTTAGCTTCTTGTTCACTACTTAGTTTGTAAATAGTTTTAGATTTAGTATTTAGCCTGTAAATAGTTTAGTTGTCCCTTTTTCTTCCTCTCCCAGCTGGGGAGGGGATGCCAGACCGCAAGGCTTCAAACCCTGCGAGTCCTGCCTCAAGCCTATGCCCTGCGGAGATCCCCACGTCTCCTGCTTGAAGTGCTTAGGCGAGGCACACTGTACTCAGACCTGTAAAATCTGCAGGGGTTTTAAACCACTGACGAGGCGAGAGAGGGACTCTCATTTGAAGAGACTGTTAATGGAGTCCTCTCTCCAGCCCCGCACTGGACGACAGTCAGTCAGTGCGCAGTGCCCTCCATCGGCACGTGAGACCTCCTCTGCACCGGCCAAGGCTAAAGCAAAGTCTTCCTGGCACCGTCGCAATCCCCTCTCCGAGGGTGTCTAAGGAGCGGAGAGGCCGCCTCTCACAAAGAGAGCTGCAAAGTGCGCCCTAAGGAGGGGCACTCGGCCCATAGCCAGTCACGGACTGAGACGGGCCACAGCCACGCTACTGCTACATCGGAGGCAGAGGGAACCCTACGAGACTTACGGCCCTCGACCCCAGAGACGTTCCATGAGGCGAGGGACCTTATAGCTTTAACCGGCCCGGAGCTGTCAGCGTTCCCTCTTCCAGCACCGAGCAGGGCACCAATGCACTGGCCTGCTCAACCGCAGGTCCACTTGTCACCAGCACAATTGGCGTGGGGGTACCCGCCTGCGGCACCAGGAGCACCAGCAACTGCATCAGCGCTTTCCTCACCGGCTCCAGCCCCGCCTCCAGCACCGTCTCTGCTCTCAGCCACGACCCCGGCACCGTCTCCAGCCCTGGCTCTGGCACCGCCTTCAACCCTGGCTCCGGCACCGGCGCTTGTATCACCCCCGGTGCCGGCAGCGGCACCGACACTTGTAGCGCTTCCAACCCCAGGAGCGGCACCAGCGCTTGTAGCACCTCCGGTGCTGGCAGCGTTTTTGGCCACGACCTCGGCACCACCACGGACACAGTTTAAGGTACCGGCTCAGACCTTCCATCTGGCCCCAGTACCGACCCTGGCACCAGGACCGGTGCCAGTACCGGCATCAGTTCCCATATGGACTGTGACACAGACGTCGGCACCAGCGCTTCTCCCTGTGTATGCGATTTCGATGGCACCACGTTTGGTACCAATGTTGGCACCGATCCCATCCCCAGTGATGACGCCGCTACCGATACTGAGCCCGGCGCCCACGGCAGTGGCACCGTTTGCGTTTCCAGATCGACCGGAGCCCCCGTTATCTTGGACACTGGCTCAACCGCTGTGTGGGGCTACAGGACCTCACGGGCAGGCAGTACCGGCGTAGCCTTTTCTGCCCCCTGCACCAGCCCCCGTGCTCAGGGGAAAGCCACGAGCTATGGCCCAGCACCGAAAAGACCAGGAGTCCGCTGCCCCCCCGTGGTCGGCATCGGACTATTCCTCTGACTCAGAGGTGGAGTCCTTGAGGTTGGGAAGGTCTTCCTTCCATTCCAGATCAAGGCACCGGTCTCGTTCCCGGCACACAACCGCGGGTGTCAACCTGCAGCAGTATTCCTGGCCCCCCCAGCAATGGCCCTTTTGGACGCCCTGGGCCTATCATCAGGCCCAAGGTCTGCCTCCTGCAGCATCCGTCTCGGGCTCCTCAAGACAGGGAACTCCACCATCGGCAACGCCACTACATAGAGCCCCCACATCCAAAACGGATGGGTCGATTTCAACAACGATCTCTAGACCCCAGGGGGCTCTGAGCGAGGTGGTGTCCAGACCCACTCCTGCGGAACTTCCCCAGGTAGCTCCATCAACAGTGCCAGAGCCACCAATGGACGTGCAGATGGAGGATATGACCGCACCACAGGACTCCTCATTTTCCTCTCCGATGAGGCCCTAGCAGACCCAGCCCCATCTTTGCCATCGATGGACATGAGGGCCCATCAGGACCTTCTACGAAGGCTGGCGAATAATTTAGCAGTAAAGGTAGAGGAGGTCCAGGAGGATACAGATCCCATGGTGGACATCCTGTCCACTGCAACCCCACGCAGGGTGGCATTACCCCCGATAAAGACGGTGGACAAGCTAGCCAAGACCCTCTGGCTGACACCGGCCTCCATCCCTCCCACCCAGAAGGGGGTGGAGAAGCAATACTTTGTCCCCCAGGAGGGACATGACTTTTTGTTTTCCCACCCACCCGAGCTCCTTGGTTGTACAGGCAGCAGGACAAAAAGAAAGACAGGGCCCCCCGGGGTCAACCCCTAAGGCCAAGGACCCAAAAAAAGTAGACCTCCTGGGATGGAAGGCCTATTCCACGGGAGGCCTTCAACTGCACATAGCCAACCAGCAGCCTATGCTGGGATGCTATGCGTACAATACCTGGTCTGCTATGGACAAATTTCGGGACCGTTTGCCACAGGAGGACCGCCAGGAGTTTAGGGCCTTGGCAGATGAAGGTAGGACGGTGGCCCATATGGTCTTGCAGGCGGCTTTAGACACAGCTGATTCAGCTGCCCGGACAATGGCAACAGCTGTGGTCATGTAACGGACTGCGTGGCTAAACGTGTCGGGCATTCCTCCCGATGTACAAACCTCCCTCCAGGACTTGCCCTTTGAAGGAGCGGGTCTTTTTTCGGATCAAACGGACTCCAGACTACATAGCCTGAAGGATTCCCGGTGACCCTTAAGTCTCTGGGAATCCATGCGCCCGGTCCACTCAGGCGACCCCCTCAACCCTAAGCCTGCGACAAGGCATTTCCAGCGGGTTTTACCTCTGACCATGGCAGAAGTCAGGGTCGTAGTTTTTCTAGAAACAACCCGCATAGAAACCAGCGCAGAGCTACGAGATCCAGGCTCAACATAAGGGGCCCACTACGTCCGCAGGCCAGCACCCTAAACCACCGTTTTGAGGGCACGATTGAGGACAGCACACCAGTCACGCTCTCTCCCCCTTTGGTTTCCGTTTATCCCGTTTCTACCAAGTCTGGGTATCTATAACATCGGACCAGTGGGTTCTCAGCCTGGTAGCACGGGGCTACTCAATCCCCTTTACTTCCTCCCCTCCTCCGTCCCCTCCCCACTCCCCTCCCTCCCTTTTTAGGGACCCCTCTCACGAAGCGCTACTGGGGGAGGAGGTTGCGAAGCTCCTGAACCTCGGGGCGGTGGAGCCCGTCCTGGACAAGTTCAAGGGGAGGGGGTTTTATTCCTGTTATTTCCTCGTTCCAAAGGCAAAAGGGGGACTTTGTCCTATTCTAGATCTCAGAGGACTAAATTCGTTCATAAAGAAGACAAAGTTCAAAAAGGTCACTCTTGCCTCCATTATTCCTTCCCTGCAAAAAGGAGACTGGTTTGCTGCTCTTGATTTGAAAGATGCATATTTCCACGTCGCGGTGTTGCCCGCCCACAGGAGGTTCTTGCGGTTCATGGTAGCCAACGACCACTTTCAGTTCACGGTCCTTCCCTTCGGACTCACCACAGCGCCAAGGGTTTTTACCAAATGTATGGCCCCAGTGGCGGCTGTGTTGAGATGCCACGGGGTGCACGTCTTCCCGCACCTGGATGACTGGTTGATTCGCGGCTCGCCCCCTGGACCAGGTAGCCTCACACGTCTCCATGGCCAGGAGCCTATTTCTGCAGCTGGGCCTCATACTGAACGAGGAGAAGTCCTTGATGGTCCCCTCCCAGACGATAGAGTTTGTGGGAGCGTTCCTGGATTCCACCGCAGGAATGGCATCCCTGCCCAAGCACAGATTCCAGACTATGCAGACAATGATCAGGGACCTCCACATTTCCCCCATGACCACTGTGTGCAACTGTATGCACCTGTTGGGTCACGTGGCGGCTTGTACATACGTAGTGGCGCATGCCAGGTTGAGGCTATGTTTGCTACAGGCGTGGCTGAGAACTGCTCACAACCCTGTGCGACACCCCCTGGACATGGTGGTTACCCTACCTGCCTCCTGGTCTGGTGGACTCAGGAGGATGTGGTTTGCGCAGGGGTCCCCTCAGGGGTGGCCCGTGACTATAGGCGGACTCGGCCGCCGCCTAGGGCGCCGCTTTCAACGGGACGCCCGGGGTGCCCGATGATGATGTCAGTCCATTGACGGCCCTGCAGGCGGGGGTGCCGATCGCGTGTTCCGCCTGGGCCGCCAGCTGCCGCAGCCCGCCTCGGGCCGCTCCTGGGTCCCCTTCGAGAAACGGGCCCCCTCGATACAGCTAGTGACGGATGCATCTGATCTGGGGTGGGGAGCACACTTGGGGTCTATGAGGACTCAAGGTCTGTGGTCTGTGAGGGAAAGACCCTTACACATCACTGTCAAGGAACTCCGTGCAATCAAATTGGCATGCCAGACCTTCCTACCACTGATAGAGAACAAGTCGGTGGAGGTACTAACCGACAATACCTCGGCCATGTATTATGTCAACAGGCAGGGGGGAGCTCGTTCTTCTCCGCTTTGCAGGGATGCCACCAAACTCTGGGAACTTTGTATACTGAAAAACATTTTGTTACAAGCTACCTACCTTCTGGGGTCCAGGAACAACCTAGTGGATGAGCTCAGCCGCTCTTTCCAAGTCCACGAATGGATGCTGAGGAGGGATATCCTGGAGGGAGTTTTCTGGATGTGGGGCTGTCCCCTTCTGGACCTCTTTGCCTCCAGGCACAATGCCCAGTGCAGGAGCTACTGCTCCTCAGGGGCAGGGGATCCAACTCCTAGGGGACGCCCTCCACATACACTGGCCCAGTCTTTTGCTGTACGTGTTCCCTCCCCTTCCCCTAATACACGACACGTTGATCAGGGTCAGGAGGTTCAGGGCTACGGTCATAATGATAGCACCATGGTGGCCAAGGCAGCACTGGCTCTCAACCCTCAGGGAGTTGTCGACGGTAGACCCAGTGCCATTGCCTTTAGTCCCAGACCTGCTGACTCAAGATCTGGGTCAAGGGACGCTATGCCACCCGAACCTAGGGTCTCTCCACCTCATGGCGTGGAACCTGAATGGCTCTCTGCCATAGAGCGTAACTGCTCTCAAGAGGTACAGAGGGTCCTATTGGAGAGCAGAAACCTTCTACCAGAGCCCCTATGAAGCAAAAATGGAGAGGTTCGCGCTTTGGGCGCAGCAAAGGGGCTTACACCCGCTTAGAGCTAGTGTTTCTCTGATATTGGACTACCTGCTGCATCTTAGACAACAGGGCCTTGCTACGCCTCTCTAAGGGTCCATTTAGCAGCAATTTTGGCCTTCCACCCAGGAGAAGGGGAAAGGTCGGTGTTTGCCCATAAAATGACAAAGCGGTTCATGAAGGGGGTCGATAGACTGATGCTGCAGGTGCGTCCCCCTGTCCCGCCTTGGGACCTGAATGTGGTACTGAGAGGACTGATGAAATCACCCTTTGAGCCACTGGCCTCCTGCTCGCTAAAGCACCTGTCATGGAAAGTGGCATTTTTAGTGGCAATCACATCTGCCAGGAGGGTGTCAGAGTTACAGGCCCTTACTTCAGACCCTCCATACACCGTCTTTTTCAAGGACAAGGTCAGGCTCCTCACCAGCCTTCCTCCCTAAGGTCGTCTCCATTTCCATATGACTCAGGACATTTATTTACCAGTGTTTTTTCCTAAACCACACTCCACACCTAAGGAGCAGGCTTTGCATTGCCTGGATGTTCGAAGGGCTGTTGCCTTTTACATTGACAGAACGAGAGACTTTCGAAAGTCATCACAGCTCTTTATTTCCTTCACAGAGCGCATGAAGGAGCACCTGTGTCAGTGCAGTGTTTATCTTCATGGATCACTGCCTGTATTAATGAGTGTTACCATGCCCAGGGAAAACCCCTCCGTGGTTGAGAGCCCACTCCACGCGGGCACACAGGCGCGTCCGTAGCATTTTGGCTCAAGTGCCTATATTGGACATTTGTAGAGCGGCCACGTGGTCTTCTGTGCATACCTTCTCCGAGCACTACACCATCACACAGCAGGCCAGAGCAGACGCATCGGTGGGTAGAGCAGTGCTGCAGTCTGTGGAGAAATAGGTAAGATTACTTTCCGACCCCACCGCCAGAGGAAACGGCTTGGGAATCACCTAATTGGAATGGACATGAGAAAGCACTCGAAGAAGAAGAAGAGGTTACTTACCTTGTAACTGTAGTTCTTTGAGATGTGTTGCTCATGTCCATTCCAAATCCCACCCGCCTCCCCTTCGTCGGAGAATTTCGGAAAGAAGGAACTGAGGGGGTGGAGGGCTAGCAGGGGTATATATGCGCTGTTATACCGGCGCCACTCCAGGGGGCTCCCTGGCTGGCCCTAAGGGTACTGCTGAGGGAAAAAGCTCCGAGATCCGTGCACGCAGTGCGCACACACCTAATTGGAATGGACATGAGCAACACATCTCGAAGAACTACAGTTATGAGGTAAGTAACCTCTTCTTTTTTCCCTCTTTTGTCTCGGAGAGTTCCCTCCAGCTTCTGAGGGAGACAGACATGTGTCTCTCTCTCTCTAAGAAACCATTCTTCACTTTCTGTAAGTAGGATAAAGTTTAGATAAATCCGTTAGGTTTTATTATTTTATGGGTTGGGTATGGGATCTGATGTCTGTGTACTTTTAAACAATGTTTTGGCTTTTCTTTGTAACTAAGTTCTAGGCCCATGGAGTCTCTACATGAGAGTATACGTTGTTACCTTTCAATCTAGTCATTATGCTTGCAACAGGAAGATTGTGGTGATAATAAAAGCTCTCTTTTCTTTTTTATTAACCTGGTATTGGTTAATTGTGTGTCTTAGTTTTTACTTTAGGGGTGAGATTTCCCAAGTGATTTCTCCCCTGATTTCTTTATTATTACTTGGTTGGTGGCAGTGAAGGATTTTATTCCCAAAATCTAGGTGCTTAAGATTTTGGGGAGAAGTTTTATACCAAAGCCTGGTAGATAAGGTTTTGGGGTACTTTTGCTGGCCCCCACTTCTGCATTTACCGTGCCAGAGTGGGGAAGGAGCCATGACACTGGTCATCGACCAATTCATGCAGAAATTGCTGCCAGACCTTTGGTGCTTGGGTAGGCTAACATGACCTGAGCACAAGGCAATCACATTGATGGAGAGAAGAGCGACAGCCAGGGAGTTGACTCGCCTACCTAGACAACGCATCAGGCAAGGCAGGACTCTGATGATGACCCTGGGTGCTCAGGTGCCCAAGCGCCCAGGAAACCCTAGACGAGGGACAAGGGATGCCAAAGGCCAGTGGAAAACAAAGAGGGATGGAAATGATTTTAGAGAGGCTAACCGTGAAGAGAAACCCCTTGCTTCACGGAGCCAGAGGGGCAGCTACAGGTGCTATAGGTGTGGGGAATTAGGCCACATAGTAGTGCAGTGCCCCAACCTCAAGGAGCCTATGCAATGTAATCTCGAGGACTCGGGTAACTGTGACCCCCATTAGGTTGAGTAGGGTGCATGGGTTGCCCAACATAAGTATACAAGGCTGGTGAAGGCAGATGTTATGCTAAAATAAGCACACGGGACCTTTTTCAGGGGGATATGGCAACACGCCGCATTTATTGATAATATAACAAAGTAGCATATGCATTTACACACACACACACACACACACACACACACACACAAGCCCTGCTGATGGAATAGTTACCAGGCTGTTGCTCGGCCCAACCTATTGGCCAAATAGGTCTGGTGCGAGGAAGGAGCTGGGTTCTTGTCAGTCCAGACTGATGCTCCACAGTCTTAGCACGACGGAACCGGAAGAACCATACAAGACACCCCATCCTTTATAGGATTTTCCTTTCATGCGAGTCTATGCATTTTGCCTTGTCAGGCGTTGTCAGCATCACAATCAATCTTCCTGCGACATATGTTTATCGCAAGTTGTTCTCACAGTCATTTGATATCCCTATGCTGACGACCCTTCGGGGGTGTTGTCTTTCCGGCGAAAGTTGTTATTGGTTCCCTATCAAGGGGTGCTTGCCACTAACTTCAGGGTTCATCAATCTGCCCCGGTCCAATCTGTCTTCAGAGTACTTTGCTTGATTGATAACTGGTGCCTCTGAGTTCCCAGCTCCTCCTCCGAGCATCTGGGCATATAATAATCTTCACACTTATCTCTCCTAAAACATTCTCTCTCTCATTCACACAAACAATGCATTTACATAATTGCAGCATGGAACAAAGAGGGTACTTCTAGTTACTTTAACAAAGTTACAAGGTCTTTCAACATGAAACTTCCAGCTCTCTATTACAAAGCTTTATCTAACACTAACATCACTATGCATTACAATGTTCCATCTCTTCACTTCAACATGCTAACATCAAACAGAGTTGGAGCTAAGTTAACAAAGCTGCCTGGCCTGTCTGAGGCCTACATCTTGTGTTTAAGTTTAATCCAAACCTTTTTCTATAATGGGGTAGAAACGATGGCGCTTATAGATTCTGGGGGTGCTAGCACCCTGATTTTGGGGGAAATTAGTGAAGCCCAGCCAGCTAAAGCAAGCCAAAACATATGGGGGTCACCTGTGTCCATGGGACTGTTGGTTACTACCCCAGCATAGCGATAAAGATAGAAGTGCAGGAACGATCACCAGGGTACTAAAGACTAAATATATAAATGTTTAGTCTTTATGTTACAGTACAAGCAGGAGTGGTTTCCCCACCTTCCATATCCTGTGCTTATTGGGAGGGACTTTCCTGGGTTTAGTAGTTTGCTTCCCCCAGAGGGGCAAGAACCAGAGGGGCACCCCGAACTAGGGGAGTCTCACCCCAGAAAGTGTTCTTTCCCTACATTTGCAGAGATATTTCAGGAACTGTTCCCCATCCCTGGGAGGGGTAGGAAGACTGAAAAGCAAAGAAGAGTGGCCAAAGCCTTAGGCACCCGAATCTTGATGCAGGCACAGAGGACCACCTGCATAGGCAGATGAACATGGTCTGTGGTAGGAGAGGACCCCGAGATGTGGGAGAGGCCCATGAGTCACCAGAAGGAGAAAACCGTGAGACATCAGAGGGTCCCAAAAGACAGCTCTGAACCCAACCCCAGAGGACCGTAAAGAACAAAGGTAGAGCCCTTGGATTTCGGGCTGATAAGTCTTCGGAGGGCGACTTTTGGATGGGACCAGGTGGAAGAGTCCAGGTATGAGAATGGCAGGAAAGAGGTGGCCAAGCTAGATGGGGGTACCCATCGCAGGTATAACCCAGGGGCCGGGTCCATACTTCATAATCAAAAAGACCTCCTATACAGGGTCGATACCTACAAGAGCAAGAATTACACAAGCTCTTAGTACCCCAAAAACATCAGAGGGCAATTCTAAACCTTGCCCACATTCACCTATTTGGAGGACATCGGGGGGTGGAGAAAACCCAGGCAAGAATCCTGCACCAATTTTTCTGGCCAGGGTACACAAAGATGTCCGGCGGTATTGCATCTTCTTCCTGGAATGTCAATTACACAGCCCTCGTCCCCCATCTATGAGCCCCATTGGTTCCCCTGTCCATCATCAACGTTCCATTTGAGCGGATAGCCATGGACTTGGTGGGTCCATTAGAAAAAATGGCATGAGGCCACCAATACATGTTTGTTGTACTGGACTATGCCACCAGGTACCCCAAAGCCGTTCCCCTACAAAATACAGCATTTAAAACTATTGCCAAAGAACTGGTGGCAATCTTTGCCTGAGTAGGGCTACCTAAAGAAATCCTCACTGATCAGGAGACCCCATTTATGTCCAATGGAATGAAGGACCTGTGTTCCCTACTCCATGTCCAGACCTTACGGACCTCTGTTTAACACCCACAGACCAATGGCCTGGTCGAAAGATTCAACAGGACCCTTAAGGCCATGATCAGAAAGGTGGTGGACAAAGATGGGAAGGATTGGGACATGCTAATACCCTACCTCATGTTCGCCATTTGTGAGGTGCCTCAGGCTTCCACCAGATTCTCTCCCTTTTGAATTATTGTAGGGACACAACCCTCGGGGCATCTTAGACATAGCGAAAGAGATATGGGAAGAAGAATCATATGAGGGGAGGAATATAGTGGAACACGTATTGCAAATGAGGGACCGGATAGCCCAGGTTACCCCCATCGTGAGAAAACATGTGGAGGAGGCCCAAGAGGCCCAGTGAGCATACTACAACAGACAGGCAAAGATTTGGCCATTCCAGCTGGGGATCGAGTAATGGTGCTGGTGCCCACGGTGGAGAGTAAACTGTTGCAAGCATTCTACAATCAACAGGCAAAGGTTTGGCACGACTAGCCTAGGGACTGCTGAGTAATGGTGCTGGTGCCCACAGCAGAGAGTAAACTGTTGGCCCAGTGTCTGCAGAGAGATGGTCCCTAAGAGGTATGGTAATCGAACCTCAGGGAAAGTAAATTATAAAGTATGGCAGCTCTGGATGCCGAAAGCAAGATCAGATATACCATGTCAAACTTTTTAAAGCCCTAGCAAGAGAGGGAGGCTTCTAATGCTTGTAACATCTTTGTCCAGGGGACTCAGCCCGCATAGCTAACAACCCCCGGGTACAAGTAACACCGGTCTTCTGTTGATATGCGCCTAATTCTAAAGATAGCCTGGATTTAACAGTCAGGCCAGAAGAGAAGGAGCTGTCACATGAGATGAAACGTCAGAACCAGGATCTGCATTGTCTTTGAATAATCGCAGAGCTGACTTAAACCTGTAGTGGCAATCCATTCATGCCAATGACAGAGGCTATTTATGGTATAATATACCAACCACACTTAAATTACTGGACCTCAGAATGTACCAGTATGAGGCTCTCGCTGACAGTTGTACCCTACTGGTGCCAGCTGCCAAAAGGGAAGAAATAAAAGCAGAAGTGGAAAAGATGCTGAAGATGGGGATCATTGAGGAGTCCCACAGTCAGTGGTCCAGCTCAATAGTGCTGGTGCCCAAACCTGATGGCACCACAAGATTCTGCAATGACTTCTGGCGGCTAAATGAGATATCCCGGTTTGATGCATATCCCATCCCTCACATAGACGAACTAGTGGACTGTCTGGGTGATGCCTGATACTTAACAACCCCTAGACCTGACAAAGGGATACTGGCAGATTCCCCTAGCTGAAGATGCCAAGGAGGAGACGGAGTTCTCAACACCAGAAGGTCTATTTCAATACACGGTCCTCCCTTTTGGTCTCCACGGGGCCCCAGCTACGGTTCAGAGTCTAATGGATAAGCTACTACCCCCCACCATACCAAGTACGCGGCTACCTACCTAGATGATGTGGTCATTCATACCCCAGACTGGGAAACCCACCCGAAGAAGGTAGAGGCAGTCCTGGATACCTTTAGATGAGATGGTCTTACAGCAAACCCTGCCAAGTGCTTCGTGGGGTTCACAGAAGCCAAGTATCTCTGATATGTAGTGCAGAAAGGGCTGGTGAAACGGCAATTAAATAAATTAGAGGCCATCCAACAATAGCCCCGTCCAAACCATAAGAAGCAGGTTTGAGCACTTTTAGGGTCTGTGGGATACTATCGGTGGTTCATTCCCCACTTTGCCACATGAGCAAGTCCCCTCACAGACTTGGTGAAGGCTTGTGGTCTAGACCCGGTAAAATGGTCCGACACAGCAGAGAAGACGTTCATAGATCTACAGAGTGCCCTCTGCAGCAACCCTGTGTTAATAGCCCTAGATTTCTCCGAATAATTTATCCTGCAGACGGCTGCATCTGAGGTTGGGTTGGGGGCAGTTCTATTGCAAATGGTTGGGGAAGAGGAGCATCCTGTACTATACCTCAGCAGAAAACTCCTCCTGAGGGAACTTAAATATGCCGTGGTTGAGAGAGAGTGCCTCACTGTAAAATGGGCCATGGAAGCAATGCGGTACTTCCTGCTTGGGCGCAGATTTGTCCTCTTGACGGACCATGCCCCCCTCCAATGGATGTAGCAGAACAAGGAAAAAAATGCAAGTGTGACCTGGTGGTTTGTGTCCCTACGACCAGTCCAATTCCGTGTGCAACACATGGGAGGGAGCCATCATGGCAATGCTGATGGCCTGTCATGTATGCACTGCTTAATGTTCCAAGCTGCCCAACCCCTGGGTGTTGATCGGGGGGGAGGATGTGTGACAGACCCAGACCATCTGGCTGCTGCATACTAATGGAGGGAAGACATGCTGGGACTGGGGTGAACAGTTTTCTCTTCCCCCGGGGAAAAAAGGCCAAGCCTAACTGCAGCATAATCAGGCAGGCACCTGGGGTCAATTAGCGCTTGCTAAAAGCTACAGGCTAATTAGACACCTGCAGCCAATTAAGGCCTGTGGTGCTGCTTTAAAAGGTCTCCCCCCAGGCAAAGAAGGAGGATGGAAAAGAGCGAAGGAAAGAAAGGAGGAAGTGCTGTGTGGAGGAGTTGTGTGGGTGTGAGCTGAGGACTGATAAGCAGGTGCCAAAGGAAAGGTGCTGGGAGGGATTGTTTAGAAAGTAGCTCAGGGAAAAGCTGCCAGATTGAGAGTGGCAGTAACCCTGCTCATTGCTGCTGCTTTAGGGTCCCTGGGTCGGAACCCAGAGTAATGGGCAGGCCCGGGTTCCTCCCAAACCTCCCCATGACATCTCAAAATCTACCCCCAAGAAGGGAGATCAGGACTCCAGAGGGGGGATTTTACCCCAAACTTATGACCTAGCCTGTGATGAGTGTGGCTCAATAGACTGTGGCTCCTGCCTCTAGTAAAGAGAAAGAGGCCGTGCGGAGGGCCACAGCGAGCCTCTGAGGCAAACACTATTCACCAGTAGCACAAGACCCATGGGAAACAGCCGGAACTTTGTCATGGACTTTACAGCTGGACATTGCCCAGGGTCCCCACACAGGAATGCGGATTTCTTCTCCTAGACAGGCAAAGTTACTGATTTTAGGAACATGCCTCGACCAAACTTTTCTCCAAGGAGGGCGGTGTGTGATGGGGTGGACTAGGCCTGAAGCCCCGGCTGGAGGCCTTGCCGTATCCCGTCCCAGGGAGAAGAGAAGAAAATAGGTCCTCCAGGCAGACTAGAGTGACTGCTCCTGCAGCCAATCAGGGACCAGTAAGCTGGTATAAAAGAAGCTGCTGGGCCAGGGCCTGGCAGTTCCTTGCTGGAGCTTGACCCAGTCAGACCTAGAGGTGCTGCTGTCCTCCCAGTCAATCCCTGACAACTCTGAGTGTGAGCTGGACTTCAGACCTGGTTGAAACCCAGGTCCAGTGGCTGAAGACTAGCCATAATAGACCACAACAATTTTCAGAACCCTGGACAGGGTGTGGTGAGAACTTGACCTCAAAGCCCTGAGAGAAGGCTGGACAGAGCAGCTTCTTGGGGAAGTGGCCCAGGGAGTGAGATAGCACTGGACCACAGTGATACTTAGCAGGCAACTGCTAGTTATGGGGTCCCTGGGCTGGGTTCACCCCGCTAACAGCTATAAAAGGGGGGATAAGAAGAAGCGTGCTCCCAGGCGACTCACCAGAAAAACCCTCTGGGACATCTCCGCTCCCAGAACCAATCAGGTGGAGAAGTTGTGGACAAGTCCTCGGCCACAAAGGAGCACTCGCAAGAGGGTGGACCTCTTCACCAGGAGATTGAGGACAGGTAGCAGGAGAGTGGACTTGGGAAGTATTTCCAGCCTCCCAGCCAGGCTGCCTCTTCCCAGGGGTAAATTGGGGACTCTGCCTCCCCCCAGACTTAAACCCCTCAGTTTGAGATTTTCCCCCTTCCAGGTGTCTGAGATTGCTCGAATTGATCAGCAAAGCGAGCAAGAACCTCTACATTCTCACCAGGCTTGTCCCACAGACACTGCTTTACATTATCATCCACCATGTCCAGGAACTGTTCCTGAACAATCAGGTCTCTCATGCCCTCAAAGCGTGTGATCTCTCTTCCCCTCACCCACTTGTCTAGCAGATCCCTCATTTGGTTAACATAAGCCACATTACTTAGCCCGGACCCTCTTGTTCCCTGACCAATCTGATCAGCTGGAGGTAACTGTCTCTGTGGACGTGGGAAAGTCAGTGGATGTGATATACCTTGACTTTAGCAAATCTTTTGATACGGTCTCCCACAATATTCTTGCCAGCAAGTTAAGGGAATGGACGGTAAGATGGATAGAAAGCTGTCTGGAAGGTCGGGCCCAGGGGGTAGTGATCAACGACTCGATGTCAGGTTGGCAGTTGGTTTCTAGCGGAGCGCCCCAAGGTTTGGTTCTGGGATCGGTTTTGTTCAACATCTTTATTAATGACCTGGATGAGGGGATGGATTGCACCCTCAGCAAGTTTGCGGATGACACTAAGCTAGGGGGAGAGGTAGATACGCTGGAGGGCAGGGATAGAGTCCAGAGTGACTTAGACAAATTGGAGGATTGGGCCACAAGAAATCTGATGAGGTTAAACAAGGACAAGTGTAGAGTCCTGCACTTGGGCCAGAAGAATCCCAAGCATTGTTACAGGCTGGGGACCGACTGGCTAAGTAGCAGTTCTGCAGAAAAGGACCTGGGGATTACAGTGGATGAGAAGCTGGGTATGAGTCAATAGTGTGCCCTTGTAGCCAAAAAGGCTAATGGCATATTCGTTTGCATTAAGAGGAGCATTGCCAGTAGATCCAGAGATGTGATTATTCCTCTTTATTCGGCTCTGGTGAGGCCACATCTGGAGTATTGTGTCCAGTTCTGGGCCCCCAATTACAGGAAGGATGTGGACGCATTGGAGAGGGTCCAGCCGAGGGCAACTAAAATGATTAGGGGGCTGGAGCATATGACCTATGAGGAGAGGCTGAGGGAGTTGGGTCTATTTAGTCTGCAGAAGAGACGAGTGAGGGGGGATTTGATAGCAGCCTTCAACTTCCTGAAGGGAGGTTCCAAAGAGGCTGGAGAGAGGCTGTTCTCAGTAGTGAAAGATGGCAGAACAAGGAACAATGGTCTCAAGTTGCAGTGGGAGAGGTCCAGGTTGGATATTAGGAAAAACTATTTCACTAGGGCTGTGTCTACACTGGCGCGATCTTGCGCAAAAGTGGCCGCTCTTGCGCAAAAACTTGCTGCCTGTCTACACTGGCCACGTGTTCTTGCGCAAGTAAACTGAAGTTCTAATGTATGAAATCGGGGCTTCTTGTGCCAGGACTCTGACGCTCCTGCTCAGGAATAAGCCCTTTTGCACAACTGTTCTTGCGCAAGAGGCCAGTGTAGACAGGCAACATGAATTTCTTGCGCAAGACAGTCCTATGGTTAAAACAAAAGACAGAACTATGTAGCACTTTAAAGACTAACAAGATGGTTTATTAGGTGATGAGCTTTCGTGGGCCAGACCCACTTCCTCAGATCAATATGTGGAAGAAAATCGGCACAACCATATATACCAAAGTGATACAATCAAAAAAATGAACACATGTGAAATTGACAAATCAAATTTTAGAACAGAGTGGGGGTGGGGGGGGAAGGTTAGTGTCTGTGAGGTAATGACATAGGGGTGATAATAGGGGAAGTTTCTGTGAGGTAATGACATTAGGGGTGATAATTGGGGAAGCTATCTTTGTAATGGGTGAGATAATTAGAGTCTTTGTTTAAACCCATACATAAAGTGTCAAATTTAAGCATGAATGACAATTCTGAAGCTTCTCGTTGAAGTCTGGAGTTAAAGTCTCTTTGAAGCAATATGCATGTTTTAAGGTCATTGAGGGAATGGTCAGTCTGGCTGAAATGGCAAGCAACAGCTTTCTCTCTGAGAGAGTCTTATGTCTGTTTTGTGTGCATTGATTCTTTGGCGAAGTGTCTGAGAAGTTTGTCCAATGTACATAGCAGACGGACACTTTAGGCACATGATGGCATAAATTATATTTCTGGATGAACAGGAATATGTGTTCTTGATCTTGTAACTGGCATGGTTAGGTCCAATAATGGTGTCAGCAGAGTAAATATGTGGACAAAGCTGGCAGCGGGGTTTGTTGCAAGGGAAGGTACCAGGGTTGGTATTAGTGTGGTATGTCCTGTGGTTGTTGGTAAGAATCATCCTGAGGTTAGGTGGTTGTCTATAGGAGACTATGGGTCTGTCTCCCAGAGCCTCTCGGGGTATGTCTACACTACAAAGTTAATTCAAATGAACAGCCGTTAGTTCGAATTAACTTTCATAGGGGCTACACATACAAACCGCTAGTTCGAATTTAAATCCAACTAGTGGGCGCTTAATTCGAACTAGGTAAACCTCATTCTACAGGACTAACGCCTAGTTCGATTAAGTAGTTCGAATTAAGGGCTGTGTAGCCACTTAATTCGAACTAGTTGGAGGCTAGCCCTTCCCAGCTTGCCCTGGTGGCCACTCTGGGCCAAACCAGGGAAACTCTTCTGCCCCCCTCCCGGCCCCGGAGCCCTTAAAGGGGCACGGTCTGGCTACGGTGATTGTGCCAGTTGCAAGCCTGCCAGCACCCAGCCAGCAGACCCTGCACCTGGCAGAAGATGAGCCAGCGACCCGCTGCCACCCAGCCCTCCGCCTCTTCCCAGGACCAGGCTGGCGGCTCCCAGGAGCCTGCCCGGGGCTGCAAGAGGCGGGCGCCCGCCTGGTCTAGTGCGGAGATCGTGGACCTCATCGAGGTTTGGGGAGAGGCCTCCAACATCCACGATCTCCGCACTAGCCACAGGAATGCAGCCGTCTACAGCCGCATGGCTGCCAGCCTGGCCACCAGAGGCCACATGCGGACCCGGGAGCAGGTCCGCTGCAAAATAAAGGACCTGCGGCAGGCCTACTGCAGGGCCTCCCAGCCAGGGGATGACCCGGAGGAATGCCTTCATTACGAGGCCCTGGACTGCATCCTGGGGGCTCACGCAGTCTATGTCCCCCGGGTGGTGATCGACCCCGGGGCAGAGGGCCCCGTCCCTGACACCGAGGAGGAGGAGGAGGACGCCGAGAGCCAGGAGCCTGCAGGGAGCCTGCCCAGGACCCAGGACCCCCGAGGCATCCCACAGAGCACATCGGCTGTGTCGTCCGAGGCTGGGGAGGGCTCCACATGTGAGTGCCATCATGCTCTCCTTATGTGTATGGGGGGGTGGGGAGAGGGAGCCCAGGGACCGTGCGCCTGGGCCTTGCCCACCATGGAGCAGCAGCTGGGTGTCATGCAGGGGCCCTGGCCCTTCCCCACACGCCGACCTCGCCTTGCAGAGGGGGGCTGGGTTTCACCTACCGTGTCCCCAGGGAGAACTGACCACTGCTCTTCTTTCACCACAGTTGCAGCACCTGAGACTGCAGGGCGCACCACCCCGCCTGCAACAGCCACCCGCACCCGGGCCAGCAGGCGCACCAGGAACCTGGAGGACTGCCATCGGCAGCACCTGCGGCTACCGGAGCAGCAGCTCCACATCCAGGACCACTGGGTCCGGGAGGACCTGCGGCTGCGGCAGCAGAGCTTCGAGGTGCTGGAGGAGCAGAGCCGTGCTCTCAGAGGTCACCTCCAGACCCTGGTGGACAGGTTCCTGCCTCCTCCTGCTCCAGCCCCTGCGGCCGCCCCAGCTCTCGCTCCTCCTCCCACCCCTGCTCCCCCTCCGCTTCCTCCACCCCCCATCCCTCCTGCCCCACCCTCCACCCACTCCCCCGACACCCCGCACCCGCAGTGCTGCGAGATGGGAGAGCCAGCAGGACCCCCAACCCTGAGCTTTCCCTTCCCTTCCTCCCCTTCCAGCACCCTCCTCCCAGGTTTCCCCTCCCCTCTCCCACCCTCATTCCTCCCTCCCCCACCCCAGTTATGTACAATAAAGAGAGATTTTTGTTGGCAAAACAGGGTGTTTATTTGATATTAGGAAGGGGGTTAGGGAGGAGAAAGGAAGGAGGAGGGTGGAAGAAGGCCCCAGTGGGGCATGCAGGAGAGTTCAGTCCTCCTCCACCTGGAAGCTCTCGCAGGGCTTCCCGGATCTGGACAGCCCCGCTGGGCCTCCCGGACGGCGGTGCGGGGGCTGCACATACTGGCCAGCCATGCGCTCAGCCTCAGCCATCCAGGCTGGCAGGAAAGCCTCCACCTTCCGCTCGCATAAATTGTGCAGCACACAACATGCTGCCACCACGGGAGGGATATTGTGCTCGGCGAGGTCGAGGCGGGTGAGGAGGCATCTAAATCGGGCTTTCAGGCGTCCGAAGGCCCCCTCGACCACGATGCGGGCCCTGGTGAGCCTGGCATTGAAGGCCTGCCGGGAGGGGTTGAGGTGCCCCATGTACAGCTTCATGAGCCAGGGCTGTAGGGGGTAGGCAGCATCCCCCACCAGGCAGGCGGGCATGTCCATGTCCCCGACCCTGATGTGGCGGTCGGGGAAGAAGGTCCCGGCGTGCAGCCTCTGGCACACACGGAGAGTTCGAACACCCTGGCGTCGTGTGCCTTGCCAGACCAGCCCACATTAATGTCCGTGAACTGGCCCCGGTGGTCACACACGGCCTGCAGGAGGACGGAGAAGTACCCTTTGTGGTTGATGTACTGGGAGGCCTGATGTTCCGGGGCACGGATGGGGATGTGTGTCCCGTCAATGGCCCCCCTGCAGTTGGGGAAGCCGAGGGCGCCGAACCCCCGGATGACGGCGTCCGGGTCGGCGAGGCGGACCACCCTGCAGAGCAGCACCCGGTTGATGGCCTTGACCACCTGCAGAGAGACACAGCAAACCGTGAATCACTGGGGCACCCAGGTGGCTGGGAGTGTTCGTTCGCTGGCACTGCCCGCGCCCCACTCCCGAAGCAACCCCGTGCGTGTATCGGCCGGGCAGACCGAACCCTCCCGTGCGGGCACTGTCGCCTCCTCCCCCCCTTTTCCCTGGGGTGGCCCATCCCCTCCTTGCAGCCCCCTCCCCGGCCCAGTGGCGGTGAGTGCCGTACCTGCATGAGCACTGCTCCGGACGGTTGATCTCCCCACGCCGAACTGGTTCCCGGCGGATCGGTAGCTGTCCGGCGTGGAGAGCTTCCACAGGGCGATGGCCACACGCTTCTGGAGGATGGCGGGCCTCATGCGAGTGTCCCGTCCGCAGAGCAGGGGCGAGCCACTCGCAGACCTCCAGGAAGGTGTCCTTCTTCATCTTGAAGTTCTGGGTCCACTGTTGGTCTCCCCAGCGCTCCAGGACGATGCGGTCCCACCAGTCGCTGCTGGTGTCCAGACGCCAGATGTGGCGGGGCACGCTGGCGTCCAGGCGCTGCTGCCGCTCCTCCACAACCCCCAGGGAGGCCAGGTGGAGAGGCAGGGGGCTGACGTGCACCAGATGGTGCCAGGCAGCCTCCAGCCATTGCTGGCAGGCTTGCAGCAGCACGTCCAATAACTGGAGCAGAATGCCCAGGGCGAGGTCTGGCTCCATGGTGCCAACTGCGGCGGCTTCCCCAATGGGAACCACCGACACAGGCAGGCGGAGAGGAAAACGCTTTGCTGTCCCTCGGCGAGGTAGACAAGCAAGCGGAAAAGCTGTGAACCAGCTGTCCGGGGGGGTCCCTTTAAGCACGAGCCTCAGAGACAGCAGCCACACAAAGCAACTACTGACCTGATGCCCTGCCGGAACCAGTTTCAGCTGCCCTTAAATGCAACCCAGCGTCCAATCAGTGTGGACGCGCTAGTTCGAATTAGCAAAATGCTAATTCGAATTAGTTTTTAAGTCTAGATGCGCTAATTCGAATTACCTTATTTCGAATTAACTAATTTGAACTAAATTAGTTCGAATTAGCGCTGTAGTGTAGACATACCCTCGGAGGATAGTATCCTGTTCCAGTATAGGTTGTAGTTTATTGATAATACATTGGATGGGTTTAAGTTGGGGGCTATAGGTGATGACAAGTGGTGTTCTATTGTTGGTTTTCCTGGGTCTGTCTTGAAGTAGATGGCTTCTGGGTATTCGTCTGGCTCTTTCAATTTGTTTTTTTATTTCTCCGGGTGGGTAATTGAGGTTTAAAAATGCTTGGTAGAGATCCTGAAGTTTCTGGTCTCTGTCAGTGGGATTAGAGCAGATGCGATTGTATCTAAGGGCTTGGCTATAGACGATGAATCGTATGGTGTGTCCTGGATGGGCGCTGGAGGCATGTAGGTAACTGTAGGAGTCAGTGGGTTTTCTGTAGAGTGGTGTCTAATTTACCATTGGTGATTTGTACTGTGGTGTCCAGGAAATGGATCGCTCGTGTAGAATGGTCCAGGCTGAGATTGATGGTGGGGTGTAGGTTATTAAAGTCTCTGTGGAATGTATCCAGTGTTTCTTGGCCATGGGTCCAGATCATAAAGATGTCATCGATGTAGCGTAAGTAGAGAAGGAGTAAAAGGGGATGGGATCTGAGGAAACGTTGTTCTAAGTCAGCCATAAAGATGTTAGTGTACTGTGGGGCCATGCGGGTACCCATGGCTGTGCCGCTGATCTGGAGGTATAAGTTGTCCCCAAATTGGAAATAATTGTGGGTGAGAACAAAGTTACACAGGTCTGCTACCAGATTGGCAGTGGTATCCTCTGGGATAGCGTTTCTAATTGCTTGTAATCTGTCTTCATGTGGGATGTTGGTGTAGAGAGCTTCTACATCCATGGTAGCAAGGATGGTGTTATCAGGGAGGTTATCAATGTTTTGTAGTTTTCTCAGGAAGTCAGTAGTATCTCGGAGATAGCTGGGAGTGTTGGTTGCGTAGGGTTTGAGAAGAGAGTCTACATAGCTGGATAATCCAGTAGTGAGCGTGCTGATACCTGAGATGATGGGGCGTCCGGGTTGTCCAGGTTTATGGATTTTGGGAAGCAGATAGAACAATCCTGGTCGGGGTTCAGAAGATGTGTCTGTGTGGATTTGATCCCGAGTAGAGGTAGGGAGTTTTTTAAGGAGACAGTGTAGTTTCTTTTGGTATTCTGAAGTAGGATCAGAGGAGAGAGGTTTGTAAAAATGTGGTGTTGGAGAGTTGTGTAGTTTCCTCCTGGTCATAGTCGGGTTTATTCATAATGACCACAGCACCCCCTTTGTCAGCTGGGTTGATTATAATGTCTGGGTTGTTTTTGAGACCCTGTTTTTGTTTCCCTTGCAACAAACCCTGGACCCAGCTTTGTCCACATATTTACTCTGCTGACACCATTATTGGACCTAACCATGCCAGTTACAAGATCAAGAACACATATTCCTGCTCATCCAGAAATATAATTTATGCCATCATGTGCCTAAAGTGTCCGTCTGCTATGTACATTGGACAAACTTCTCAGACACTTCGCCAAAGAATCAATGCACACAAAACAGACATAAGACTCTCTCACAGAGAGAAAGCTGTTGCTTGCCATTTCAGCCAGACGGACCATTCCCTCAATGACCTTAAAACATGCATATTGCTTCAAAGAGACTTTAACTCCAGACTTCAACGAGAAGCTTCAGAATTGTCATTCATGCTTAAATTTGACACTTTATGTATGGGTTTAAACAAAGACTCTAATTATCTCACCCATTACAAAGATAGCTTCCCCAGTTATCACCCCTAATGTCATTACCTCACAGAAACTTCCCCTATGATCACCCCTATGTCATTACCTCACAGACACTAACCTTCCCCTCCCCACCCCCACTCTGTTCTAAAATTTGATTTGTCAATTTCACATGTGTTCATTTTTTGATTGTATCACTTTGGTATATATGGTTGTGCCGATTTTCTTCCACATATTGATCTGAGGAAGTGGGTCTGGCCCACGAAAGCTCATCACCTAATAAACCATCTTGTTAGTCTTTAAAGTGCTACATAGTTCTGTCTTTTAAGCTGGTTTTCTATGATAGTAACACAGTGATGCTTATTTAAGTTGCACATGCTCTAAAAGCACATGCCAGTATAGACACGCCTTGAGGTGGTTGCTGCAAGTGTTCTAAAGAAGCTCCAAGATCACGCCAGTGTAGACGAGCCCAGGAGGGTGGTGACACTGATGGGTTACCTAGGAGTTCCATCCCCTAGAGGTGCTTGTCTGGCTTGACAAATCCCTGGCTGCATTGATTTAATTGGGATTGGTCCTGCCTTGGGCAGCATGACTACCTAAAGGCATGAGGTTCTAAGATCTTCAGGTTTTCTGAAACTGTCTTAAAACCAAATCTTGAATTTTGTCTGAAGTATCAGTACAGACATCTTACTGAATATGTCCAGAGCCATTTCAGACCAATAGAGCCCTGAAAACTTTGACAAAGCCACAACACTCACCTTCCTGCTCTCAGGGGGTGCCATTCTGTGTCCTCAGCCAGTGCAAAGCTGAGATGCCTCAGCCAAGGTGCAAATTTTCCCAGGAGCAGTAAAAACACTGAAACTCTTCAGGCCCAAGGAAAATGCAGTTTTGGGCCCAGCTTCCCAGGACACCACTCCCCAAATGGGACCAGAACCCCAAATTAATTTAGGTAAACCCCCTTTAACAATGACAGGAGGATGTACACACTGATTGCTCCCCCAAGCTTGTGGTCCAGACCCGGTTAAATGGTCTGACACAGCAGAGAAGACGTTCATAGATCTACGGAGTGCCCTCTGCAGCAACCCTGTGTTAATAGCCCCAGCTGGTTTGATAGTAAATAAAAGTGATTTTATTGAATTCAAACAGTAGGATTCAGGTGGTTGCAAGTGAAAACAGTCAGAGTCAGAGACATTTGAAATATGGCAGAAAACACATAGCTAGTTCTAACACCCAAAGCTTATTGCAAACTCTCCCAAAACTCTTCTTATTTCAGCTAAACTCCAAGGCAGAGAAGATCTTTTCCTGTCCTGAAAGGACTACCCTCACATTAAGCAGCCATTTTAGATGCTTTTAGATATCAGGCCAGAAACTTTCCGGTGACATCTCTCCTTTGGACTGTCAGTTGTTTACAGCATTCGATCTTTAAATTGGGCTGAAAGCCAACAGCAGCAACATCAACAGATGCTGCAGCAGATGGGGGTACAGCACCACCAGCAGCAACAGCTGATGCAATAAATGGGGGAGCAGCAGCAAAAATTCCTGCAGCAGCTAGCAAACCAGCAACAGGAGATGCAGCAACAAAGTTTTCAGCAGCTGGCCAATCTCTGGTGTTATCCTGCCCTGGCCAGGATCATTCATGTGTGCAAAATTACCAAGACATATGGGGGGCAGATGATGACCCTTCTTCCCAGAGACATTTCTTGTGCAGCAGCAGGGTGGGTCTGAGATCAGTGGCTCACCTTGTTCTTGACAGGAACTGCCCAGATGGCTTATCGGGGATCTCGATTGAAGGCACGCAGGACTACCCTCAGGTAAAAGCAGCCATTTTAGATGCTTTAGATATCAGGCCAGAAAGTTTTTCCGTGACTTCGGACTGTCAAGCAGCGGGGTTCGACTCGAATGGTGGCCCAGGAAATTAGAGGAGGTGACTGGTGAGACAGGCATGCATGTGATGGACCCCCTCCCCCATGGACATGCATATACATAACTCAAAGGTGCTTTGAGCAAATTATTTCATGTAACCCATCAATCTTCATGTCATAATCTACTGGTTCTGTTTATCTTACTTTGATGTGTGTATCATTCATGTGTGTAAAATTAGACATAGGGGCTATGTCTACACTGGCAGCTTCTTGCACAAGAACAGCTGTTCTTAGTGCAAAAACTTGCCTGTCTACACTGCACGAGTGTCTTGGCAAGTAAATTTACAGCATACCGAAAACAGGGCTTCTTCCGAAGAGTTATTCCTCTCCCACGAGGAATAAGCCCTCTGCGCAAGAGCTCTTCCACAAAACAGGCCAGTGACAGTGTGCAATTTAAAATGTGCCAAGATGTGGCCATGAGAGTCCTCAAGGGACTTTCATCACATCTTGTGCAAAAGGCAGTGTGGACGCACTCTGTGGAAGATGCTGCAAGAACTCTTCTGCAAAGAGTTCTTGCGCAAGAAGCCACAAATGTAGACATAGCCAGGAGTACAATGTAGACATAGCCAGGGAGTAGGGCCTCACTTATGATTTCTGGAATGCACAAGGACTTTCTTACTTTGATGTTCTTACTTGATGTGTATCAGGTGTAAAATTAGACATAGGCTATGTCTACACTGGCAGCTTCTTGCACAAGACAGCTGCTCTTGGCGCAAAAATTTGCTCTGCCGTGTCTACACTGCACGGTGCTCTTGTGCAAGTAAATACAGTATAGCGTGATTCTATACTGGTGGGCAGTCATATGCAAATAGCCTTTTGTCCTTAAGGCTTAGCAGTGGTTGGTAGAGAGTGGCCAGGTGACTCCCCAGACAATAAGGGAATTTTTTAAAAAGAATAGGAAGGTAGGAGTTTTTGGTCTTTTGGCTGCGCTGCACCTGAAAAAAGGAGCCGAAGACCCCAGGGAGGGGAGACAGCCCTGGTTTGGAGGGGCAGCTGGAAAAGAGGTTTTAGGGTGAGTTTGAAAAAATTTGTACTGAGGTTTCAGTGTAGAATTAGCTAAGCAGTTTTGTTTCTTTTGATTTGTAACCGTGAGGAAGTGGGGAGTTTTCGGGGTTCAAAGGGGGGTGTTGCATACAGGGGGGCACTCTGTCACATTAAACCAGTAACTTTCTGGGGTACCTAAGGTGGGGAACCCAGAGAACAGCCCAGAATTGGAGCTGTGGTGTCTGGTACCCTGGTGACCCCAGCCCTGCTCAGAGGATACGGCCAGTTCTGGCCAGATGATAGACAATGGGCTGCATAGGGGAGACCCCAGCAACCGGCCCAGCTGACCCCAGTGAGTGGAGAACATTGGATAAAGGACAGGAGGTGGAGAGAGGCCCAGGCAACCCTGTTACCTGGGGAGAAGACAATGCACAGGGGAGGGGCAGTTGCTGGGGATATTGGAGGCTCTGCTGGGAGCTGTTTTGGGGGACTGAGAGCAGAGCAGGCAGGGCTCAGCTGGCTGCAGGAGAGACAGACGTGTGGGCTGAGGGCCCAGGCCTACTGGGCTGAGAGATCCTTTGCTGTGTTGAAAGCTCAATAAACCCTCCTGTTTTGTGCTGGCTGATAGTTGCTCTGGTCTAGAGAACAGGGGAGCACCGTTCCTTCTGGGAGTGGAGGCCCCAGGGATCCAGAGGGCGTGGACCCCCCGAAGGGGCTCACGGCGGAGGCAGGCGGCTGAAGGCCCTGAGAGGTGCCATCCCAGAGGCGGAGTGGCGGCCCTTCCAGGTGAGAGTGGGCACCCCAAGAGAGGGTCGCTGCACTGGAGTGGACTCCCTGAGAAAGGGCTGTCTCACTGCCACCGGAGAGGAGGCTCTCTCGAGACGGGGCTGCCAGACCAGGAGCCATGGCACGACCAGAGCCGAGACAGTAACTCCTACTTTGTTCTGCCTGTTCTCTCCACTTAAATCCCACTGCTTGTACTTAAATCCTACTTTTACTTTTCTATCAAACCCAGTGTAAGCAATTACTACCGGGGGGCAAACTAATGCCACATTCCCCTTTCATTGCTAAAGGTGGCTTACCCTTATCTAATTCTTTGGGGTTTGATCCCATTTGGGGAGTGGTATCCCTAAACTGCACTCTCTTTGGACTTGAAGAGGGTGTGAGTGTCTGTGTGAGTGTCTGAGTGAGCGTGAGTGTGAGTGTGACAGTGAGTGTGAGTGTGAGTATGAGAGCATGAGAGTGAGAGTCAGAGTGTGAATGTGTGTGTGTGAGAATGAGTGAGAGAGTGCGAGTGAGTGAGAGTGGGTGTGAGTGAAAGTGAGAGAGCGTCAGTGTAGGAGAGTGTGTGAATGAGTGAGAGCGAGAGGAGCGAGGTGTGGAATGTGTGTGTTTGAGAATGAGTGTGAGAGGCAAGTGCAGTGTGTGGAGTGTGAGAGTGCACGAGTGAGTGTGAGAGAGTGAGCGGAGAGTGTGTGAAAATGAATGTGTGAGAGTGTGGAGTGTGTGTGAGGAGTGTGAGGTGAGGAGTGAGAGGTGAGGAGTGAGAGTGTGAGGGTGTCAGCATGAGCGTGAGAGAGAGAAGAGAGGAGAGCGAGAGGAGGAGAGTGAGAGTGAGGTGGTGCGCAAAGTGAGAAGAGAGAGAGACAGAGCGTGTGTGTGTGAGTGCATGCATGTGTGAGTGTGAGGAATGTGAGAGGAGGAGTGAGAGTGAGTGTGAGCGTGAGAGAGTGTGCAACAGTAGAACGTGAGCGTGTGTGAAATGTGAGTGGAGAGAGTATCAGCACGAGGTGAGAGTGAGTGAGAGAGTGGTGTGTGAGACCAGTGAGAGAGGAGGAGTGAGGTGTGCATGTGAGCGTGAGAGAGCAAGTGTGTATGACAGTGAGTGTGTGTGAGTATGAGTGTGTGTGAGATATAGTGTGAGTGTGAGAGAGCATGAGGCAGTGCAGTGTGTGAGAGAGGATGTGAGGATGTGAGTGAAAGTGAGGTGTGAGTGGAGTGAGAGGTGAGCTGAGTGTGACAGAGGTGGAATGTGAGGAGGAGCATGTGTGAGTGAGTCAGTGTGCACGTGAGAGAGTGAGAGTGAGAGAATGAGTGTCAGTGTGACGGAGTGAGGGTGAGAGTGTGAGTGTGTGTGAGTGTGAGGGTGTGAATGTCCGTGTGTGTGAGTGGCCGAGTGAGTGTGAGAGAGAGTGAGGAGTGTGAGTGTGTGTGAAAGCGTGAGAGTGAAAGTGGGTGTGAGTGAGCATGTGTGAATGTGTGTGTGAGAATGTGTAAGAATGTGAATGTGAGATGTGAGAGAGTGTGGAGTGTGAGTGTGTGGAGAGAATGAGGTGTGTGAGGGAGAGAGAGAGCGAGAGTGAGTGTGTGCCTGAGAATGAGCATGTGTGAATGAGAATGAGTGCGAGTGAGAGAGTGAGTGTGAGAGCATGAGAGTGGGTGTGAGTGAGAGTGAGAGGGTGTGAGTAAGAGTGACAGAGTGAAAATGAGTGAGAGAGTGTGTGAGAGTGAGTGTGTGTGTGTGTGAGAGAGAGAGCGTGAGTGTGAGGGTGTGTGTGTGTGAGTGTCAGAGTGAGCATGAGCGTGAGTGTGTGTGAGATCGAGAGTGCGTGTGAGAGCCTGAGAGAGTGAGCGTGTGAGTGAGAGCAGGTGTGAGTGAGAGTGAGAGAATCAGCGTGAGTGTGAGAGTGAGTGTGAGAATGAGTGTGTGCGTGTGAAAATGAATGTAAAGTAGAGAGTGAGGAGTGTCTTGTGAGGTGGACAGGAGTGTGAGTGAGTGTGAGTGAGAGTCAGAGGGTGTGAGTGTGAGGAGGAGGAATGTGAGAATGAGGAGTGTGTGAGTGAGAGAGTATCAGAGTGATCAGCGGTGTGAGAGGTTGAGTGTGTGTGAGAGAGTGTGAGAGGAGTGAGGTGTGTGTGAGAGCGAGCGTGAGAGTGTGCGTGGGCGTGTGAAAATGAATGTGTGTGAGCGTGAGAGTGAGGAGTGGAGGTGTGAGGTGTCCCAGTGTGAGGAGCGTGAGTGTGAGAGCGAGAGGGAGTGTGAGTGTGAGAGCATGAGAGTGAGAGTGGGTGTGAGTGAGCGAGAGAGCGTGAGAGAGTGTGAGTGAGAGTCACCGCCCTCAGCGCACACATTGGGCATGCGGTGCATTACGGCATGGCATTGTCCCATGCACCCGCCATCCCTCCCATACCAATATCAATATCGTGCCCCCTCCTCCTGCTGCCCCTCCTGCTCCCACAATTCCCCCTCCTCCTGCCCATCCTGCTCCCACAATTCCCCCTCCTCCTGCCCATCCTGCCCATCCTGCTCCCCCTTGTGATGCACCCCATCCTGCCCACCTCCTCGTGTTGCCTGCCCTGATGCAGCCTCAACCACACGTCATGGTCCGCCCCCGCAGAGGCAGTTGCAGGGGCCACCCCTCCCAGCAGTAGCTCCCCCCTCGCAGTTCAGAGCCTCCTCCCAGTTCAGAGCCTCCTCCCCCTCCCACCCTACGTCCCCATTGTAAATAAAAAGTTCCAAACGTTGTTTAAAAAAAAAAAACCCCTGTGTTGTTGTTTATTGGGAGGTAAGGGGAGGGGGGAGGGAAGGGTTGGGGATGGGACGGAGATGTCAAGGAGACAGAGGCGACCCTACTGTGGGGGCCTGGGAGAACATCTCCGTCTAGTCCCGGATGCGCACCCCATCATGGTGCGCGCCTGGCGGATGGCAGTGGGCTGTTCGAAGGCCTGGCCCTCACCTGCCATCCATGCCGAGGAAGGCCTCCTTCCGCTCCACGATGTTGTGGAGCACACATCACGCAGCCACTACCTCAGGGACATTCCGCTCACCCATCTCCAGACTGGTGAGCAAACAGTGAAACCGGGCTTTCAGCCGCCCGAAGGTGCACTCAACTTGGTTGCAGGCCCAGTTGAGGCAGTCGTTGAACCGTGCCCGGTCGTGGTCAGTCTGCCCCATGTAAGGCCGCATCAGCCAGGGCAGCAGGGGGTAGGCCGTCCCCACAACACACGTGGGCATTGGCACGTCCCCAACAGTAAATTCCCGCCGGGGGAAGAAAGTGCCCGCCTCCAGCCTGCCAAACAGGCCAGCGTTGCATAGGATGCGGGTGTCGTGTGTCCTGCCGGACCAGCCCGCATAAATGTCCAGGAAGCGGCCACGGTGGTCCACGAGGGCCTGGAGTACGATGGAGAAGTACCCCTTTCGGTTTATAAAATGGGCCGCTCGATGCTCCAGGGCACGGACGGGGACGTGGGTTGCATCCAGGGCTCCCCCGCAGCTGAGGAACCCAGGGCAGCGGCCGCCACCGTAGCCTCCCACGCCCCGGCAGGCGGATGACTCGCTGGAGCAGGACATCGCTGATGGCACGGACGACCTGCAGAAGGTGCACAGAAACACAGGGGAACACATCACATAAGGCAGGTGAGTGTGTGTGCTCCCAGGTTCCCACCCCCTGTGATGCCCTCTGCCTCACACTCACACACCAGGGCCCCCTCGTCCCACGGGCCACCCCCACCAGCAGGCCTGTGCAAGGGAGGGACGGCCCAAACCCCTGGGTGATGGGGCATTCCCCATCGTCCCAACCTGGCGTCTTGCCTGCCCCTGGGCATGGAGTGTAGCACCCCCCCCAGACTTACCTGCATGACGACAGCACCGATGGTCGATCTGCCCACCCCGAACTGGTGTGCCACCGATCGGTACCTGTCCGGGGTGGCCAGCTTCCATATGGCAATGGCGACCCTCTTGTCCACTGGGATGGGTGCCCGCAGCCGGGTGGTGGTTCTCTGGAGCACAGGGGCGAGCCAGGCACACAGCTCCAGGAACGTCTGCTTTCGCATCCAAAAGTTCCGGAGCCATTGCTGGTCGTCCCATTGCCCCAGTTGGTACTGGTGTCCAGTCTCCACAAGGGCCTCTCCACAGTGGGGTGGGGATGCCACAGGGACACCATGGCCTCCCTGGTGAGGGAGTCCAGAGCAACCTGCACCTCGAGGTCCTGGACGAGGAGGCGGCAGCATGGAGCAGCAGTTGCAGACACTCCAAAATGGTCGAAGGGGCCAGAGCAGGGCTAAGGCCACCCTGGCTCCATGGCACAAAAAGAGAGCTGAGGTCAAAAAAAATCAGCTAATGGCACAAGGCTGTGGTGTCCAACAAGGCAGAGGGCAACCACAAGTAGAACTGCTATGGCTGTCAGTCCCTGCAAGAGGTCCTAAAGCTCACAGCAGGAGAGAAATGGCTGTCCAGGAAGATCCCTTTAAGCACGTGTCTCAAAGGAGCTCCAGCCCCCACCCCTGGAAAGGGCTGGTGCCCTTTTGCCCTCTTCAAAATGGTTCCAGGCTTCTGCTTTTGCGCAAGAGCGTCCCGCCAATCTAGACACTCTTTTGCGCAAAAGCGCATCGTTCTTACGATGCGTCCCGGCCAATATAGATGCGCTTTTGTGCAACTACTTTAACGCAAGAACTCTTGCGTTAAAGAGCAGTTGCGCAAAATCATGCCAGTGTAGACATAGCCTGAATGTTTGTGAGGTCATGTGAGTGTGTGAGTGTGAAAAATGAGAGAGTGAGAGCGTGTGAGCATGAGCATGAGTGAGAGTGAGAGTGAGGGTGTGAGGCAGTGTGAGTGAGAGAGTGAGCATGAGAGAGTGTGAGTGTGTCAGTGTGCGAGAGAGTGTGAGACAGAGAGCGTGTGAGTGTGAGAGAGTGAGAGTGAGTGTGAGAGCATTAGAGTGAGAGTGTGAGAGAGAGCATAAGTCAGAGTGGGTGAGCGAGAGAGTGTGAGCGTGAGATATCGAGTGTGTGTGTGTGTGTGTGTGAGTGAGTGAGTGAGAGCGAGAGCGAGTGCATGTGAGTGTGAGCGTGAGAGTGAGAGAGTGAGTGTGCGTGTGAGAGAGTGAGAGAAAAAAGTGAGTGAGTGTGTGTGAAAATGAGTATGAGTGTGAGTGCCTGAGTGTGAGATACAGTGTGCACGTGAGTGAGGGTGTGAGTGTGAGTCAGTGTGCACGTGAGTGAGAGTGAGTGAGAGTGAGACAGAGAGCGAGTGTGTCTGTGAGTGAGTGTGTGTGAGTGCATGTGAGTGTGTGAGAGCGTGAGAGTGACAGTGTGAGTAAGCGTGGGTGTGTGCATGTGAGTGTGAAAATGAGTGTGTGTGAGAGCCTGAGTGTGAGATACAGCAAGAGCGAGAGTGAGGGTGAGTGTGAGTCAGTGTGCACGTGTGAGCGTGAGAAAGAGAGCGAGTGTGTGTGTGTGTGAGAGTGTGAGAGCGTGAGAAAGCGTGGGTGTGAGTGCATGTGAGTGTGAAAATGAGTGTGTGTGAGTGAGACTGTGAGTGTTAGGGAGTGAGTGAGAGCGTGAGAGTGAGAGTGAGTAAGAGTGGGTGTGAGTCAGCGTGAGTGTCAGCGTGATTATGAGAGAGTGAGCGTGAGAGAGTGAGTAAAAGTAAGTGTGTGTGTGAGTGCATGTGTGTCCGCGTGAGTGTGAAACCGTGAGTGTGAGAGTGTCAGTGTGCGCGTGAGAGAGTGATAGAGACAGAGAGCGAGTGTGTGTGAGTGTGTGTGTGAATGCATATGAATGTGTGTGTGAGTGTGAGAATGAGTGTGTGAGAGAGTGAGTGAGAGTGAGTCAGTGTGAGTGTGAATGCGTGTGTAAGAGTGAGCATGTGTGAATGTGTGCGAGTGTGAAAATGAGTGCGAGTGAGAGTGTGAGCGAGTGTGTGTGTGTGAGAGTGCATGACAGTGTGAGTGTGAGCATGTGTGAGTGAGAGTGTGTCTGAGTGTAAGTGAATGTGAGAGCGAGAGTGAGTGTGAGTGTGAGAGCGTGAGTGAGTGTGAGCGTGTGTGAGAGTGAGCGTGAGTGTGAGTGTGTGAGCGTGTGTGAATGTGTGCGTGAGAGTGAGCATGTGTGTGTGTGACAATGAGTGTGAGTGTGTCAGTGTGCGCAAGAGAGTGAGAGAGAGACAGAGAGCGTGTGTGAGTGTGAGAGAGTGAGAGAGTGTGAGAGCATTAGAGTGAGAGTGTGTGAGAGTATGTCAGAGTGGGTGTGGCGAGAGAGCGTGAGATATCGCGTGTGTGAGAGTGAGTGCGAGTGCGTGGAGCGTGAGAGAGAGTGAGTGTGCATGTGAGTGAGAGTAAAAGTGAGTGCGTGTGTGTGAAAATGAGTGTGTGAGTATGAGTGTGAGTGCCTGAGTGTGAGATACAGTGTGCACATGAGCGTGAGTGAGGGTGAGGGTGTGAGTATCAGTGTGAGTGTGAGTCAGTGTGCATGAGAGTGAGACAGAGCGAGTGTGTCTGTGTGTGAGTGTGAGAGTGACTGTGAGTAAGCGTGGGTGTGTGCATGTGAGTGTGAAAATGAGTGTGTGTGAGAGCCTGAGTGTGAGAGAGAAATTATATAAAATAAATAAATTAAAGGAGATTGCCTATCTCCTAGAATGGGAAGAAACCTTGAAAGGTCATTGAGTCCAGTCCCCTGCCTTCACAGCAGGACCAAGTACCATCCCTGACAAATTTTTGTCTTAAATCCCCAAATGGTCTCTGCAAGGATTGAACTCACAACCCTGGGTTTAACAAGCCAATGCTCAAACCACTGAGCTAGCCCTCCCCCCAATACAGTGAGTGTGAGAGTGAGGGTGAGTGTGAGTCAGTGTGCACGTGTGAGAGAGAGAGCGTGTGTGAGTGCATGTGAGTGTGAAAATGAGTGTGTGAGAGTGAGACTGAGTGTTAGGGTGTGAGAGAGAGTGTGTGTGAGAGCGAGAGTGAGTGTGCATGTGAGAGTGTGCATGTGAGCGTGAGTGAGAGCGTGAGTGAGTGTGAGTAAGGGTGGGTGTGAGTCAGGAGTGAGTGTCAGCGTGATTATGAGAGAGTGAGCGTGAGTGTGCGTGTGCGTGTGAGTGAGTGTAGTGAGTGAGTAAAAGTAAGTGTGTGTGTGAGTGCATGTGTGTGAAACCGTGAGTGTGAGAGTGTCAGTGTGCGTGTGAGAGAGTGAGTGAGAGTGAGACAGAGAGCGAGTGTGTGTGTGTGTGTGTGTGTGTGTGAGTGCATGAATGTGTGTGTGAGAATGAGTGAGAGAGTGAGTCAGTGTGAGCGTGAGTGTGAATGCGTGTGTAAGAGTGAGCATGTGTGAGTGTGTGTGAGTGTGAAAATGAGTGAGAGAGTGCGAGAGTGTGAGCGAGTGTGTGTGTGTGTGCATGTGACAGTGTGAGAATGAGTGTGAGTGAGAGTGTCTGAGTGTAAGTGAGTGTGAGTGTGAGAGCGAGTGTGAGTGAGAGTGAGAGTGTGTGTGAATGTGTGCGTGAGAGTGAGCGTGTGTGAATGTGTGTGTGTGTGACAATGAGTGTGAGAGAGAGAGTGTGAGTGTGTGTGAGAGAGTGTGAGAGGAGCATATGAGTGCATGAGAAATATCAGCAGGAATGTGAGAGTGGGTGTGAGTGACAGAGTGAGACTGAGTGTGTGAGAGTGAGTGTGTGTGAGTGAGAGAATGAGAGAGTGCGAATGTGAGAGTGAGCGAGTGTGTGCGAGAGCGTGAGTGTGCGTGAGTGAGTGAGTGTGAGCGTGGGAGAGTGTGCATGTGTGAGTGAGCGCGACAGTGAGCATGTAAATGTGTGTGACTTTGAGAATGAGTGTGAGAGTGCGAGTGAGAGTGTGAGAGTGAGTGTGACAGTGAGCGTGTGAGTGACAGTGGGTGTGAATGAGAGTGAGAGTCAGCATGAGTATGAGCGTGAGTGAGCATGAGTGTTTCAGTGCGTGAGTGTGAGTGTGAAAATGAGTGTGTGAGTAAGAGTGGGTGTGAGTGAGCGAGTGTGTCAGCGAGAGTAGGAGAGTGCGTGTAAGTGTGCGCATGAGAGTGAGCATGAGAATGGAGTGTGAGAGAGTGTGAGTGTGAAATGAATGTGTGAGAGAGTGAGTGAGAGTGTGAGTTTGAGAGTGAGCGTGAGTGTGAGGGTGTGAGTGTCCGTGTGAGTGAGTGTGAGTGAGTGTGAGCGTGAGTCAGTGTGCACGAGAGAGTGAGTGTGAGTGTCCGAGTGAGCGTGAGAGAGTGAGAGTGAGTGACAGCGAGCGTGAGTGTGAGAACGTGAGAGTGGGTTTGAGAGAGCGTATCAGTGTGAGTGTGAGAGAGCGAGTGAGTGTGAATGTGTGCGTGAGAGTGAGAGCGAGTGCATGTGAGTGTGAGTGTCCGAGTGAGCGTGAGAGAGTGAGAGTGAGAGAGTGTGTGTGTGTGTGAGTGAGAGAATGAGTGTGTGAGTATGAGAGTGTGGGTGTGTGAGAGTGAGAGAGTGTGAGTGTGTGTCTGAGAGTGAGCGTGAGTGTGTCAGTGTGTGCATGAGAGAGTGAGAGTGGGTGTGAGTGAGAGAGTGTCAGTGTGAGTATGAGAGCGAGCGTGAGTGAGTGTGTGTGAGTGCATGTGAGTGTGTGAAAATGAGTGTGTGTGAGAGTGAGACTGACTGAGTGTGAGGGTGTGTGTGAGAGAGTGCGAGTGTGAGAGCGTGAGAGTGTAAGTGGGTGTGAGTGAGAGTGAGAGAGTGTCAGCCTGAGTATGAGTGAGCATGAGAGTGAGTGTGCATGTGAGTGTGTGAGAGTGAGTAAAAGTGACGCACCCTTACAGTGGGATTGTCTGGAAATGGACTGTAGCTTCGGCTGGGTATGCATGGCTGAGGCCCGGGCCCGCCGACCGGTCCCACTTAAGATGACAAGCCTTGTGGGGGTGGGACCACGGGAAGTTATTGCCCTTCTTGACTCAGGCTGTGGACAGACCGTCGTGAAAAGGGGTTATCCCTGACCCCATAGAGATGGTCGGAGAGCTCACACTCCAGTGTATCCATGGTGATGTATCCCGGGCTGGACTGGCCCGGGTTCAATGAGCTCCTCCGAGAGGTCAGCCTCCGAGGTCCGGCCCCCTGGATTGCCCTGGAAGGGGAGCCTGTTGGGAGGGACCAAGCCAGCCCACAGGCTGAGGGAACCCCAACGGAAGCCAAAGAGGGGCCCTCCATGATAGATGCCCCGGAAAGCCTGGAGGTATCCCGTGATACCCCCGTTGAAGAACTTGGACCGGCCAGCCTGGTGGACTTCCCCCAAGACCAGCGGGATGACACAACTCTGCAGTTCGCCTATGACCAGGTAACCTGTGTTAACAGAGTTGTGATGAGTCCCCAGAAACCTGAGCCATGGCCCCACTTTGAGCTGGTGGCAGACCGTCTGTACTGGGTGTCCCAAGATCCACAGACCCAGGAGGTCCGATCCCCGCTACTGGTTCCTTGCCACCACTGGAGGGCCATCTTAAAGCTAGCCCACAACAATCCCGTGGCTGGTCATCTGGGGCAAGACAAAACCTTGGCTCAAGTTCTTTCTTAGTTTTATTGGCCCGGGAACTACCAAGAGGTCAGGGACTACTCCTGCTCCTGCCCTGAGTGCCAATTGGCTGCAGACCCCGGAGCCCAGAAAGCCCCGCTGGTCCCCCTTCCAGTGGTTGGGACTCCCTTTGAATGCATTGCCCTCGACCTAGTGGGGCTGCTGCCCAGGAGTAAAGTGGGGTATCGCTACATCCTCGTCCTTGTGGACTATGCAACCCACTTCCCCGAGGCCATCCCACTGTGAAACACCGGGGCCTGGACCATCGCCTCTGAGCTGGTGAAGATCTTCACCCGGGTGAGGCTTCCCCGGGAGTTGCTGACAGAGCAGGGGACCAATTTTACTTCTCGGCTACTCCGCCAGGTGTGCGCCTTATTGGGGATACAAACGCTGCAGATGTCGGTATACCATCCACAGACTGATGGACTAGTCAATCAGTTCAACCAAACCCTGACAGGGATGTTGAGGAAGTTTCCTCCCACCGACATGCAGCAGTGGGACCAACGCCTCCCGCCCTTGTTGCTGGCTATTTAGGAGGTGCCCCAGGCCTCCACCCACTTCTCACCATTCGAGCTCCTCTATGGGCATCAGCCCCAAGGGGTGCTCGACCTGATGCGGGAAGCCTGGTGTCGAGGGGTGTCCTAGCCTTGGATGCCCCTTGAGTCTAGCCCCCCTTAAGGGGTGTGAGTGAGTGAGAGTGAGAGCGAAAGTGTGAGAGTGAGCGTGAGTGAGAGAGAGAGTGAGCGTGAGTGAGAGAGAAAGTGAGGGTGAGTGAGAGAGAAAGTGAGGGTGAGAGTGTGTGTGTGTGTGTGAGAGTGAGTGTTTATGAGAGTGAAAGAGCAAGAGAGTGAGTGAGAGTGAGGAGTGAGAAAGTGAGGTGAGGTGAGCGTGAGTGTGTGAAAGAATGAGAGTGTGTGTGTGTGTGTGAGCGTGAATGAGAGATAGAGAGCGTGTGACTGTGAGTGTGAGTGAGTGTGCATGGGTGAGAATGAGAGTGAGCATGAGCGTGAGTGTGAGTGTGAGTGTGCGTGAGATCGTGAGAGAGTGTGAGCACGAGAGAGAAAGTGACTGCGTGAGAGTGAGAGCGAGACAGAAAGTGAGTGAGCGTGAGCGTGAAAGTGAATGTGAGACAGTGAGTGTGTGTGAGTGAGACAGTGAGTGTGTGTGAGTGAGACAGTGAGTGTGTGTGTGAGAGAGCATGGGAGCGGGAGCGGGAGTGTGAGAGAGAGTGTTTGGTGTGTGTGTGTGTGTGTGTGTGTGTGTGTGTGTGTGTGTGTGAGTGAGGGTGAGTGAGAGAGAGCGAGCGTGTGAGTGTGCAAGAGAATGAGAGGGAGATTGAGAGTGAGAGAGAGTGTGAGCGTGAGAGGGAGGGTGAGTGTGAATGTGAGTGAGTTTGAGTGAGAGGAGAGTAGAGAGAGGGTATGTCTACACTGGCCTAGTTCGAACTAGGAGGCTAATGTAGGCATTCAATACAGAATAAGCCCGGGATTTAAATATCCCGCGCTGATTTTGCATCTTCAACGGTCGCCATTTTTGAAATTTACAAGTCCGGACTAATTGCCCGCATCTACACGCAGCAGGGTAGTTTGAATTAAAGGCCTAGTTCGAACTACCTGTTAAACATCATTCCAGGAGGAATAACAGGTAGTTCGAACTAGGGCTTTATTTCAATCTACCGGGTCCCTGCCGCGTAGATGCGCAGTTAGTCCGGACTTGTAAATTTCAAAAATGGTGACCGGTTGAAGATGCAAATCAAGCGCGATATTTAAATCCCGGGCTTGATTTGCAACTTTTGAATGCCTACATTAGCCTCCCTAGTTCGAACTAGGGGGCTAGTGTAGACATACCCAGAGAGGGAGAGAGAGAGTGGGAGTGAGAGCGTGGGAGTGTGAGAGGAAGAGGGAGAGGGAGCGAGACAGAGAGCAAGTGTGTGCAGGAGCGGCCTGAGGCCGGCTGCAGCAGCTGGCGCCCTAGGCAGAGGCGCTATCAGTGCCCCCGCCTGCACGGCCGTCAATGACCGTGATGTCATCACGGGGCTCCCTGGTGCCCCGTGACGTCATCATCAGGTGCCTGGGCCAGCAGCGCCCTAGGCAACTGCCTAGTTTGCCTAGGCTCACGGGCCACCCCGAGTGTGTGTGAGAGGGAGAGGGAGCGAATGAGAGTGAGAGGGAGACAGAGAGCGAGTGTGTGTGTGAGAGTGAGACACAGAGAGCGAGTGTGTGTGAGTAGTATAAGCTTGATAGCTTTCATCACCATGCAATTAGAGGGGGCTATCCTGTTTATTGCGTCGAGTGTAACATGTATGATTACCTGCCCTGTGGGCGGCTTGCATATGCGTGCACCCGTTGCAAGGAGCTCCTGACCCTCAGAGACCGAGTTCGGGCTTTGGAGGCCAGGGTGGCTGAACTGGAGGAGCTAAGGGAGGTAGAGAGATATGTGGATGAGACTTTCCGGGACACTGTAGTACTGTCCCACCTCCAGTCTGAGAGCCCCAGTGCTCTTAAGGAGGATGAAAGGCTCAGGGGAGCAGAGCATTCAATGGGAACAGAGGGAAACCATCCCGTAGTTGGGACCCTCCTTCCAGAGGATGTTGCGGTATCCTCTCGCACTGAGGATACCTCTGAGGGGGAGGGAATGCCAGTTGTTAGGAAGAGGCAGGTGTAGTAGGGTGATTTGATCGTTAGAAACATAGATAGTTGGGTTTGTGATGACCGGGAGAACCGTATGGTCACTTGCCTGCCTGGTGCGAAGGTTGCAGATCTCTCGAGGCATCTAGATAGACTTATGTGTAGTGCTGGGGAGGAGCCGGTGGTCGTGGTACATGTAGGTACCAATGACGTAGGGAAGGGTAGGAGAGATGTCCTGGAGGCCAAATTTAGGCTGCTAGGAAAGAGACTGAAATCCAGGACCTCTATGGTGGCATTCTCGGAAATGCTTCCAGTTCCACGCGCAGGGCCAGGTAGGCAGGCAGAGCTTCAGAGTCTCAATGCGTAGAATCCACGATAGAGAGGAGGAGAGGAAAACAGGCCAGAGCAGACAAAACAAACCACATACAGACGATTTGGTGTAGGGAAGAGGGGGTTTGATTTATTAGAACTGGGGACACTTTTTGGGAGAGGGGAGCCATAGTGAAGCGATGGGCCCACCTAAACCAGGGTGGAAACCAGACTGCTGGCACTAAAACATTAAAAAGGTCAGAGAGCAGTTTAAACTGAGATGGGGAGCTGATTGGTGTGAGATGCACTGTTTCGGAGGCTGGAGATGAGGGATGGCAGGAGACAGCCGCTTGATCCATTGTCTTCGGTCCACTTTCTGGGGCAGCCTGTAGTGGTGCGTCAAAGAGAGGAGGGAGAGGGCAGACTGGATACCGGGCTAGGAGCAGACATCTTAATCTGGACCCTGCGACAAATGCCTATGTCCAATGCATCAGGAAGGGCAGACAACAAGCAGTGGGCAAATTTTTAAAGTGCTTCTACACAAATGCTAGAAGTTTGACTAATAAGATGGGTGAACTAGAGTACCACGTATTAAAGGAGGAGATTGACATAATAGGCATCACAGAAACCTGGTGTCCCACAGATTTTCCTCATGCCACAATCATACCGGGATATAAAATATATTGGAAGGATAGAGCAGGCCAGGTGGGTGGCAGAGTGGCACTATATGTGAAAAATAACGTAGAATCAAATGAAATAAAAATCTTAAATGAATCAACATGTTCAATAGAATCACTATGGATAGTAATTTCATGCTTCAATAATAAGAATATAGCAGTAGGGATATATTATCGACCACCTGACCAGGACAGTGATAGTGACATTGAAATGCTAAGGAGATTAGAGAGGCTACCAAAATAAAAAAACTCTATAATAATGGGGATTTCAATTATCCCCATATTGACTGGGTACATGTCACCTCAGGAAGAGATGCAGAAATAACATTTCTCAATGGCTTAAATGACTGCTTCTTGGAGCAGCTGGTACAGGAACCCACAAGGGGAAGAGGCAATTCTCGATTTAGTCCTGAGTGGAGCACAGGATCAGGTCCAGGAGATAACCGTTACAGGACCGCTTGGGAATAGTGACCATAATATAATAACATTTAACATTCCTGTGGTGGGAAGAACACCTCAGCAGTCCAGCACTCTGGCATTTAATTTCAAAAAGGGAAATTACACAAAAATGAGGAGGTTAGTTAAACAGAAATTAAAAGGCACAATGACGAGAGCCAAATCCCTGCAAGCTGCATGGAAACTTTTTAAAGACACCATAATAGAGGCCCAACTTAAATGTATACCCCAAATTAAAAAACATAGTAAGAGACCTAAAAGAGTCACCGTGGCTTAACCACCATGTAAAAGAAGCAGTGAGGGACAAAAAGGCATCTTTCAAGAAATGGAAGTCCAATCCCAGTGAGATAAATAGAAAGGAACATAAACACTGTCAAATCAAGGGTAAAAATGTAATAAGAAAAGCAAAAAGATTTTGAGGAACAGCTAGCCAAAAACTCAAAAACAATAGCAAAATGTTTTTAAGTACATTAGAAGCAGGAAGCCTGCTAAAAACCAATGGATCCCTAGACGATCGAGATACAAAAGGAGCAATCAAGGACGATAAAGCCATTGCGGAGAAGCTAAATGATTTCTTTGCATCAGTCTTCACAGCTGAGGATGTTGGGGAGATTCCCAAACCTGCACCGTCCTTTGTGGGAGATGGAACTGTCCTGGATTGAAGTGTCATTAGAGGAGGTTTTGGAACAAATAGAAAAACTTAACGTTAACAAATCACCGGGACCGGATGGCATTCACCCAAGGGTTCTAAAAGAACTCAAATGGGAAATTGCAGAACTGTTAACTGTGGTTTGTAATCTATCCTTTAAATCGCTTCCGTACCTACTGACTGGAAGATAGCTAACGTGACACCAATATTTAAAAAGGGCTCTAGAGGCGATCCTGGCAATTACAGACCGGTAAGTCTAACGTCGGTACCGGGCAAATTAGTCGAAACAATAGTTAAGAATAAAATTGTTAGGCACGTAGAAGAACATAATTTGTTGGGCAAAAGTCAACATGGTTTCTGTAAAGGGAAATCCTGTCTTACTAATCTATTAGAGTTCTTTGAAGGGGTTAACAAACATGCGGACAAGGGGGATCCAGTAGATATAGTATACTTAGATTTTCAGAAAGCCTTTGACAAAGTCCCTCACCAAAGGCTCTTGTGTAAATTACATTGTCATGGGATAAGAGGGAAGGTCCTTTCATGGATTGAGAACTGGTTAAAAGACAGGAAACAAAGGGTAGGAATAAATGGTAAATTTTCAGAATGGAGAGGGTAACTAGTGGTGTCCCCAAGGGTCAGTCCTAGGACCAATCCTATTCAACTTATTCATAAATGATCTAGAGAAAGGGGCAAGCAGTGAGGTAGTAAGGTTTGCGGATGATACTAAACTGTTTAAGATAGTCAAGACAGAAGCAGACTGGGCAACAAAATGGCAGTTTTGTGAGATCTTTTAGAAGTTCTTCACAATCACTCAAATGAAGTTTAATGTGGATAAGTGTAAAGTAATGCACGTTGGAAAAAATAACCCCAGCTATACACATAATATGATGGGGGTTAATTTGGCTACGACAAATCAGGAAAGAGATCTTGGAGTTATCGTGGATAGTTCTCTGAAAACGTCCACAGCGGTGGTCAAAAAGGCAAATAGAATGTTAGGAATTATTAAGAAAGGGATAGAAAATAAGACACAGAATATCTTACTGCCCCTGTATAAAACTATGGTACGCCCACATCTTGAGTACTGTGTACAGATGTGGTCTCTCACCTCAAAAAGATATTTTGGCCTTGGAAAGGGTTCAGAAAAGGGCAACTAAAATGATTAGGGGTTTGGAACGGGCCCCATATGAAGTGAGGCTAAAGCGACTGGGACTTTTCAGGTTGGAAAAGAGGAGACTGAGGGGGGATATGATAGAGGTATATAAAATCATGAGTGGTGTGGAGAGGTGAATAAAGAAAAGTTATTTATTAGTTCCCATAATAGAAAGGACTAGAGGACACCAAATGAAATTAATGGGTAGCAGGTTTAAAACTAATAAGAAAGTTCTTCTTCACACAGAGCATAGTCAATCTGTGGAACTCCTTGCCAGAGGAGGCTGTGAAGGCTAGAACTATAACAGAGTTTAAAGAGAAGCTAGATAAATTCATGGAGGTTAGGTCCATAAAAGGCTATTAGCCAGGGGGTAGGAATGGTGCCCCTGGCCTCTGTTTGTCAGAGGCTGGAGATGGATGGCACGAGACAAATCGCTTGATCATTGTCTTCGGTCCACCCCCTCCGGGGCTCCTGGTGCTGGCCACTGTCGGCAGACAGGCTACTGGGCTAGATGGACCTTTGGTCTGACCCAGTACGGCCATTCTTATGTATGTTCTTATCCCCCCTTAGTCTCCTCTTTTCCAAGCTGAAAAGTCCCAGTCTTTTTAACCTCTCCTCATATGGGACCCGTTCCAAACCCCTAATCATTTTAGTTGCCCTTCTCTGAACCTTTTCTAATGCCAGTATATCTTTTTTGAGATGAGGAGACCACATCTGTACGCAGTATTCAAAATGTGGGCGTACCATGGATTTATATAAGGGCAGTAAGATATTCTCCGTCTTATTCTCTATCCCTTTTTTAATGATTCCTAACATCCTGTTTGCTTTTTTAGTCATTTAATTGACTACATTATTACATCCCTAATAAAGATATAAAAGTGACATGGCATGCTAGTACTGAAAAATTGTCTACTTTCTCATTTTTAATATATAATTATAAAATAAATTGGAGTATAAATATTTTACTTATATTTCAATGTATAATATACACAGTAGTATAAACAAGTCACTGTATCAAATTTTAGTTTCTACCAACTTTGCTAGTACTTTTTATGTAGCATGCTGTATAACTAGGCAAATATCTAAGGGCATGTCTACACTAGGAAATTTTGAAATAACTAAATTCAACATAACTCCCAATTTAACAAAATTGAAATAGTGCTTCCCCACTACAGGGAAGCATCAAAATTATTTAGAATTATTTCAAAATAGCACGTCCACACTGATTGGCGCCTGCCTCGGACTTAGAGCCCCCAGAAGCACTCTGGGGAGGGCACCATGAGGACAGATACTTCCTGTGGCTGCTTGGTCAGGCAAGCTGCGACGCATGCTTTCAGGGGCTCCTCTCTACAGCCGTGTCTCTCATGCCACTCCTCCACTGCCTCCCCCCTCGGGGGACACAAAATGGACACCACAGCACTCAAAGCATGGAGCCAGAGCTGCTGCAGAGCAATGCCAGGCTCATGGGCCTTGTGCTGCACCTCATGGCGCAGTTCCTCCACACTGCCCACATGCTGCTCCAGCAGGACAAGGCCCAGGACCTGCAGGATGAACCCCAGCATGGACTGCAGGCCCTGATCACCCAGGCGCTCCTGCTGCTGCACATGCCCCTCAATCCCCTGGACACCGTGGAACGCCACTTCTGGCGGCAGGAGACCAGTTCCGACAGGTGGGACTTCATCATCCTGCAGTGGTGGGACGACCAGCAGTGGCTCCAGAATGTCCGCATGCAGAAGGCCACCTTCCTGGAGCTCTTAGAACGGCTTGCCCCTGCCCTCAGGCAACAGGACACCCACATGCGACCTGCCATCCCCCTGCAGAAGTGTGTCGCCATCACACTCTGGAAGCTCGCCACGCCGGACAGCTACTGCTCCGTTGAGAACCAGTTCAGTGTGGGGAAATCCAGTCACGGCTGTGCTCCTGCAGGTAGCCAAGGCCATCAACCAGGTGCTGCTATGCAGGGTTGTCACTCTGGGGAATGTGGACAGCATCATTGATGGCTTTGCCGCCATGGGCTTCCCCAACTGCCGTGCCTTGTGTGACGGACCGGGCCGGGTCTGGGCACCGTTGAGGACGTCCACTCAGGGCGAATTACTCAAAACCAGGGCTGCTTACAGCCCCAGACTGGAGATCTTTCCGAAACAGGCCACACACCAGTCACACAGAGCACTTCAGCTGCCGATCCGGCCAGCAGGAAGCCTCATGAGCAAAACCCCTCAGACACCCCAGCTCTCCCTGTGCCACAATCAGCCCCAGGCCTACACACATGTGAGGAATTATAGAACCCAATCTCACCTACCCCGAACGGGTTCTCCCAGTCCCAAAGAACCAGCCACAGGTCCCTGGTCAATTTACACTTTAGACCTTACCCACAAGATCACACTGGGCCAATCCTTTAGAATCTAAAATCTAAAGGTTTATTAACAAAAGAAAGAAAAGGTTGAGAGTAAGGTTGTTAAGGAGAATACATTACATACACCAATCACCAAGTGTCTGATGCAGGCTCTTAGCAGAGATGTTACAAACTGCTAACTTAGAAGTCTCTGGTGCACATCCTATGTCAGGATGGGTTGACAATCCTTCCCGGCTCGCTGTCCCTCGCAAAGCTGCATCTGGGATCAGTAGCGAGATTGAAGACAAAATGAAGTCTGCCCCATGGCACTTATGTATCTCTGGTGTCTCCCAAACTGGAGCTGGTCACATGATGGCATGATTCACATGCCAGCAGCCATGAGATACTGACTGGTTTGCAGGTTTCCAGATGCATTCTTCAGGTGTGTATTGGGCCACCCCGAGAGTCCTTGTCCCTGCAGCCATGCTAATTAGCATAGTCATTGACTGAACAATCCTTCTTTACAGCAGGCAGTCCAGGCCCATTGCGCTCTCCCAGACAGAGAACATTCACAGAACACGCACAGAGTCCATATTCATAACTCCACATCCAAACATCACACAAGTACATGAGTAGCATACGTAGAATCGGTAGAACATAAGCTTTAATTTGACACCTCACATGGCCCCCTTTGTATAGACTTTGGGGCAAACACCCCCCTGTGGGCACAGCAGTGATCTGGCTGCTCCCCCTAAAATCCAATAACGTGACACCTTGGACTACATAAAAAGGAAGGGGTACTTCTCCATGGTGCTGCAGGCCCTCATGGATCACAAGGGATGCTTCACCGACATCAATGTCGGGTGATTGTAGTCAGTATAGTATGTTGATTGTGCGCCTTCCCCAGTGAAAGACTCTGCCTCACACTATCCAAGAAATTAAGGAATCACCTGATAAGTATTTTATACAAGAAACAGAAAAACATCAAGAATGACATTTCTAACTTAGAGTCTCATCTCAAGACAAACATCCACACTGACTGACACCTTGCAAGACTTTTGTTCCACCAGACAAGAAATCTACTATACACACTTCTATTCCCTACAACAAAGAAAAGACAATAAACTTTCTAAACTGCTCCACACCACAGGCCACAACAGCAATTACCTCAACCCACCGGATAATATTGTTAACCTCTCCAGCTACAAACTCAATCCAGCAGAAGAGTCTGTCTTGTCCCAGGGTCTCTTTCTGCCCCTCATCCCCACAAACTGGATACAATTTTGTGGTGACCTTGAAGCTTTTTCGCCGCCTCCGCCTCCGAGAATATTTCCAAACCACCAATGAACCATCAATCTGACCTACCAGATCCCCTATCAACACAAAAGGAAAAATAATTCTATATGGACTCCCCCTGATGGTCGGAATTACAATCTGGATTTCTATATACAAAGCTTCCGCAACAACACACAGACTGACATCATTCGCAAACGACAACAAGCGACCCACAATCTCAGCCGCGCTGAACACCATGCAGTCCAGAGTCTCAAAAACAACCTGGACATTATAATCAAACCAGCTGACAAAGGTGGTGCTCATTATGAATAAGGCCGACTATAACCAAGAGGCAACCAGACAACTCTCCAACACCACATTTTACAAACCTCTCTCCTCTGATCCCACCTCAGAATACCAAAAGAAACTACACTGTCTCCTTAAAAGCCTCCCTACAGCTACTCAGGAACAAATCCACACAGAAACACCTTCTGACCCCCGACCAGGATTGTTCTATCTGCTTCCCAAGATCCATAAACCTGGACACCCCGGACGTCCCATCATCTCTGGTATTGGCACGCTCACTACTGGTCTATCCAGCTATGTAGACTCTCTCCTCAAACCCTACGCAACCAACACCCCAGCTATCTCCGAGACACTACTGACTTCCTAAGGAAACTACAAAACATCGATAACCTCCCAATAACACCATCCTTGCCACCATGGATGTAGAAGCTCTATACACCAACATCCCACATGAAGATGGATTACAAGCAATTAGAAACACTATCCCAGAGGACACCACTGCCAACCTGATAGCAGACCTATGTAACTTTGTTCTCACCCACAGTTATTTCCAGTTTGAGAACAACTTATACTTCCAGATCAGCGGCACAGCCATGGGTACACGCATGGCCCCACAGTATGCTAATATCTTTATGGCTGACCTAGAACAACGTTTCCTCAAATCCCATCCCCTTTTACCCCTTCTCTACTTACGCTACATCGATGACATCTTTATGATCTGGACGCATGGCCAAGAAACACTGGAGACATTCCACAGAGATTTCAACAACCTACACCCCACCATCAACCTCAGCCTGGACCATTCTACACGAGAGATCCATTTGCTGGACACCACAGTACAAATCAACAATGGAAAATTAGACACCACCCTCTACAGAAAACCCACTGACTCATACAGTTACCTACATGCTTCCAGCTCCCATCCAGCACACACCATACGATCCATCATCTATAGCCAAGCCCTTCGATACAACCGCATCTGCTCTAATCCCACTGACAGAGACCAGAAACTTCAGGATCTCTACCAAGCATTTATAAACCTCAACTACCCACCCGGAGAAATAAAAAAGCAAATTGAAAGAGCCAGACGAATACCTAGAAACCATCTACTTCAAGACAGACCCAAGAAAACCAACAATAGAACACCACTTGTCATCACCTACAGCCCCCAACTTAAACCTGTCCAACACATTATCAATAAACTACAGCCTATACTGGAACAGGATACTAAACTCCAAGAGGCTCTGGGAGACAGACCCATAGTCTCCTATAGACAACCACCTAACCTCAAGATGATTCTTACCAACAACCACAGGACATACCACACTAATACCAACCCTGGTACCTTCCCTTGCAACAAACCCGTTGCCAGCTTTGTCCACATATCCACTCTGCTGATACCATTATTGACCTAACCAAGTGAGTTATAAGATCAAGAACACATATTCCCGCATCCAGAAATATAATTTATGCTATCATGTGCCGAAAGTGTCCGTCTGCTTTGTACATTGGACAAACGTCTCAGACACTTCGCCAAAGGATCAATGCACACAAACAGATATTAGACAGGATCACAAAGAAAAACAGTTTCTTGCCATTTCAACCAGAAAGGACACTGTCTCAACGACTTAATTACCTGCATCCTGCTTCAGAAGCCTTTTAAATCTGCACTTGAAAGGGAATCCTCTGAACTGTCATTCATGCTAAAATTCGACACTCTACGCTGGCCGGTCTCAACAAAGACGCTAACTATCTTACCCATTACAAAGATAGCTTCCCAATTATCACCTCTAATACCATTAGCTCACAGACATTTACCTCCCCGCATCCCCTTCTGTTCTGAAATGTGATTTGTCCTTTTCATATGTGTTCATTTTTTTTTAATTGTATCCTTTGGTATATATGGTTGTGACTATTTTCTTCCACTATTTGATCTGAGGAAGTGGGTCTGGCCCACGAAAGCTCATCATCTAATAAACCATCTTGTTAGTCTTTAAAGTGCTACATAGTCCTGTATTTTGTATCTTCCAGAACTCCTGCCTGTTCCAAAAGATGCAGAGTCGGGGAGGTGGACACGCCCACAGTGATCTTGGGTAACACAGCCTACCCCTTGCTCCCCTGGTTCATGAAGCCCTACATAGGCAGCCTGGACCCCACCAAGGCGCACTTCAACACCAGGCTCAGTAGGTACCGCATGGTCGTGGAATGTGCATTTGGCTGTTTATAGGGGAAGTTCGAGAGTCTCCTCACCCGTCTGGACCTCAGGGAGTGCAACATCCCCTTTGTGGTGGCAGCCTGCTGTGTGCTCCATAACCTGTATGAGAATAAGGGGGAGATTTTTCTGTGGGGGGAGAGCAGAGGCTGAATGGCTGGCCAGGGTATTCGAGCAGCCAGACACCAGTGTCATCAGGAGAACACATCAAGGGGCTGTGATCATCGGGGAGGCCTTGTGCAAGGCCCATTGTGAGACTCTCCCCTGTGCCTCTCCATGAGGGGCCCCTGCATTCCCTCTGTGTGCCTTTCCTTCCCCCACCCCTCCATTCCCCCCTTCCCTGCAGAGCAAACAATAAAGCCTTCTTTTTTGAATCAGGACTGTTTATTGGGGGAAGAGATGTACTACAGGGGAGGGACTGGGGAAGGGGACTCAGGGATGGGGCTGGGAGTGGTTCCTGCCTCCAGGTGGTCAGGACTCAGGAGACTTTAGCTGCCCGAGAGGTCCCACTGCCCTGTGTAATGGGGTCCCGGCAGCCCCTGGGGGGGCTAGGAGAAGCCATGAGGGGGGGAGGTGAGGGAGGAGCACATGGCATTGTGCTGGCTTGCCAGCTGGTCCCAGGCAGCCTTCTGTTGTTCCCAGTCCATCCGGTGCTCCTCCTTGAGCCCCCGGGCAAGAGACTGCAGGCAATCTGCTCCCGCATCAGGTCCTCGTGGGTTCTTTTCCTCCTGCAGATCCTGTGGAGTCAAGCAGATGGCGTGGGAGGTGGGGTACGCACTAAGTTCGCATCTGGCCCAGCTGTGAAGAAAACTTACAAGGGCAGTCACCCCAGGAGACACTGAGTATGGAGCCTAGCCCTAATCTCTGAGCCGACACCGAAGGTCTCAGTTCAGATGAAGGTCCTGTGCTTCAAGCAAGGCCATATGTTTCCTAGACAGTGGGCACTTTCCTGAAGGGGCACAGACATCCCAGGGGAGCATTGCTACACCCACGGCCTGGGGACAAGCAGGCATGGCAAGATGCTGGCCAGGCACCTGTGGGTGGGGGGAGGGGCAGGGTGGTTCAGCTTCCTTCCATGACCCACACATGCCAGGTCTGGCACTGGCAGCATCCCGCAGAGAGAGAACTTCTATCGCTGCCCATTGGAAGGTGGGGGGAGGTGTGTGTGAGCAGCAGATGATGCTTGTTGGCGAGTGCGCTACTGGGGTCCCCTCCTCTTCCTCCCTGCATCAGGTTCTCATGTATGGGATCAGTCTCCTCCGCATCTGACTGGGAGCAGATGCTGCCTGAGTGCAAGCATAACCCTGTGTGGCGCTGCCGTGTGGTTCCATGACCCCAGACTCCTTAGTGGTGGCTTATTGTGGGAAGGTGTTCCACTATGGAGGCAGGAATAAGGCAGGCCTCTCCGGGAACCTTGTGAGAAGGACCAAGGGGGTTCCTGTGTGAGAGTGTGTAAGGAGGCACTATTTGAAAACCCCAGGGGTGGGTGGGCATTAGCCCGCCCACTTCTAAAAGCCCCTTCCCCAGCCTTGCGGGAGGGACAACTGAGCCTAGGGATCAACTAATTCCAGGGGACAAATAATGAAAAGCATGGTCAGGGGGTGCGGGTCAAAGGTTTAAAATGAGGGAACCAGATGGGGACACCAAGCAGAGAACCCCGGACAGCGCCCACTGCTCCTCAAAGCTGTCGATGGAGCCAGTGGACGCTGCCCAGAGGAACTCTGCCCGGATACGTGACACAAGGGAGGAACAGAAATAGGCCCCAGTCGCAGAGAACCCCCTCATCCAGCATCCTCCTCCTGGTGTTATATACAGCGGCTTTCACCAGTGCCAGCTCCAGAGGCAACGGCAAGCCTTACCCCGCCAATCCCAGCGGGACGACTGGGTTGGGCCTCCGGGGCCACTACCGTGCCCCAGGGACTGTTCCAGGCTGCTGTGAGCCCTGTGACTACGAGAGACTGTAGAGACCCCTGCTAAGGCCTGAGGCCTATCCTGGACCCCCCCAGGACCCAGACCGGGCTTGGAAGAATGGGCTGGACCCCCTGGACCTCTGCCTGAGCCACCTCCAGAACCTATGGACACCCTGCCAGCTCCTTCAGCCCCAGCAGAACCTGCCGACCAGACATGGAGCCAGGTAGAACTCCAGGGGGAACCAGGAAATAGCCCAGGGGGAGAAGGCCCCGTGCTGGCCGAGGACATGGAGGTCAGCTGGGCTGCGGTCCGGACCCCTGTTAGCCCACTGACCAGACCGGCGTGTTGCGGCCAAGAGACCCGCCGACCCGGTGGTAGCTGGCGCTGCCACTGTTAGGGCCCAGGGCTGGGACACAGTGGAGCGGGTGGGCCTGTGTCCCCCCGCCACCCCTTTTCCCTCAGGTGGCAGGTTCCCCCTGAAGGGAGAAACCATCTGCACCTGCCAGCTCTCTGCCAGCAAGGAGACCGGACCCCTGGCTCAGCCTGCAGACAGGCCTGCGACCTGGAACCCTTTGGAGTACTTAACTGTTTGTTTGTTCACCCCGCCCTGCTCCCAAGGCCTGGCTCCAAGACTGCTACTGTTTGTTTGTCCACCACGCCCTGTCCCCACGACTGGGCTCTGAGACTAATTGTAGGGAGCGAGTGGGCTGCCCACGGCCCGAGACAATTACAGAGCATCATGAGGCTGAGTGCTCCGGACTGGCGCTCCATGTGCACCCACATGCACTGGCTGTTGTGCGGTCCCCAGGCTCAGTAAGCCAAGAGAGAGGAGCCTGCTGCCTCCCCCCGCATATATATAGGGAAAGTTATAGAACTCACCTGAAGTGCCTTCCCCCATTTAATCCAAAGCCTGGGAAACATCTTGGGATGGGCGGGGGGGGGGGACTAGCTCCAGGGTGAGGAGCAGGTCCTGGCTGGCGGGCATGACCGCGTCCTCCTCCTTGTCCTCCGCCACCCTGCCCTTCTGGAGGCTGATGCTGGGTGTGTCCTGGCCAGACTCCATGATGACAGGGGTGGGGGTGGGGGGTGACTGCCCCCCCCCCCCCCAGGATGGCATCCAGCTGCTCATAGTAGTGGAAGCTGTGCGGCACCATCCTGGAGCATCCGCTCTGCTCCCTGGCCTTGTGGTAGGCCCGCCGGAGCTCTTTAATCTTCATCCGGACTTGGTCCGGGGTCCAGCTGTGTCCTTTGCTGGCCAGGCTGGTGGTCTCCTCCCTCCCCAGACTTTGATGAGGTCCAGGATCTCCACACCAGTTCAGGCCGGAGTTCTCCTGCGTCCCTGGCCAGCGGCAGCTGAGGGAGCAGCAGGAGTGCTGGCAGCTGTGGGAGGCTCTGAGGGAGCGCTGGGGTCCATCATGGCTCCCTCTCTGGCTGCTGTCTTGCATGGGGCTGATAGAGAGGCAGCAGCATGGAGTGTAAGGGGGGCACGCAGGGGCTGATACATGCAGGAAGCCAGGGTTTAAGCCAGCTCTCCATGCATGCCGTGGACCCGCCTGCCCCTTCCCGCTGCCTCCTACAGAGGCAATGCGGGGGGAGGCAGGAGATGTTTCCACCTGCCCCCTCACGCTGCTGCCTCTAAGGGCGGGGGGGAAAGGGAGGCTGCCACGGAGCAGCCTCTGTCCATGGCAGGCCCGGGCTTGCCGCGGACAGAGGCTGCTCCGTGGCAGCAGCCCCTGTCCGCAAGGGTTCCGAGCTGCACAAAGCCTAAAAGGGAAATGGGGATGGGATGGAAAATGATGAAGCAGATCAGGGAAGGGAAGAAGAGCAAACCTAGCCGAGCGCCTCACTTCCCTGCAAGGCAATCCCATATGCTGGACCTCGCCACCCAACTACAGCTATGGAATCCAAGTGAGTTACTGCACATCTGGGGATGAAATAACACCCTGTGTATGGCCCTCAGAGTGGATACAAGTGTGCCCACAAAGGCTCATGTGATAAGTTTGTTTACCCAGTTAGGAGGAGGAAGGTTTTTCTTTCCTTGGTGGAGTGCAATTATTCAGGCTTCCTCCCCACCCAGAAAGGGATTCTCACCCTAACATCCTCACATGGGTTTTCCCCATCACTTTGGGGAAGGAAGCAGCTGTGAGAGAAGAGCTCTCTCATTGGCTAAGCTCCAGGACAGCCAGAGATGTCACTCAGGAGCAGCTCTTTGGGCTGTGCAATGCCTGCAACGACACTCAACATGCATATGGCAGTTTCATTTTCAAAGCTCCTTGCAAACAGTAACCAGGCCAGTACCTGGCAAGGTAGGCAAATGGTTAGCCAATTTTTCTGAGGGGAAAACGGAGACCAAAAAAATTAGCAATGGGCTCAAGGTCAGTGATGGAGTCTGTGTCAGACGAAGGATCAGAACCACCTACATCCTGACAACCCCGCCCAGGCCTTGGTGTTCTCATTACAGCAGGGACAACTTATTACAACAGGGAGAACTTGTATTTAATATTATGAGAGCCTGTTGTAAGCTGCAGCCAGTCAGTTCAGAACCCCAACTTCCAAAATCAATAATGGCCTTTGTCTCAGAAGCCATGCAACTGAGAACAATAGCAGCTGCTCCATGCAGGACTGGTAAGAAGGCTAGTTACAGTCTCAGGCCCTGGGGAGGCAGCGGCGGATATAGGGCAGGGCGAGCGGGGCAGCTGCCCCGGGCCCCGTTCTTCAATAGGCCCTGCGCACGCACCCCGCGCACGCTACTTCTGGTCGGTTGCTGCCAAGGCGCATGTGCGAAACACTACTTCCGGTCGGCTGCTGCCAAGGCGCATGCGCGAAATTGTGCCGCCCCAGGCCCCGTGGCGCTGCCCTGGGCCCCGTCAAAATTATCATCCGCCCCTGTGGGGAGGATCTGTCACAGCTGTTTGTCTAATGCTAGTTTAGGAACTACCACAAAGGGTGGAAAAAACCTCCCAAGAGAGCGCGTCCTCGATGGGAGTTGCAGAGTCAGATTCTAAATCATGGGTCAGCAACCTTTTCAAACCAAAGAGCCAAACTACATCAACATTCAGAACAAGTGGTCAGCAAAGAGCCGTATAAGAATGCCCATTTGCATGACTGAAAATATACAACTTAATATTATTGATAATTGACATGATGATTAATAATAGTATTAATGAAACATGGTACCCACAGACTGTATTTAACGGGACTTCTGCTGCTGCATCTTTTTGCATATTTCTTTGAAGTTTACATCATAATAGGTCAAATCCAGCTTCATGCAGGCATTCAGGCTGTCTTCGGCCAATCTTCTGGCAGGGGGCTGGGGATGTGGGGTGAAGGAGCCAGGGCTGGGGGGTGTGGGAGGTGCAGGAGGCAGTGCTGGGGGTGGGAAGCAGAGTATGTGGGGGGGTCCTGGTGCTGGATTACCTTACCTGGCCAGGGCTGGGCTGCTGCACCCGGGCAGCAGTGGCTAGACAAGGGACCGGGCCAAGATCACCGCAGCCAGATCGTGGCCTCCCCTCCTACCCATGCTGCAGCAGGAGTGGGGGGGCTTCCTGTGGCCAGATGGGGGCTGGACCACAGGGCCTGCCCCAGAATTAGGGCCGGGGACAGGATGCTATGGACAGATGGGGGCTGGGCCCCGACTGGGGCCTGTGATGGAGCGGCCCCGCCCCACACTCAAGCCCAGGGAAACCACCTGGTGCAGGGGGCGGAGAGGGCCCCACCCACGCAGCCCTACTGGGCATACTCCCAGGGGAGCCAAGGTATAAAAGGCTGCAGGCCTGCTCAGAAGGGGCAGACTGCCGTCGGAGCTGGAGCTAGCGCCCAACCTCCTGAGCTGCAGAACCGACTGCCAGAGAGGGAGTCGCCAGGCCCATGCCGGGCTCGACCCCAACGATGGAGCCACCAGCCAACCCCCTGTGACCCAGGCAACGGACTGGCCACCGCAAACCCCGATGCTGACTTGGGAAGTGCCACTACCACCACCCGACTTGCGCCAACAGGTGGGACTGCTACAGGCCGGGGGAAGGGGGTAGGAAGCGACCCAGGGCAGGGAGCTGGAAAAGCCCCTGAGGGCTCAGTGCGTTGCAGGGAGGAACCCCCGCTGAGCCAGTGGTGGGAGCCGCCCGCCACTGATAGGGCCCTGGGTCGGGGCCTGGTGGAGAGGTAGGGCCTGGGCCCCCCTACCCCTCCTGCCCTGAACCCCGGTGAGTGGGGGCTCGGCTGAAGGACTAGGCCTCAGAGCCTGCATACAAAGGACTAGGCCGGGAGGCCATAGTTCCCCTAACGCAGAGGCAGTGAACTGTGAGACTGGGCCGTATTTCCCCTAATACAGGGGCAGCGTACTGCGAGACTAGGCCTGAGAACTCTAAACTATGCCCTGGACATGGGCGGCACCCCCCGAGGGGTTGCCCCCCGACAGGGCCTCTTTGGCCAGGCTGCTGCAGGAGCAGCTGCACTGCAGCCCTGGGCCCCAGCTCTCATACATGGAGCAAGCCACCCACCACATGGCCCGCCTAACGATGTTCAGTATCGGGTATTTCATTAATCGAACAGTCGATACATTTTTTGCATCAACTACTCGATTAGTTGATAGGGCAGCACTGCCCCTTTGAAACGCCGCTGCACCTTTTCAAAGGGGCAGCACTGCACAGCTGATCCCGGGCTCCCTGCGGTGCTGCCACTTTGAAGTACCCCCCCCCCGCACCTCTTTCCCCTCTCCCACTTGCTTCCTCTGATAGAGGCAGTAAGGGGGGAACGACTAGTCGACTATCTGGTCATCTAGTCCTTAACATCCCTAGGCCTGCCCTGACTGCAGCTCAAGCCCTGGGTAAGCACTGAAGCTGGGGCCAGGACAGGCCACGTTGTAGCTGCCCAGCTGCTCCTGGGGCAGGGTCACGTGACGGGTGGCTGCCCCGTGTGCTGGGGCTAGAGCTGGGGCTGTGGTGCGGCTGCTCCTGGGGCTGCACTGTGGCCCTGGCCCCAGGAGCAGCCACACCGTGGCCCAGCTCCAGGAAACTTGGCCAGCCCCGCTGCTGCCCTAAGAGCCATATTTGGTGCCCTACTGAGCCATATTTGGCTCGTGAACCATAGGTTGCCAACCCCTGTTTTAAAGGGTTTACATAGGCTAAGCAATTCAGGATGCTTCTTTCTGCTGGATGAGGACTTGTCCTTTGTTCTCACTGAGGGAACCTCATGTTTAATACATAAAGTTATTGTCCCTAATATACACTCCTAAAAGATCTGCTCTGGCTGGTATATGCAGTTTCCTTGTAGGAAGGCTTTTTTAAATTTAAACATTTTTATCTGCTGATTTTAACTACATCATGATTGCTCTCTCTAGCTGTATGGCTGTGTCTACACTGGGCCACTTATTCCGGAAAAGCAGCCGCTTTTCCGGAATAAGCTGTGAGCTGTCTACACTGGCCCCTTGAATTTCCGGAAAAGCACTGACGATCTACTGTAAGAAATCAGCTGCTTTTCCGAAAAACTATGCTGCTCCCGCTCGGGCAAAAGTCCTTTTTCCGGAAAACTGTTCCGGAACAGGGCCAGTGTAGACAGCCCAGCAGTCTTTTCCGCAAAAAAGCCCCGATCGCGAAAATGATGATCGGGGCCTTTTTCCGGAAAAGCACGTCTACATTGGCCACGGATGCTTTTCCAGAAAAAGGGCTTTTCCGGAAAAGCATCCTGCCAATGTAGACACTCTTTTCCCGGAAATACTTATAACGGAAAACTGTTCCGTTTTAAGCATTTCCGGAAAATCATGCCAGTGTAGACACAGCCCATATGTTTAAAACAAAGAATTCCTCAACAGCTCTAGCCCACGCTTCTTTCCAAATACACGTGGCAATTAAAAGCAGAAGTAACTACTGCACAATATTTCAGCTGAAATTAGAAGTCTCAAAAAAAATAAAATAAACCCACAACCACATTTGATGAGGATTGACAAAGAGGAAATAAAAATGGTCTCAGGTTAAATAAATAACATGCTAAGATGCAGAGGGTTTTTCCATCATGTTTTACAAATGGATTTATACTTCCATATAGATGAAACCCACAATAAGATTCAGGCTTTCACGTTTATTCTCTGTGGCTGTGTCTACATTGGCACCCTTTTTCGGAAAAGGGATGCTAATGAGACACAGAGCATTGCAAATCCGCGCGGGGATTTAAATATCCGCGTATTTGCATTTACATGGCTGCCGCTTTTTCCGGCTCGGGGCTTTGCCGGCAAAAGCGCCAGTCTAGACGAGGATCTTGCGGAAATAAACCCTTTTCCGCAAGATCTCTTATGCCTACTTTCAAGTAGGTGACAAGAGATCTTATGAAAAGGGTTTATTTCCGCAAGATCCTCGTTTAGACTGGCGCTTTTTGCCGCAAAGCCCCGAGCCGGAAAAAAGCGGCAGCCATGTAATGAAATACCGCTGGGGATATTTAAATCCCCCGCGGATTTGCAATTGCTCTGTGTCTCATTAGCATCCCTTTTCTGAAAAAGGGTGCCAATGTAGACACAGCCTGTGGGTATGTCTACACTTGCACCCTAGTTCGAACTAGGGATGCAAATGCAGGCATTCGAAATTGCTATTAAAGCAGGGATTTAAATATCCCGTGCTTCATTAGCATGATCTTGCCGGCGTGCTAGGTCAAATAACAGCTGATTTGAACCACGAAGTGCGTGCCGGGATGCGTTAGTTCGAACCAAACCCCTTGGTTCGAACTAACGTTACTCATTTTTGGATAGTTTATTGTCCTTTTTCTTCTGAAGGGAGATGAAGTGATCCATGTAGGTGGCTTGTTGGGTTTTAGTAAAGTCCAGCAAAGAGGAAGTGTGTGTGGAACCTTGGTTTTTTATGAGAGTTTCTAACGTTGAGAGCTCCTCTTTGATTTTCTTCTGTCTGTTGGGGTATGTCTACACTACAAAGTTAATTTGAACTAACAGCCATTAGTTTGAATTAACTTTAATAGGGGCTACACATGCAAACTGCTATTTCAAATTTAATTTGAAATAGCAGAGCGCTTAATTCGAACTAGGTAAACCTCATTCTACGAGGAGTAATGCCAAGTTCGAATTAAGTAGTTTGAATTAAGGGCTGTGTAGCCACATAATTCGAACTAGTTGGAGGCTAGCCCTTCCCAGCTTGCCCTGGTGGCCACTCTGGGCCAAACCAGGGAAACTCTTCTGCCCCCCTCCCGGCCCTGGAGCCCTTAAAGGGGCACAGTCTGCCCACGGTGCCCGTGCCAGTTGCAAGCCTGCCAGCATCCAGCCAGCAGACCCTGCACGGGATGAGCCAGCCACCCGCTGCCACCCAGCCCTCCGCCTCTTCCTAGGACCAGGCTGGTGGCTCCCAGGAGCCTGCCCGGGGCCACAAAAGGCAGGCGCCCGCCTGGTCTAGTGTGGAGATCGTGGACCTCATCGAGGTCTGGGGGGAGGCCTCCAACGTCCACGATATCTGCACTAGGCACAGGAACACAGCCGCATGGCTGCCAGCCTGGCCCCCAGAGGCCACATGCGGACCCGGGAGCAGGTCCGCTGCAAGATCAAGGACCTGCGGCAGGCCTACTGCAGGGCCTCCCAGCCAGGGGCCGACCCAGAGGCATGCCCTCATTATGAGGCCCTGGACCGCATCCTGGGGGCTCATGCAGTCCATGCCCCCCGGGTGGTGATCGACCCCGGGGCAGAAGGCCCCATCCCTGACACTGAGGAGGAGGAGGCCGAGAACCAGGAGCCTGCAGGGAGCCTGCCCAGGACCCAGGAGGCATCCCACAGAGCACATCGGCTGTGTCGGCCGAGGCCAGGGAGGGCTCCACATGTGAGTGCCATCATGCTCCGCTTATGTGTATGCCGGGGTGGAGAGGAGCCCAGGGACTGTGCGCCTGGGCCTTGCCCACCATGGAGCAGCAGCTGGGTGTCATGCAGGGGCCCTGGCCCGTTCCCCACACACCGACCTCGCCCTGCAGAGGGGGGCTGGGTTTCACCCACTGTGTCCCCAGGGAGAACTGACCACTGCTCTTCTTTCACACAGCCACAGCACCTGAGACTGCAGGGCGCACCACCCAGCCTGCAACAGCCACCCGCACCCGGGCCAGCAGGCGCACCCGCAACCTGGAGGACTATCAGCAGCGGCACCTGCGGCTACTGGAGCACCAGCTCCGCACCCAAGACCACTGGGTCTGGGAGGACCTGCGGCTGCGGCAGTGGAGCTTGGAGGCGCTGGAGGAGCAGGGCCGTGCCCTCCACGGCCACCTCCAGACCTTGGTGGACAGGTTCCTGCCTCCTCCTGCTCCAGCCCCTGTGGCCGCCCCAGCTCTCGCTCCTCCTCCCACCCCTGCTCCCCCTCCCGCTTCCTCCACACCCCCATCCCTCCTGCTCCACACCCACTCCCCCCTGACGCCCCTGCCCCCGCAGTGCTGTGAGACGGGAGAGCCAGCAGGACCCCTAACCCTGAGCTTTCCCTTCCCTTCCTCCCCCTTCCAGCTCCCTCCTCCCAGGTTTCCCCCTCCCCTCTCCCACCCTCATTCCTCCCTCCCCCCCACCCCAGTTATGTACAATAAAGAGGTTTTTTTGGCAAAACAGGTGTTTTTCTTTTACATTAGGAAGGGGGGTTAGGGAGGGGGAAGGAGGGGAGGGTGCAAGAAGGCCTCAGTGGGGCATGCAGGGAGAGTTCAGTCCTCCTCCACCTGGAAGCTCTCCCGCAGGGCTTCCTGGATCTGGACAGCGCCCCGCTGGGTCTCCCGGATGGCGGCGGTGCGGGGTTGCCCGTAGTGGCCAGCCATGCGGTCAGCCTCAGCCATCCAGGCTAGCAGGAAAGCCTCCCCCTTCCTTTCACATACCTTGTGCAGCACACAACATGCTGCCACCACGGGAGGGATATTGTGCTCGGCGAGGTCGAGGCGGGTGAGGAGGCACCTAAATCTGGCTTTCAGGCATCCGAAGGCCCCCTTGACCACAATGCAGGCCCTGGTGAGCCTGGCATTGAAGGCCTACCGGGAGGGGCTGAGGCGCCCAGTGTACGGCTTCATCAGCCAGGGCTGTAGGAGGTAGGCCGTATCCCCCACCAGGCAGACGGTCATGTCCACGTCCCCGACCCTGATGTGGCAGTCGGGGAAGAAGGTCCCAGTGTGCAGCCTCTGGCACATGGAGGAGTTCCAGAACACCCTGGCAGCGTGTGCCTTGCCGGACCAGCCCACATTGATGTCCGTGAACTGGCCCTGGTGATCAGACACGGCCTGTAGGAGGACGGAGAAGTACCCCTTGCGGGTGATATACTGGGAGGCCTGGTGTTCCGGGGCATGGATGGGGATGTGTGTCCCGTCGATGGCCCCCCCGCAGTTGGGGAAGCTGAGGGCTCTGAACCCCCGGATGACCCCGTCCGGGTCGGTGAAGCGGACCACCCTGTGGAGCAGCACCCTGTTGATGGCCTTGACCACCTGCAGAGAGACACACCAAACCACGAATCAGTGGGGTGGCTGGGAGTGTTCATTCCCTGGCACCGCCCCACTCCCAGAAGCAACCCCCCACTGCGATCGTGGGCGGCGTGTAGTATGGCAGGGACAGACCGAACCCTCCCATGTGGGGCACTCTAGCCTCCTCTCCCCCCCCCCTTTTCCCTGGGGCGGCCCATCCCCTCCTTGCAGCCCCCCGGCCCAGTGGCCGGTGAGTGCTGTACCTGCATGAGCAGTGCTCCAACAGTGGATTTCCCCACGCCGAACTGGTTCCCGATGGATTGGTAGCTGTCCAGCGTGGAAAGCTTCCACAGGGCGATGGCCACCCGCTTCTGGAGGGGAATGGCGGGCCTCATGCGGAGTGTCCCGTCGCCACAGAGCAGGGGCGAGCCACTCGCAGAGCTCCAGGAAGGTGTCCTTCATCCTGAAGTTCTGGGTCCACTGTTGGTCTCCCCAGCGCTCCAGGACAATGCAGTCCCACCAGTCGCTGCTGGTGTCCAGATGCCAGATGCAGCGGGGAACGCTGGCGTCCAGGCGCTGCTGCGGCTCCTCCACAGCCCCCAGGGGGAGGGGCAGGGGGCTGACGTGCACCAGATGGTGCCAGGCAGCCTCCAGCCATTGCTGGCAGGCTTGCAGCAGCAAGTCCAAAAACTGGAGCAGAATGCCCAGGGTGAGCTCTGGCTCCATGGTGCCAACTGCGGGCGGCGTCCCCAATGGGAGCCACCGACACAGGCAGGCACAGAGGAAAACGCTTTGCTGTCCCTCGGCGAGGTAGGCAAGCAAGCGGAAAAACTGAGAACCAGCTGTCCAGGGGGGTCCCTTTAAGCACGAGCCTCAGATAGCCTCAGCCAGCAGCCACACAAAGCAACTACTGACCTGATGCCCTGCTGGAACTGGTTTCAGCTGCCCTTAAATGAGACCCAGCGTCCAATCAGTGTGGACGCGCTATTTCGCGAATTAGCAAAACGTGAATTTGAATTAGTTTTGGGGTCTAGATGCGTTATTTCGAATTAGCTTATTCGAAATAAGTTAGTTCCAATTAGCGCTGTAGTGTAGACATACCCTTGTGTAGTAAGCTGATAAGGTGGTTCCTGAGTTTCTTTGGGTACATCTAGACTGCAGAGTTAAATCGGAAAAAGTATCAAGTTTAAAAACTTTAAACTGTTAACTCACTATTATCTTTTATAACCTCTCCTGATGTACAAGAATGGTAGGATGCACCTTTCTAGATTGCTACAGCACACCATTTAGGACTTGAGCCTATTCTCTGTCCTTTTCCCCTGGTCACTAGGTTTATAAATTGGCTATAAAAATTCACTCTGAGCAGGAATTTGATGTACATGGTCTCAGCTAGGGAGGTAAGTTGCTAAGTCACTCTGGTGGCGGAAGAGATAGTAGCAAATGATCATTGCTTATCTTATTCAAGGTCTCTCTCCAAACTGCTGTTCCTTTCCTGTGGACATAACAGTTATAAAGTCTCCTGTTAGTACTCTCAAGGTATTTAGGGTACATCTACACTGCACGGCTATTTCTAAATAAGCTATTCCCAAATAGTTATTCCGAAATAGCACGTCTACACTGCAGGGAAGCCTCAAAATTAGTCCGAGGCAGGCTCCCCTAATGTAGATGTGCTATCTCGATTTAGAGCCCCAGGAGGCACTGGGGAGGAATAACATAGAATGGCCCTGGTGAGGAGCTATTTCAAAATAGCAGCAGTGGAGCTATTTCGGAATAGACGTTATTCCTCGTAGAATGAGGTTTACAGCTTTCAGAATAAGCCATCTGTTATTTTGAAATTATTTCAAAATAACGGAATTGCTGTGTAGATTCTCAAGCTATCTCAAAATAATGGTGCAGTGTAGATGCACCCTAACTGAGCACAGCTATCTAAATACCATACAAGACCAAATGGAATCTCTGTAACTCCTCCAAAACTACCCAGGATGTAGCAAAAATGTATATTTTAGTATTGGTTGTAAGACTAGGTATGATATATAATGATTTGATGTATAATAACTTGCTTATAAGTTCTGTCTGCTTCTATTTCTCTCTCTATCGCTCATGTTTAAATAGTGTTACTATTGGGCCTTGCTCCCTGTTAAGCATTACAAATTAAGTTGTACCCCTTGTCTGCATCACAAACTAAGGCTATGTCTAGACTAAGGGGAAGATTTGAAAGAGGATATGCAAATTCTGTGGCAACCCCCCCCTTTTTTCAAAAAGCCGCATAAACCTCATTTTTTGAGGAAAAGCGACTTTTGAAAAAGAGGGGTTATAAAAACTGCGTCTAGACTACTTTCACTTTCGAAAGCTCTGCTTTCGAAAGTGAGATCGGAAGAAGATATGCAAATTCCGTGGGAATTTGCATATCCTCTTTCGAATCTTTCCCGTAGTGTAGACGAGCCCTAAGTTCTGTCTTTTAGTAATTATTGATCTTGTCTGAAACTGCACCACTGTGTGGTGTGAGTGGAGGGTGTGTGTAAGCGTGGCAGCCATCACAGATGCCCAGGTGATCAAGAAGAAGTGGAAACTTTGAAGATAACTGAGGAAACAGCCATTGTGTCTTGAGGCTCAATTAAATTGGCAGCATTGACAACCTTGGAGACAGGCAGAGACCCCCCAAGAGTGAGACACAAGGATGGGAAGCCTGAATATCGCCATCACAGGATAACTCTGGAGAACACAGATTAACACCTCCTAAGGGTGGATGATTGCAGCATGACACTGCAAAACCCACAGACTCCAATGGGAACTGACACTTATAAGAAGGGAAGCTCTTGCCATGGAACTCTGGGTTCTGTCCTGCAAGCCAAGCCTCAGAGGAACCCTGACGCCTCACTCAGCCTTGCCTGGCCAGTAAGATTGACTTGAGCCACCATGGACTGGTAACTATGCACCATCTGTAGGACCTGTGTGTGTGTGTGTGTGGGGGGGGGGGTTGTCTTTATAAAGCATATGCTATCTGCTTCTTTACTGTATTCTCAATAAATACAGGCTGTGTCTACACTGGCATGATTTTCCGGAAATGCTTAAAACGGAACAGTTTTCCGTTATAAGTATTTCCGGAAAAAGAGCGTCTACATTGGCAGGATGCTTTTCCGGAAAAGCCCTTTTCTGGAAAAGCATCCGTAATGTAGACGCCCTTTCGGAAAAAGCCCGATCGTCATTTTCGCGATTGGGGCTTTTTATGAGAAAAGACTGCTGGGCTGTCTACACTGGCCCTTTTCCGGAACAGTTTTCGGAAAAGGACTTTTGCCGGCGGGAGCAGCATAGTTTTTCGGAAAAGCAGCTGATTTCTTACAGTAGATCGTCAGTGCTTTTCCGGAAATTCAAGGGGCCAGTGTAGACAGCTCACAGCTTATTCCGGAAAAGCGGCTGCTTTTCCGGAATAAGTGGCCCAGTGTAGACACAGCCACAGTGTATTGTCTTTTCCCCTGAAAAATATCCTGCGTGCTTCTTACAAGCATAACAAGGATACCCAACTCCTTCCATTTTTTTCACTCCTTCCATTCTCCTCTGTGGGTGAAATTTGTCCTTGTGCAGATCACAAGGGTTCCAAGCCATTTAACACTGTAGCTCCTTGTGCCCTGCAGAATGGAAAGATTTGACTCCTGACAGCTATAGCCACCAGAAGCCAGGATCATCCATGATAACACCCGGTATATTTTCACACTATTTCCCAGTTCCCTCTTGAAGAGCCACTATTCAAGAGGGTTGCACATATTAACCTCAGTGCCCATGTTACTGATACTTTATAAGTAGAAATTTCAGGAGCCCTTTGCACTGACTTAACACTCCTATTGGGTAAAACTCCCATTGACTTTCAAGGGAGCACAGCGAGGTGGATGATGAGTATTTTGAAAATCCCACTTTACATTATTAAAATGGAAATAATTTTCCAAACAAATATTCTTTGCTGTTTATTAAGGATGTTAAGTATCAGGTAATTGACTAATCAAATAGTTGATGCATTTTTGCATTGACTATTTGATTAGTTGATAGGGCGCCTCCGCCTTTGAAGTGCAGCAACAGCCCTAGGACTGTTGCTACACTTCCAAGGTGAAAGCACCGAAGCCCGGGGTCAGCTGGGGACTCCCCCACACTCTGTGCGGCGCTGCCACTTTGAAATGCCGCCGCAGAGTTTCAAAGTGGCAGCGCCGCACAGAGCCTGGGGTCAGTGGGGGAGTCCCCAGCTAGTCCCGGGCTCCAAGCAGTGCTGCCACTTTGAAATGTTGCAAGGAGCCTGACGCTGGGCTCCCCCGTGGCATTGCGGCACGGAGCAGCTAACCCCAGGCTCCATATGGCGCTGCTGCTTTGAAGTACCCCCCTCACTGCCTCTGATAGAGGCAGCAAGGGGGGGGGGGACGGGGACGACTAGTCAATTTTCCTGTTGACTATCCGATAAGCAAACGCTTATCAGATAGTCGATTAGTCAACTAGTCCTTCACATACCTACTGTTTATGTTGTTTGTTTACAATTGGCACCATACTTAGACACTGAAACTGAGCTATTCAGATACACTTTGGGTTTATAGCAAGTTTCAATTTCAGATTCTCCTGCCCTAGTACAATGTCGTTGTACTTGGATTCCCAACACTGCCTGGGAAAAGTTATAAACAAATGCAAATTTGATTGTATTGTCTTCACCCCAGCTCCCTGGCCAGTTTCATGACTACATTTCTATTCATATTGGGATTTTCAACACTTGTTTACAAAAGCTGAAATATCGGCTTGAAAAAACACTGTCTTTCACTAATTTTTGTTTTTTAACTAGAGACAATTATTGCACTCCTCTACAGCTTCAAAATGAGAGGAAATGTTTTTCACAAATTAGAGAAAATGGGTCGCTTAAGCCAGGATCAGCTATGATAAGACCTGGGTCTTATTCAAATAAGAAAAATGCATTTTGGATAGAAAACTTAAAAAGAAGGGGGACTAATGCCTCTTCACAAGCAGAGCATACCTCTGTAAAGGAGGGGTAGGTTAAAAAGATAAATGAGAGGTTAAGAAATATTTCCCATTGGGTTGTACTGGGAAAGCATTGCAGTCTCACAAATTAACACTAACAGTGATGCTAGAGTCCAAAAAAAATAAACAGCTACCATACTATACTATAAAGAGCACCATATTACTCTGCATCTCTTGACTCAGGCCCTCGCATAGCCACACTATATATTTTAACAAACTGCTAACTAGCTATACGATTATGTCAATATCACTATAAATAAAGCACTTTTTTTTTACTGGAGTCTGTAAATTCCACCAAAAATCTCTATGGGTACGTCTACACTATAGTGTTATTTCGAAATATCTAATTTTGAAATAGTTATTTCGAAATAAGATATTTCAAAATAACGTGTCTATACACAAAATGCATTTTGAAATAGCGTTTTGCTATTTCGAAATAGCGCGTCCACACTGAGTGGACGCTGAATCGCGCATTTAAGGCCGGCCAGAACCAGGTCTGGCAGGGCATCAGGTCAGGAGTTACTTTGTGTGGCTGCTGCCTGAGGCCTGTGCTTAAAGGGACCCCCCCGGACTGCTGGTTCTCTTACCTCGACGAGGGACAGCAAAGCATTTTGTGTCTGGCGTGCTCTGGTTGCCCTCACTCGGGACACCACAGCACTCTGCAACATGGACCCAGAGCTGCCCCTGGGCACTCTGGTGCTTCTCATGGATGCGTTGCTGCAAGCCTGGCTGCACTTTCTGCAGGCTGCCATCCGGGAGTTCCATCGGGGGGCTGTCAGTATCCAGGAGGCCCTGCGGGAGAGCTTCCACCCTGAGGAGCACTAAGAGCCTCCTGGTCTGCCCCACTGGGGGCTTGTGCCTCATTCCTCCTCACGTCCTTCCACTTACCCCTCCCTAACCCCCCTTCCTGATGTCAAATAAAATACATGTATTTTCATGAACACAAACTCTTTATTTAACAAAACTGGGGGCGGGAAATGAAACTGTGGTGAGACTGGGGAAAGGAGGCTGGATAGGGGAGGAGACAGGAGGGGGAAACCTGGGAGGAGGGAGCTGGAAGGGGGAAGCAAGGGGGAGGGGAAGCTCAGGGCTCAGGGTTGGAGGTCTCACCGGACCAACTTGATTTTCATGCAAACCTGCTCCTGGGCTCGCATGTGGCCTTTGGTGGCCAGGCTGGCAGCTATCCTGCCACGTTCCCCCGTCTAGTACGGAGATCATGGACGTTGGGGGCATCCCCCCAAACCTGAATAAAGTCCATGATCTCCGCCCTGGACCAGGAAGGCGCCCACCTTCTCTGGGCCCTGGCAGGCTCCTGGGAGCTGGCAGACTGCTCCTGGGGAGCGGTGGAGGGCTGGATGCCAGTGGCTTGCTGGCTCATGTTTTGGGGCCACTGGGTCAGGGGCAGTGACTGCTGGCTCTGAGCTGGCAGGCTTGGAGCTGGCATAGGCACTGTGGCCAGAGTCTACCCCTTTAAGTGCTCCGGGGAGGGGGGGGAGAGGGAGAGGAGTGTTCTTGGTTGAGGCCAGAGTGGCCACCAGAGCACCCTGGGAAGGGCTGGAGGCCCCCTATTTCTAAATAAGTGTCTACACAGCACTTATTTCGAAATAGCAATTTCAAAATTGGCGTTATTCCTCGTGGAATGAGATTTGCCAATTTCAAAATAAGCCCTCCGCTATTTCGATTTCATTTCAAAATAGCGGTTGGCTTGTGTAGAGACTAGGAAAGTTATTTCGAAATAACAGCCGTTATTTCAAAATGACTTTGATGTGTAGACATACCCTATGGGACCAGTTGGGTAAGCCTTTTTAAAAATGAGCTTACCTGGAATGTGTGTTGCTATATTAGAGAGAAACACTCAAACAATACAGATTTCACATTAAAAAGGCAAATCAACAAAATTGTTAAATACAAAAGAATCCTACAATCACTTGCAACTTTTTAGCATTTCTCAACAGGCTAAATTGGTTGTTATTAACTAAAATTAGCAATCACATAAAACTCCCACATACCAGATGGCAAATCACAATAAACATTTGGGCTCTTCAATGCACAACACTGAAGACATTCAAATACACTGTCCAAAGCAAATCCAAAATAACACAGATATTGTATCAAATTATTGTACTGGTGAAAGATGCCCATTAAATTAACTATAATCCAAAAATCACTGAGGTCTTCACTCTGCTCTAACTACTGAAGTCATTAGAATTACTCCAGTGCAAAAGTTACTGTAAATAAGAAAAGATTTAGAATCAGAGTGCACTATGACTAAACAATCCACCCCTACTCAGCAAAACAATTAAGTACGTGTTCAAGTTCCAATGGCTTCAGTGAGATGTAAGCACATAAATAAAATGTTTTGCTGAATTGGAGTCCAACAGCTGACCCAAAGCATACTGAAGTCATCAAAAAGGCTCTCATTAACGTCAACTGGCTTTGGATTAGGTCCTAAATTAGGCAACATTTTTTCAAACACACACCTAGACATAATTTATCCCGTTTTCATGTTCCAAGTTACTTAAAAATATTTTTAAAGATACCAGGTAGCTGTTTATTTCCATAATTCTTGTTTCTTGAACACAGATGCAAAAAAGTTATACAGTAAAACCTGTGTTATCCGGCACGCTCGGGGATTAGGGCGTTCCGGTTATCTAAAAATTCCGGTTATCTGAGGGGCCCATCAACCTAGGAAAAACCAATGGACAATAGTAGTAAAGCTCAAGTTTTTAATATTGATAGTTTTGTAGTGTGAGGCAGTTGGTCTCATATTTCTATTTTGAGTTAAAGATGATTAGCACTTCTTAAATAAAAAATTGTTAAGCCAATCATGGTAAACCATGCCAGGCCTGTGCGCCTGAAGATATGACAGTATTATGGCTAGAGGCAATGCCGGTTAACAAAGATTTCTGATTAACAGAGTGCCGGATAACAAAGGTTTCACTGTATTAAAAAGAGGAACAGCTGCTACCATATGCAATTTAAATGGCCACAAAAAGCATCTAAAGGCCATAAAGGGAATAGTAAAGGAATCAAACAATTTTTATTTATGCAGATGGCATAGCATATGTACATTCATTAAGCTGGTATCAGCCATACTTTAATTAAAAGTTAGTTATGAAAACTAAAATATGATTAATGCAAATTAACTTCTTAAGACTCTGCTCTATCAAAGGTAAAATGTGTAACAACCCACATTTTTAACCCCAAAGTCTCAGTCATTTGTGTACATCTTTCTCTCTGGCTTTGTCTACACTTAAAACTTTCAATGCAGCTGCGGCTGCATGGCCATGGCAGGAGCACTTGGAGCAGTGCTTCTCAAACTTTTTGGCCCATGAACCACCTGGCTGAATGCAAACCTTTCCACGGACCACCAGTTGCCAATGGAAACTCACCATTAATTACATAATTACGACCCAGCCATTTTGCTAGTGCTGCAGCTGGAGAGAATGGTTTAATTTAAGTTATTAAACAGATAAACGAGGAACTTAAAATGCTTAATCAAACTTCATTTTAAATGAAGTAAAATATTAATTGATGTCCAACACAAAAGCTTTCAATGTTTTCTTTATTTATGGCAGGGGTGGGGAACCTTTTTTGGGTCAGGGGCCACTGACCCACAGAAAAATCAGTGGCAAGTGAGAAGCAAAAAAACTCCTCCAAAAACCCCCAGTCGTCACTGATGTGGCCCCCCAACTGAAATACTTCACTCCTCTGGTGCTCCAGTCCCATGAAGCGAGGGGAAGGGGCAATGTAGCCTGATCTAAGATAATGTTTTAATTTCTAATTACCCACTGTCACGGGACGGGGAACCCCTCAGATTTACAGCCCCTTCATCATCGGGGTTTTCCGTCAAACACCGCCTTTTCCCGTGCTGCCCATCCCCCAGTCTCACCTCTTGACCCAGGCTCCCTGTTCCGCGAAGTCCTGACCCCAGCTTTCGCCCTGTTCGTGGGAGGGTCCCCCCTCGAGAGGAATGGAGGGGAACTCGGGCCCTCCCTCGCCCGGAGTGCCGACCCCTGACCCTTTGAACGGCCGCGGCCCCCTGGTTCCGTCCGGTTGGTGGGGATTTACCCCGAAACTCACCACCCACCCAGGAGTGTCCGTCCCCAGTCCTGGGTCACTTCCCCCTTCATCCCCCGGCTCTCTCCACGCTCCTTCCTCTTCCTTGTCCTTTTCCTCTCCTCCCCTCCTCCCTTTCCGCCTACTCGGCGTTTCTTTTAAACCTCCCCCGGAGGCTAGCCCCGCCCCCTTTCCAGGGCGCGGGGTGATGGCGTCAGCAGCGGGGGCGCCGGCCTCCGTCAAGCCCCGGCCCCTGCGGCCCCGTACATGCAGGGCATGCGCGTCCGCGCCTGCCTGCCCCCGGCAATACTCCTGTCGCCAGCCCGCCCCTACTACCGTGGTCGGGCCGGTCTCCTCCTCCCCGGCGTCTCCCTCACCCCCGGGCTGCCGGAGAGTGCGGGGGGTTGGGCACTTTGTCCTGCGGGTGCCCGACGCCCCGTCACACCCACCTTTAGGGTTGACAGGTTCTTTGTCCCAGGATCAGGCCCAGTATTCAATTATACTATGATTGGGAACCCTGATGTGCATGGTTGCACTGCTCACAATATAGAACCTCTTGTATATTTACAAATATAGTTTATTAATACAATTAGCACAGTCACAAACACCCCCATTTCACAAGATAGAGAATGTACATCCATGTTTCCTTACCATATACTTATATCATTCCATCTAGAACAATCTTAGGTGTTAGCCCATCATCCTTCTCATTATTGTCACTGTAGTGGGGCACTATTTGAAAACCCAGGAGTGGGCGGGCATCAGCCCGCCCCTTCTAGAGGCCCCTCCCCCAGCCTTGCGGGAGGGATGACTAGGCCTGGGGATCAACTGAGTCCGGGGGACAAATAATGAAAAACACGGTCAGGGGTGCGGGTCACAGGGTCAAAACAAGGGGAACCGGATGGGGACACCGAGCAGAGAACCCCAGACAGCGCCCACTGCTCCTCAAAGCTGTCGATGGAGCCAGTGGATGCTGCCCAGAGGAACTCTGCCCGGATACGTGACACTAGGGATGAACGGAAGTAGGCCCCACAGTCGCAGAGAACCCCCTCGTCCAGCATCCTCCTCCTGGTGGTGTAAATGGCGGCTTTTGCCAGGGCCAGGAGGAGGTTGACGAGGAGGTCCTGCGACTTTGTGGGGCCATGGATAGGGTGTGCGTATATAAAGAGGTGTGTGGGGGAAAGTGCAGCCAGAACCTCAGCAAGAGGTTCTGGAGGAGCCGGAATAGGGGCTGCAACCTGGTGCATTCGAGATAGGCATGCGCCAGGTTTTCCCTCATGCCGCAAAAGGGGCAGGCATCCGGGATGGGGGTAAACCGCGCCAGGTACACGCCCGTGCTCACGGCTCCGTGAAGGAGCCGCCAACTGATGTCCCTCATGGGCCACGGAATTAGGGTGGAATATACGCTGGCCCATCAGGGTTCCCCACCCTCCACAGGTGTTAGGTAGTCCCAGCCACTTGCTGTCAGGGTGGGATGCGAGGGTGGGGAAATGTAAAGTGTGGAGCACGAGCGTGTACAGATGTTCTCTTGGCGCGGTTCAAAAACACGCCGGCTGCAAATCTTGCAGCCGGCTGGGGGTCCAAGGGTGGGACAGAGGTTTTGCAGGAAGGGAGGGGCCGGGTGTACCCTCTCGCAGGGCTCTCTGCAGGAAATCAAGAGCGGCCTGCGGCAAAGCCACCTTCACCTCCTGGAGTAGGCGCAGGGGGGTTCGAGGGGTGGAGAGCCCCATGCGCTGAGCAAGCGTCCAGGGATCCACCCAGTCCCCCCAGTCGCAGTCCAGGAGGTCTCTGACCTTGGTGGTTTCTGCCAGGATCGGCCTCTGGTGCACCGAGGGAGACTCTGCCACCTGCACGCACAAGGCTGGATTGTGGAGCAGGGGCTCCGCGAGGAGATCTGCTCCCTCGGTGGCCAAAACGGACCTGGTCACCGAGAACAGCTTCCAGGTCCGGAGGAGTTCCTGGTAGAATTCCGGCAGCTCTGAGAGGTCTCGCGGAAGGCCCCTCGGGTGGATGAAAAAGAGCTGCCGGTTGTATCGGAGCCCTCGGAGGCGATGGAGGAAGGCGTGCGCCAAGGTGCTCCATGCCGGACTACCTGCACTAAAGAGGAGTCTCTGCAGGGCCTGGAGGTGGAAGGTCCGGACCTGGCTGCACACGCAGACCAGGCCCTGGCCCCCCTCCTCCAGGGGAAGGGACAGAACCCTGCAGAGACCCAGTGCAGTCCTGGCCAAAGAACTCCAAAGCTGTCCTCTGGGCTTGGCCAGGACCTCCGGGGCGGCGCAGGGTGTTGAGTCGGTGCCCAGAGCATGGACCAGCTGATTTACCACCAGCGCTCTCCCCCCAAGGGAGAGACACTGGAGCAGTCCTGTCCATCTCCGCAGCCGCTCACCCACCCTGGCCTCCAAACCTTGCCAGTTCTCCGGCGGAGAAGGATGCATGGCGGACAAATAAACGCCCAGATAGAACAGCGGACCTGCGCTCCACCTGATGCGCGGGTGGGAGGGAGCCGGCCTGCCACCCGTCCCCGACCACCAGGCCAGAGCTCTTGACCCAGTTAACCTGGGCGGAGGAGGCTGCTGAGTAGACGGCTTGGCAGGCCTCCACCCATGCCAGGTCGCCCAGGTCCTGGACCACGAGGAGCACATCATTGGCTTACGCCAACAGAACCAGCTCCAGCTCCGGCTCTCGGATCACCAACCCCGTCAACCTCCGACGGAGGAGACAAAGGAAGGGCTCGATCACCAGAGCGTACAGCTCGCCTGACAGCGGACACCCCTGATGTACTCCCTGCCCTAAGCTGACCAGCTCGGTCAGGGTCCAGTTGAGCCTGACCAAACACTCTGGGAGGGCGTACAGCACCCGGAGAAAACCCACAAAATGGGGCCCGAAGCCGAAGGCCCACAGGGTGCCCAGGAGATACCCGTGGTCCATCCTGTCAAACGCCTTCTCCTGGTCCAGGGACAGGAGGGCGAACGACAAGCTGTCCCTACACCCAAGCTCCAAGAGATCCCGGACCAAGTACAAATTATGAAAGATGCTACGGCCCGGGACGGTGTAGGTCTGGTCGGGATGGATCACGTCCGCCAGCGCGGACCGTAGTCGCAGCGAGATGGCTTTTGCTACGACCTTGTAGTCCGTGCTGAGGAGCGAGACGGGATGCCAGTTCTGAAGGTCGCAGAGGTCCCCCTTCTTTGGCAATAAGGCCAGCATGGTTCGCCTGCACGACAGAGGGAGGACCCCGCTCTCCAAGGACTCGGCACAGACAGTGACGAGGTCTGGGCCGAGGACATCCCAGAACACGCGGTAGAACTCCACAGTCAGCCTGTCCATGCCCAGGGTTTTATTGTTTTATCAGCATATTTAAGTAAAGATGCCCACAACATCGATGCCCACAATGATGGGGAACTAGTAACCCCACCATTTCAATAATAGCCACTTGCCCTGCTACTCATTGGAGCCTGACGCCTTAAAAGGCCTCAAGAATCATGGAATTGCATGGGTTCTCATTAACAATTAACACATCCTGGAACCATGATGTTCTCCCATACGAGAAACAGTGACTCTAGTCAAAGTAACCTCCTTCAAGTCACATACATAGAACAAATACACACTAATAGCGATGGGGAATACATGGCCTTGGGCCGCCCCTCATTCACACATAATTATTTTGCTTATTGTAATAACATGGACACTACAAGGACAAAAAAAATACACAGTCCTCTGAGTTAAAGTTTGTATGGAATATTGTGGGAAAGAAGCTAAACACTAACATCAGGCCACTGAAATTGGACCTACTGACTCCCACTGGGGCTTACCACTTAACGCCCAAACAAAGGTAATCGCTGAGGCATGGCAATTATTTGTTAACCAATGGCCATCGCTAACTTGCCCTCATTTGGATATTATCAACCAGGTCCACAAGGACAAAATAGAGCCTCCCAATTGTGCATCATGCCCCGAACAGATCCCTGTCTCAGAACCAAGGCTGGTAATAATAGACCAGTGGTCCGCATCGCCCTAGAGGGTATAGACCAGCTGTGTGCTAGACTGGCTAATTGAATTGGCAAGCGCCTGATTTGGCAACGACAGGGCTTAGCAGATACCATCACAGATTGGTTTGGGCCTGGAAACTCTGTCAGCAACACTTATGTCATAGCCCAGAAATTGTATAGAATCCAGGCTGGTAGATGCAATAATATCCAGTGCCTGTGAACACCTAGACACCAGCCAAGCCAACCAATTGATCCTGAATAGTTTGAAGGATCTGTCCAGCTCTGTGTCCACCTCACTAGACCTAACCAGATATTTGGATCAGAGACTGATTGGATTGCTAATTAATGAAACTAAATTAAAGGCATTAGAAGAGCAATGTTGGAGGATAGGGAAAGCTTTGACCACCCAGCCCTTATGGTGGTGAGTCCCCATCTCCCCCGTACCGATCCATGGGAGTGGGGAAGTAGAGAATCCATGAGGACCCAAAGGCCCACCTGGACAGGCCATAGTATAACCTTTTGCTTTTTGGCCCCTCTGGGGATTCCTCACTCTCAGTGAGCCAGAATGGTAACCTCCCTGCCTGTACCAAAGCAGGGGCATATAGATAGAGTCGAGGGCATTGCTTATTCTGAAGGTGTGGGAGCCTCCCTGAACCCAGGGATTGTTGCACCCACTTTGATAAGGAAATCTTATGTACCTGCTGAAGGATAAACTTAATTTGTTGTCAGTATGACCTCTGTGTGACCTGGATGTTAAGTCTGGTCTTTGTAAAGAGGTACGTGCTTGAACTCAGGTATACAAAAGAAGGGGACAGGTGAAACTGGTTTGAACCTGTTGTAAGGCCTGCAAAGGGACTGTGAGGGGACAGATAATGATTGGAGGGAATTTGGTGCAAAGGGGCATGACCTGTATATGCATGCAATTGTAAGTGGTCAGTGGAAAAAGGGGTAATTACCATGTAAGGTAGTACAAAAGGCCTTGCCTTTTGTTTGGGAAGTTGCAGAAACTTTTCCTGAGTATCCTGGAGATTTTTGCCCTGGAATGCATTCCTGAATAAAGCTGGTTGCTAAAGAAGGGTGTCTGGAATTGATTTGGTAGGGGTTTTGGGCCCCCATCCGAACCCTCGGATTAAATTCTCCGTCATTTATGGTGTCTGAAGTGGGATGGATCGGGACACCAGGTGACTGAGACGAGCCGGACCGGAGAGACTGAACAGAAAGGCGCCATACAAATCGGTAAGAGATCCGTGTTACAAAAATCTCACTGTTCTGTTCCTCTCTCTCCTTGTCCTGAACGGCTGCTTTCACTGGCGGTAAGCGTCCACCCTACATTAAGAACATCCTTCCCAAGCAACTGTAAGTCTTTTTCCCTTCTTTTTCTTTTTCTTTTTCTTTTTTTTTGAATAAGTTTGTTAAGAGGGGACAGTGGGAAGACACTGAAACAGGGTCAGCTCAGGCTTGAAGCTGAGAGGAAGGCAGGTTAGTGCCGGATTGGAACTGTCTTATAGGTAATAGGACAGGGATTATGGGGAATAAGGGATCTAAGATAGATCCAAAACCCCATTGGGTAAAATGCTGCAGATTTATAGTCAGCCAGGAAATTGCCAGCAGGTCTTAAACTCAGGAGGCTGGTAAAGCTCTCACACGCGTGGAATGAATATACTTATGTAGAATCAGAATTACAATTTCCAGATCAAGGTACCTTTCAATTAGACAAATTAAATTATTTAAAGGGTGTCTTAGAGTCCAGTCACCCTCCCAGATGAATTATTGGCACCTCTGGGATGATCAGGCCTCTAAATTAAGAGATAAATCCATAATGGCTAGCCTAAAGGACTCAAATGAAAAACTGAAAAAACAATTGGCAGAAATAAAGGAGAAATCTGACTCCTCTAAAGTTTGTCCCCCTCCGTACAACCACGTTCCTACACCAAGCGCGCCCAGCGGAATCTACCCATCCATCTCGAAACCACCAACTCCGCTGCCAGATCCACCTGAAGATCTATTAGACCTGTGGGTCCCCAATTTCCCAGCTCCCCTTCCCACCAACCTGCCCCAGCATCAGCAAATATTGCTTACCGATCATTCAGCTGCACCAGCCCAATTTGAATCCCCCGCACATACTCACAGTTCTGCAGGGGCGGTGGGGAATGCCGACCTGGCCAATAAAACTTCGGATTCTGAGCATACTCAGAGTCCAGTAATTCTAAAGCTGTCAGAAGTCTCCACACAAATGTTGCAGCGAACATTGGCTAAAGACTTAAAGGACCTGGGGTTTGTTATAACTAAAATAGATCCCGAAAATAACTCAGTGACTATAAGTAATGAAGTAAACAAGGATGTGATTATTGAAGTTGGACCTAAAAGTTTTCCTGGACTGTTTAAAGAGCATATTAAACTTCTCCCACTAAGACAATTTCCTAATCCAGCAGGGGGCGCCCTAGCACTTGTCCACGTCCCCTAGACACCTAATGACGTCATGAATTTCAGACTTACTCTTCCAAAAATAAGAGAAGATCCTGTGGGCTTGCAAAGGGAGTTGTGCCAGATTTTTGAAGTTTATCAGCCTACCCACAGAGACATTGACATGCTACTCTTGGGAATAATGGAACCCCATGAGAAGCAAGCTCTTTACACCCAAGCAAGGCGAGGTCCTGGGGATACTCCTGCCCACCTGGGTGAGCAATGGCCCCAAGATTTGCCAGGAATTCCTACTACTGCTGCAGAACGTGCCGAGCTAGCAAATGACCGTACAGGTCTCCTGAATGCAATTACCGAAATGGTTCCAGTGCAAACCGATTGGTCTAAAGTATATAACTGCAAACAGAAGCCAGATGAAAGCCCTATTGATTTTCAGGCAAGGCTCTTTGCAGCCATGCGGAAGTATAGCACCTTTAACCCAAATGATGCCAATATGCGCACTATGGTAGTAACCACCTTTGTGCAGAATTTAAGACCAGAAATTGGGGACAAGATTATTAATAATATGATTGGATGGAAAATGGAAACTACTGAGAAAATTTTGGAAGCTGCAACTCAGTTTTTTGAAAACTTGCAAGTAGAAAAACAAAAGAAAAAGGAACTTAAAAATACCTAATGGCACTCCAAATACAAGATTTACAAGGCCACGGGCAACCACAAGGTCAGAGGAAGGTCTAAACAGACCCAGTAAAGTAACCTATAATGATGTGTGTAATTACTGTGGTGGGTTTGGCCATTGGAAAATTGAAAAAGACAACGACAAAATAGATTTAACCAGGGCCCCAACAGACAGTCTGGACCATCGCCACAAGGACAGAGGTGGCCCAATACTAACCCCTTTTCAGCAGGTGCACCCAACAGAGGCTACCCTCCGGAGGACCGACAAAGGAGTAATCCTTACTGACTATGCCAAGAGGTTATTGATAAACCATTGCAATGCTCTCTGTTACCTTCGGTCTCTCTGCTACACCTGATGCCTTAGTTTCATTTTCCGTTAATGGAAACAAACATGAATTTCTAATTGATACTGGTGCCTCTCTTTCCACAATACAAGAGGATGAAGCTCCCAATCTGGCCAGAACTGGAGAAATAGTAAATGCTGTAGGGGTGGGGGGAGTAACTATACCCCATGCAATGAGTGAACCGTGTTCCTTAACCATTGGGCCTTTGACAGAGGAACATGCCTTTTGTTATCCCCAGTACACCTGTAAACTTGATGGGTAGAGATCTGCTGTGTAAATTGAATGCTACAATTTATTGTTCCCTGAAGGGTCTTTGTTGATATACCCCATAATCAGGCAACACATTTCCTCATGATGTTAACAACAGACGGACAAGGTATAGACCCAGACTCCAAACTGGAGAGTGTGGAGCTGGATCAGGTACCAACGTCTTTGTGGGCTTCTCACTCCAATGAAGTTGGGAAACTGTTAACAGCAGAGCCTGTAAAGATCAGGTATAAACACGGCCGACCTTACCCTCGAGTGTCTCAGTACCCCTTGTCCCAGGAAGCGGAGGAGGGCATAGCGCCTGTAATCTCCTCCTGTTGGAACAAGGAGTGCTCATAAGAACACAGTCTGTGTGTAATACCCCAATACTTCCGGTCAAAAAGGAGGGAAATTTGATGATCAAGGGAGACAGATATATAGATTTGTGCAGGACCTAAGAGCTGTAAATCAGTTTGTTATCCCCAGATTTCCTGTGGTTCCTAATCCAGCAACAATATTGTCCTCTATCCCTGCAGGTGCTAAATGTTTCTCTGTCATAGATTTATGTTCAGCTTTCTTCTCCATTCCCATTGATAAGGATTCACAGTTTTTGTTTGCTTTTTCCTATAAAGGGGAGCAGCTGACTTGGACCAGACTTCCTCAAGGATATACTGAAAGTCCCACCCTTTTCTCACAATTGTTAAAAAGGGACCTTGATTCAATTTCTTTGCCAAAAGAGTCTACCCTTGTTCAGTATGTTGATGATTTATTGATAGCCTCACCTAATCATGAAGCATGTAAAACGGATACTGTTCATTTGCTGTGTGAATTAGCAAGGAGAGGTCACAAAGCCTCCAAGGCAAAGCTCCAGTTCTGTAAAGCAGAGGTTGAATATTTGGGTCACCTCATATCCCAAGAAGGGTGCAAGCTTACTGATAAACGCATAACCTCTGTTTTCTCTCCCTCACCCAGTAACTAAGAAACAGGTTCGGTCTCTCTTAGGTGCTGCTGGCTATTGCAGACAATGGATTCCTAATTTCTCTGGTCTTGTAAAACCCCTTGTATCTCTGACAGCTGACAAGGTGAAGGATCCCGTCCCGTGGACAGAGGAGGAAGAAGAATCCTTTCAGAAAGTAAAGGCTTTGGTCTCTCCACCCTCTCTTGGGCTCCCTGATTATGATCAACCCTTTACTCTTTTTTGCCATGAACAGGATCAGGTCGCTTCAGGAGTATTATGCTAGCCATTTGGAAATCGCCTTCGTCCTATAGCTTATTTTAGTGCTCAGCTTGACCCAGTAGCAAAGGGTTTCCCCCCGTGCCTTAGAGCAGTGGCCGCAGCTGCTGTGCTATTAGAAAAAAGTCAATGTGTGGTATTAGGTCACCACCTAATACTTGCTGTACCCCATGCAGTGCAAGCTTTGTTGAATAAGACTAAGACCCAGCATTTGTCAATGCAAAGACTGACTATGAGAAAGCCCTTTTAGGAGCCCAGAATGTCTCTATAGTACGCTGTTCTACTTTAAATCCCGCCACCCTTTTCCCTAACCCTACTGATGGAGAGCCCCTTGAGATGGAACCCCACGATTGTTTAGCATTGGTGGACCTCACTTGTACCCTAATCCGATCTAAGGGGCGTTCCTTTGTCAAATCCTGATTTAGTGTATTACACTGATGGGTCATGTAAAAGGGATGAAAGGGGAAACCTTATAAGCAGGTATGCTGTTGTTTCTGATCATGCAATAATTGAAACTGATTCTCTTCCAGGAATAAAGAGTGCACAAGCCGCTGAACTAATTGCTCTCACTCGTGCCTGTATTTTAGCTACTGATCAATCTGTTAACATTAATACTGACTGTGACCGCCGCGGGGTGCGATCACCCTCTCCTGCCGCGAGAGAGGGGTTCAGCAGACCCCGTCGCCGGCCTCCAGCCTGTTGGTCCCGGAGTCTAGTCAGGTTTTGCGTCTTCGGGCGCGATCACCCCACTCGGCTGAGTCCGGGGGATCCGCGAGCCCGGGGGGCGCCTACCCCCTCGAGCGGGACTTCTCCCGCAGTCTCCACTGGGGAGGGCCTCCGGCTCGTCGGGCGCAGGAGCGGCCCGCAACTCCCGATGACGGCGGGGCGGGGAGGGGAGGGGACCCGGGCCCACCCTCTCCACCGGGTCCCAGCCCAGGGCCCTAAGCACAGGGTCTGCTAGCTCCCTGTGCGCGGACGTGGATTCCTTCAGCTTAGCGTCCACCCACGGACGCCAAAAGGGCCCCGCCCCGGGCTGCTTCCTCCCCGCCACGAACCCCGTCGCCCTCGCCGTGGGGTCCCCGCCACCTACCGTGGCTCGGTCGCTCGGCGCCGGAGCAGTCCGTCCTCCGCTGCGGGTCGGTCCTGGCAGTGACCGCTGCCGCGGGTGTCTTCGATCCCCGCTTGGTCCCGTCGAATCCGGGCTCCCTGGGGGCGTCTCCCGTGTCGGTCCCACGCCCTGCGAGCTGGCCTCAGGTCGCGCCCCCTCCGCGCTGGCGGGCGCCTTTAAATGGCCGCGGAGATGACGCCCTGCGGGCGCGCCTCTCCGGGCGCCAGCGTGCGCGCCTCCGTCCCGCCCGGCCGTGAACCGCCCGCCGCCGGCACGCACCGAGCCAGGCGGGCGTGGCAGCCTCCCAGCCGCCGCGAAGTTCAGCGGCTGGTCTCGCCGCCGGCCTCCCGCTGCCGGGCGCGCGACCGGCGCTGTCTCCCAGCCCCTGCGGGCTCATCCGTGCGGGCCGTCTCCGGCCCGTCACACTGACTCAATGTATGCTTTTAATATCTGTCATTCTGTAGGTCAGATTTGGAAACATCGAGGATTCTTAATGTCCTCGGGAAGTGCCATTTCTAATGGATCCCTTGTTAATGACCTCTTGCTTGCTATTCAATTACCTTTTGCTATTTCTGTTATGCATTGCAGTGCTCATACTGATAAAACTGATACTGTATCAGTAGGAAACAGACAGGCAGATTTTGCAGCCAGGAATGCAGCTGCCTGTGGACCTCCAGCTCCGTTTCAAATCCTGGTCGCTGTTTCTGTTCCCCTGACTCTAAATGATTTATCCCTGTTGCAATCTAGGGCACCTGAGAAGGAACAACACAATTGGTACAAAGCTGGGTGTCGTATTCAAGATAATAACATTTGGCTTTCACCAGATGGACGACCTGTGGCTCTTCTACTTTGGTGTCCCAATTGGCTACCATTACCCATGGATTAGGACATATGAACAAAAGGGGGGTAGCGGACCAGATTCTGAAGCATTGGTATGCGCCTGGGATTCACCAAGCTGCTGCTAAAATCACCAGCAATTGTGCTACTTGCCAAAAGTTCTCTACCCAGGGTGGAGAAAAGACTACTCTGAGTGCTCATACTTGGGCCTATGGACCCTTCCAATATTTACAGATTGATTTTATAGAGTTAACCCTTTCCTGTGGGTTCAAGTATTGTCTGGTTATTGTATGTGTGTTCAGTGGTTGGGTGGAAGCTTTCCTTGCCGACGCCACTACTGTGGTAAAGAAATTAGTTACTGAGGTGGTTCCCAGATTTGGAATCCCTTTAAAAATTGACTCGGATAAAGGAACCCATTTCACGGCCAAAATCCTGCAAGATCTGTGTAGAGCCCTCCACATAGAACAACGGTTCCATACCCATATCATCCCCAAAGTTCAGGGCATGTTGAAAGAAAAACCTCGATATCAAAAGGAAGTTAAGCAAGATTATCTCTGACACTGGATTAAAGTGGCAGGCATTGCCCCTTGCCCTCATGCATATCCGAAATACCCCGAACCGCAAACATGGTCTCACCCCTGAAATTCTATTTGGGAGGCCGATTTTACTTGGATTTGAGCCTCCTGGAAAAATTAATCCTTCCCACTTGTCTGAATGTTATGGAACTACTTCAATACTGTATACATCTGTCTAAAATTGCTTTCAGTCTCTCCTCTCAGGTTGCAGAAGCCTTACCTGTCCCAACTGATGTGCCTTGCCATGACGTGCAACCAGGAAATTGGGTCCTGATAAAAGAATTCCGGAGGAAAGACTGCCTATCTCAAGGTGGAATGGTCCTTCCAGGTCCTGCTGACTACCAACACGGCTGTGAAGGTAGCCGAGCGAGATTCTTGGATACACGCAAGCCACGTGCGCCGCACCGTTGACCCTCATAAGTTGTGTGAACTTGCCTCTCCCGACATATCGCCTCCTACTGAACCTGTCAGCCCAGAGCCAGAAGAGAACGACTTTCTACCGCTTTCTGAGAAAGAAATTGAATCACTTCTCCTGAACGAGGGATATACATCATCGGAAATCAGAGACCGGGACCTCGTTCACTACGCTCTCACTACAGGCCAGATCCCTTCTGGTCCTACTAGTCACGTTGACATTTCACACAAATCTACACCCAACCTTGCCATTGACCCTACCGGCACTTTGTCAGAGGACGGTGGGTTTTCTAAAACCTGTTTTCCTTCCTCCAGACTTACTTATAACCTCTGTCCGCGCAAGTGCTGAAAGGATTACAATCCCTGCACAATGGCTAAACTCTTGTTCCTCCTTTGTATAGGCCTTATTTGGCTCCAAGGGGGGAATGGTATTGGTACTAATACCTTTCTGCAGCTGGCAGAAGGTATGGCACTGAGCCGCAAAACAAAACTAACTGTTGGGTGTGTGCCTGGGCACCACAAAGCGCGCACAGTGGATACCCAATAGGTGCCCTTCCATTAAACAAAACTGGACTAGTAAGTGATGCATTACTGGAACAAAATGACCAAACTGTGTGGTTCAACCAGACTGGGTGCATCCAATTATCATTTAGTGGTACAAGTCCCTATGTAGGAATCTTACAGGTACCACCTTTGTAGGGAAATCAAGCTGTACACACATTATAACAAAGGTGGATGGGACACATGGCATAATGGTTCCACTATGTCTACACAAACCTTTGGTGTACTCTATTCAAACCAGAAATAACAACCATATGGGGAGGGACCACTAGTACAGACCTTTGCAAGGAAGGTAACACCACCTTTGCAAACCGAGCCATGATGATATATCAGTCTGACTCGTGGAACATGTATAATTATTGGTGGATATGCGGTAAATTTGCCTATAAAAGGCTTCCGCAAAATGCCTCAGGGTTTTGTTACCTCGGTCTCGTGGCACCAGCTATGAGGATTGTTGACACTTTGCCACCAGGGCATATCAGGAACAAGCGGGATGGGTCTTGGGAGAAAGCATGGAACTGGATAGAACAAACTGCCCTTGCAGTAGCTGAAACTACCATTCCATGGGTAGGGCAGGCAAAAACAAATCATGATTTGAAAACAATGTCCCTGCTTATGGAGAAATTCATGAATACCACAGAGGGGGCACTAGTGTGGTACAAGAAAATTTAAATGAATTGCGAATCTTTTACCCAGCAAAACAGACTGGCTCTTGACTATCTACTAGCAGCTCAAGGAGGGGTATGTGGATTAATAGGCCCAGAATGTTGTGTTAAAGTTTCTGATGCGAGTTCAAACCTAACCACAAGGATAAAAGAAATCCAAACATTGTCCATCCAGACAAAAACATTTAGAGAGCAGTTGCAAGACTGGAATCCTTTGAATTGGTTGGGAATAGGGTTAAGCGAACTCATGAAGAAAGTGGTGGTAGGAATATTGATGTTCCTTGTCTTAATATGCTCTATATACATAATGATACAGCTAGCCTTATGCTGTATTAAAGGGTGCTTACAAAGATAGAGAATGTAGCAGAAAACAAGGTACAACAGATGCTTCTGCTAAATGTACAGAACCCTCCCGAGAAAGACTACAAAGACACTTGCACGTTTGAGGATGAATGGGAAAGGATGCTTAAGATTAATTGTGATCCACAAGTGGATCAAAGGGGGGAATGAAGGATAAACTTAATTTGTTGTCAGTATGACCTCTGTGTGACCTGGATGTTAAGTCTGGTCTTTATAAAGAGATACGTGCTTGAACTCAGGTATACAAAAGAAGGGGACAGGTGAAACTGGTTTGAACCTGTTGTAAGGCCTGCAAAGGGACTGTGAGGGGACAGATAATGATTGGAGGGAATTTGGTGCAAAGGGGCATGACCTGTATATGCATGCAATTGTAAGTGGTCAGTGGAAAAAGGGTAATTACCATGTAGGTAGTACAAAAGGCCTTGCCTTTTGTTTGGGGAGTTGCAGAAAACTTTTCCTGAGAGTATCCTGGAGATTTTTGCCCTGGAATGCATTCCTGAATAAAGCTGGTTGCTAAAGAAGGGTGTCTGGAATTGATTTGGTAGGGGTTTTGGGCCCCCCATCCGAACCCTCAGATTAAATTCTCCATCACTGCCCATATAACATCATGACGAATCTGTCTAGGTTTGATGTGGTTGTCACAGAGAAACAAAAACATCGAGCTTGTCCAAATAAACGGTACCTACTGGTGTTTGACTACCCAGACAGACCACTCCATTGAACTAAATGGAAGGTCCTGCCCCTCTCCATATCTATCTGTGTGCATAACGGTCCCTCGCAGGGCAATCCTGACCGTTGACGGGGACGCGGCTCTACTGCACTTTGGCAATGACAGGTAACCTAACATGGGATCCTCAGTGGCATGGAGGAAGTAAGTACCTAGAGGAGGGTCTGCTGGCCCAGCAGGCAGAGATCGAGGAGTTGGTGGCCGACACCCAAAGACATATCAGGGTTGGCCGTCTGAGGTACACACAGACAGGGAAAACCGTAGACCATGCCAACACCTTACTCTGAGGCACTCAACCAGGCAGTAGAGGTCAAATCTATAATCATGGGCAGCACCTTTACTGGCGACGAAATACCTTGGGGATGGGGTGTTTTGCCAAATTATGTGGGGAGTTTTGATTTTAACATTTATAATAGTGCTGGTGCTGTACCGGTGCTTCCAAAGTAAATTAAAAACCCTGAAACTATTGTATTTAACCTGGCGGGTTAAAGAACCCTAAAGTCAAGAGGAAAGAACTGTAGGGGTAAACTGAGGCAGTCCATGGTATCTTGCTGAGAACTTTCAACTCAAATCCTAAATTTGAATACACAGATCCCTTCACACAGACAAAACAGCTAAACTTGACCCTGGTCGTCCTGGCAACCACATTCCAAAAGGGCCTCACTTTGATAAGGCCGGTACCAAACAACCGCGCAGAATTGTTTTTCACTGTTTGCTTTATTCCTAGAAAATAAGCTTGGATCCACAGGAGCCAGCTGGCTTTTAGCTCAGAGAATAGAGGCTCTTATATCCATCAGCGAAAGACTGCTCTAGCCCCATGCTAGAAAGACCCTTACCGAGTTTTGCTAACCACCTGTCTGGACCCATGCTTCTCGCTGCAAAAAGACCCATCCATCTCGAAATGATCCTACCCCCAACTGCTGATAAGCCTCTCTCTCCTTCTGGTCCTGCTTTTCCTCCTGCAGGACAATAAGAGACGAGTACAAGGTGAAGTGCTAGTAACCTCTCCCTTGTCCACTGACAGCATTACCATGCATTCAATATCTGCCAGAAGAACCAAAATATTACAGGGTGACGTGCTAGTAACCTCTCCCCTGCATGATGCTGAACCACGACTGTTTCAGGAAAGAAGAAATGTCTGCTCCACTGACACCACCAAAACCCAAAGATTTCTGACTACAAAAGGACATTAAGAACTGACCTTGGTGAAAGAAGCAAAATATTGTATATTGTCAAGGAGAAACTTGTGGGAGTGGTTTGGGTTTCTTCCAGGGTCTGGACTCTGCTTACAGACGGGTACCATCAGCATGTACTGCCCTCCTTAATTGGTTTTTAGATGCAATTAATCCTTAAGTTCCAAATACCCTTTAATTGGATTACCTTAGTACCCAACCGATTCCAAAATCTGCTTTCACTTTTACCAGAGGTCCAGAAAATCTCTGAATTGCAAGGTCAAATTCATGTACCCCAAAATACATATCAAATTGAGAAACATGCTTTCCATACAGCCTATAAAATATCTCTCTTGTGTACTAATTATGATATATTGTGTTATGTTACTATGATTATGAAGCAGCCCCATCATAGAATTATATTGGGATATTAATGATTTTCTTGCTTTTGCTTATTTTAGGCATATTTGATTGTTGTTGTAAAAGATGTAGCAATAGAAATAGCTTTTATGTTTATACGAATCATGTATTACTGTTACAACCAACCAAAACATTGTAAGGTTGATCCCCTTGATCTGAAAACCAAAATACAATGCCTAATGAATATAGAGATTTAAACAGGTGGTTGTGCTGAAAGCACAAAAGGGGGGACTGTGGAGGCAGGAAAAAGGGAATAAGGGAATTTGTGTGCAGCCATCTTAGTCTTGTCAGTAGCAGAGTAAGAGTCAGGCTAAGTTTGTGGCCTGATAATGCGAGAGCTGTAATAAGACGCTGCCTTCGCCTCTCGCCTCCATACGGAGATAAGGATAGAATGCGGACTCTGGCAGGGACCTTGAGATAAGAAGCATCTGGGTGGAACTAAAATAACTGTTAGTCATTGGTGTTTGTAATGGGAAGGAAACTAATTGTTATTGTTATTATATCTAATGGACAGTATATAAACTGCTTCATAATTGCTTGTATTCGAAGATCTGCCGTGGGGGGCTTCCCCCTCGTTCGAATCAATTTTTCCCTTGCTGCAGCTTGTAATAAACTGTCTCTGACTACTTGTTGCTTACAAACGGAGAGTGAGGACAATGTTTTCTTCCACACCGCATCCCTCCGCCAGCTGGCGCCCCGGGAGTAGTCGCGGCAGAAGAGCTGGGCGCGCACCTTCCCCACTTCCCACCATCGCCACGCTGAGGGAAAGGCGAGCCGCTGCCCCTGCTAGGCCAGCCAGAACTCCCGGAAGGACACTACGAAGCCCACATCCTCCAGCAAGCTATTATTAAAGTGCCAATAGGCCAGCCCAAGCCTCTCCGAACTCAGAGAGGCTTTCACGGCCACCAAATGGTGGTCCGTGAACAGGGCCGGCCGGATGCTGGATGAGCGGGCTCGTGCCAGATGGAAATGTGACAGGTAAATGCGGTCCAACCGGGAGTGGCTCAACTGATTGTCCCCCACCCAGACATAGGTAAAGGTGGTATTATCGTCCGGGTGGTGGTCTCGCCAGACGTCCACCAGGGAGTGATAGTCCATGATGTCCCTGAGGACGCCTGCTGCAGCCTGGGAGTTCACGAGTCCTGCATGGTCCTGGTCCTCAAGGGTGGTGTTAAAATCCCCACCCAGGACCAGGCACTCGCGAGGATCCAAAGTGCCGAGGAAGGTGGCCGCCTGCCAATAAAAGGTGACCTGGTTTGGGCCCGCATGCGGGGCACAGACGTTGACCAGGTTCAACGTCAGCCCCTCCACGCAGGCCTGGACGTGCAGCAGGTGGCCCGGGACAACCTCGGCGGTCCCCAGCACCTCAGGCTGTAGGGCAGGAGAGAACAGGGTGACCACCCCAGCCGAGTGAGCGCCCAGGTGGCTAAAATGCACCCCGTCCCCCCACTCCAGCCGCCAGCCAGCCTCAACGGCTGGAGTCGTGTGGGTCTCCTGCAGAAAAATCACCGAGTACCCCCCCCTCCCGAAGGAAGGAGAGCACCTGGCTCCTGTGGAGACCCGCCCTACAGCCCCGGCCATTTAATGTCGCGAATGTGGTGTACTTCATAATGAGGGCTGGGGTGGATCGTCAAGGGCAGGGGGATCGTAGGCCTCCCACAGGCCCCGCAGCAGACCACACTCTGCCCCAAAGGTCAGGAGCACGTCTCAGAATCTGCAGGTCCAGCGGTAGGCCACGTCGTCCTGCCTATTGGTCCCTCTCCCCTCCTGCAAGAGGGCTCTTGCAGCCCGGAGGATGGAATGAAAGTCCCCCCAGCACTGGAGGGCGAGCTGCACCTTGCCCTTGGCCCCGCACTTGTCAGTGAGGAACTGGCACAGCTCGGCCCTCTGCACTGAGGGGGTACCGGGATTCTCCTCTGTCTGGGCCCCCAGATGGAGCTCACGGGCCACGGAGACGGGCAAGCAGGGATCCGATCTCCGGCGCGGCGCCAACAACGATGGCGCCGCACTGCCCGTCCCCGACCCCGGCGAGGGAGGGGGTGGCGGAGGGAACATGGCAGCCCCTATGGGACTGGGGATACAAATGCCACCCCTTGAGGGCCACCCACAGCTAGCGGGAATGAGACGGCCCCCGTGGGGGTGGCAATAACAGTAGATTGGGGGGACGGTGAAGGCGGAACGGGCATCACGGTAGGGGCAGAAGGAGGAGTGAACTCAGGGCCGGACAGTGGGTCGAGGGTAGAGAGAGGGGGAACGGTAATGGTAGGAGAGGGATCAGGGACGGGGAGGACTGGGGGCTGGAAATGGGTTCATAAAGGCTGGGATCAGGGCCAAGGGCATGAACAGGGGTGAGGGGAGGATCGGGACAGGAGAGGGGACCACAATTCAGGGCAGGGTCTGGGGGAAGATCCCCCAAGTTCGTGCCACCGGGCTGCGGCGCCTCCCGAATGGGAACTGGGGGGGCAGGAGCAGGGAGGGGGCCCATGCCGACGCCGGGCTCAGGTAGAGGGGCAGGAGCTACTACCACGGCATCGGCTAAAGGAGTGTTCTCCACTGGGCCCCCAACGGGAAGGAGAGATGACTGCCCCGCCTCATTTGCGGGAAAGAGGGCGCCCCCAAGCTCGGGACCCGGCCGCTCGGTGCCAGCTGTCACCCCTAGGGGCTCAGCGGCTTCAGCTCCGGCGCTCGAGTCGGCTGGGCCAGTAGGCAACACCAGGGGTGCCCCGAGTGTGAGGACGGGGTCAGCCACCTAGGGCGTAGGGGTGGGGAGAGGAAGGGGTGGCGCCACAGAGTCACTGCCGAAGCCGAGGGCTGCTGGCGGAGGATTGTCCTCCCCCTGGGTGAGCGGGGTCAGACCCAGGGCCTCGATCTCCTTGACGATGGAGCCGAGTTCCATCCCCTTGGCCCCAGAGTTTTCCCCGACAGCCTCCGAAGCAACAATTACCTCGGCGGTGACAACGGGGGGCGCAGCTGGTGCCGGGACTGGGGAAGCTCCACCCAAGGCCTCCTCAGAAACGGGCTCCGCAGGGGGGACGGCGTCATCCTCCCTCGCTGCCACAGCTTCCTCAGCTGGCGCCTCCTGCTGACGCTCGCCGGGGGTGTTCTCGGCAGTGCTGGCCCCCCTCGGGATCTTTCGGAGGGGGACTTTCCCACCCTCCTCATCGGAGGGGGGAGATTGAGCCCGCAAAGTGCGGGCTTTGCGCTGCCCCCGGACGAGCGTCCAGCCCTCCGAGGTGGAGGTGGAGGGCTGGTCAGCAGGTGCGAGGCCAGGGGGCGCAGTTGTTATTCGGGGGGCATTGAGGCAAGGGAGGGAGAGAGGGGGGCAAGGAAACTTCCCCCTTGGGGGTGCCCTCTCCCTCACCCGGCAGCGACCGCGCCGCCCTCTCCTCCTCAGGCCCCGCAGTGACCGGATGAATGAAAGTGGGGCCCGCCTGCTCGCCTGGGCATGCCGGAGGGAGCACCTCCAGCCCCCGAGCAGAGCCGTCAGTTGGAGGAGGAGCGGCCGCAGAGGCCGGACTACCAGGGGGGCTGGTGATGTTGGGGCCGGCACCCTCCCGGGCCCCAGGGGGCCCGGACACCTCCCCCGACCGGGCCAGAGGGCAGTCCCTCTGGACGTGCCCCATTGCCCGGCAGAGGAAGCACCGGGCCTCCCCCGAAGAGTAGTGGACCTGGTAAAGGGCCCCCTGATAGGGCACCATGAAGGACCCCTCGAGCACCACCCCGCCACGTGCCGCCGGTGACAGTTGCAGTTGTGCCTGCTGGCAGAAGGACAGCACATGGCGGAGGGCGGGGTCCTTACAGCCCAGTGGGAGAGGGTTGATGGTAGAGATGGGCCTCCCCAGGGTGGAGAGGGCAGGCAGCAAAGCCGCATTGGTGAGGAAGGGCGGGACAGAGGTAAGGACCACCTGTACACCCAGGTCCTCCAATGGCTTGAGGGGCACGTGAACGCCCCCCACCACCAGGCCCCTCTCCACCGCCTCCTGGGCAGCGGCCTCCGAGGCAAGGAAGAACACCACCTTGCCATACATCTTGGAGGCCGCCACCACAGCCGAGGACCCCACCACCTTTGCCAACGCCTGTACGTACGTCTTAACGTGGGGCGAGGCGGCGACCAGGAGGCAGCGGATGCTGTGCCTCCTGGTCAGGGTTGGGAAGGGGCCCCGGCCACCTGGGATGGAGCTGGAGGCGGCAGTGGGGTAGATGACGTGGCGGCATGCGGGGGAGGGGGGTGGCAGCGGCCACCTGGGCATACGCTCTGGGGGCCGCAGATGGATTGCCCCCAGAGCCGGTGGGGGGAACAGCCGGGGAAGGAGGGGGTGCGGCAGATGGGGGAGCCTCAGCAGGCGGGGTGGCCTCGGCCACAGAGGGTTTGGCCTTCTGGGCTGGGTCTTTGCCCTTTTTCTTCCTCCCCCCCGGCCCTTTTTGCCGGCTGAGGTGGAGGGCCCACATGCATCAGGGGGGCATTGGCCGTGGCAGGTGCAGAGCCCGGGTCGGGGGTCGGGAAGTCAACCGCAGCAGTCTGCGGGGTCGATGGCAATGGGGGGGGACCGTAGGGTCAACAGGGGCGGGGGTTTCTTCCATCATGGGGGGAGGATTGAGGGAGGCACAGGTAACAGGGAAGGGGCAAAGCTGAACCACTCCTCCCCGCCAAGCAGCAGGCAGGGGAGGAGGGTGTCAATGAGGGGGAAGGGGGGGAGAGGGGGAGGGTACTGGATCCAGGGAAGGGGAACAGAGAAAGGGGAGGGGATTAGCAGCCACTCCTCCCTGCTGAGGCTGTGGCAGAGGAGGAGGGCACTATTGCAGGGGAGAAGGAAGCGGGGAAGAGGAAAGGGGTATGCGATTGGGGAGGAAGGGGATGAGAAAGCAACCACTCCCTCCCACTGAGCTGTTGGCAGGGAAGGAGGGTGCTAACAGAGGAAGGGTACTGGTAGTGAAACTGAGGAAGGGGAGTCAGCAGCCACTCCTCCCTGTAGGGCTGTGGCAGAGGAGGAGGGCGGTGGGGGAAACGCAAGGAGAACGGACGCGAGGGAAAGGGGGTTCACAATTGGGAAGGAAGGGGATGGGAAAAAGCAACCGCTTCCTCCCTGGCTGATTGCAGGAGGGAAAGCGCAGCACAGGCAAGCAAATGGGGACAAAGGGCCAGCAACCACTCCTCCTTGCAAGGCTGGGAGGCAGAGGAGGGCGCTGGCAGGATGGGGCAGGAAATGCGATTGAGGGGTGCGGGTAGGGGCTGCCTCCAGCTGCACCAGGACAGAGGGAAGAAATGGGTTCATTGAGGGAAGTGCAGCGCACAAGGGGACTAACTAAAAGGGGAAGGATGGGAACATGCTGAGGGAGGGGGCAAAGCTGGCAGGGCAGTGCCAAAAGGCTAGCAGGAGGCTGGGGGAGGAGGAGATCACCGAGTTGGGGCAAAAGGAGGCAAGGCAGCAGCTGGGGGCGGGGCACACACACAGGCTAGGCTGGGGCAGGCATGGCAGGTAAACTCTGGGACTGAGTGTGGTGGGTGAGTAACCTCAGGAGGGAAACCAAACTGGGCCAGCAGGGTGGGGCAAACAGTGGGAAGGGCAAGCTGCCAGTGAGGCAGGTGTTAGGGGTGAGGGGCCCCAGCCAAATGTAGCTGAGGGGAGGGGGCCAAGTCCAAGGGGGTGGGGAGGGAGCACGCCCACGAGCACTTGTGGGGTTCAACCTCGCCCACCGCTGCAGCAAACAGTCCCAGGTGGAGCAGCAGCCCTGTCGAGGGGCAAAGAGAAAGTCCAGGTGGTAAAGGTGGTGGAGGCATTGGGTGGTGGCAGCAGGAAGGGGGCAGCTGAACTGAAGCTCAGTGCCCCTCCCAGTCCCCTCCTCAGCAGTTCAGACTTACCACCACCCCAGGAAACAGAGATGGAAAAAGCAGTCTTTAAAGGCACCTCCACAAGTCTGGGTGTTGAGGTCACTTCTCTTCACCCCCCAATGGGGCACAGGTGATGCAGCTGCAGCAGCAGGTGAGCGGTGGCCAGCCAAGGCGGGGGGGGGGGTGTGTCCCAGGTGGTGGGTGCTGGTGGCAGAGGGGTCCTCTTCCTCTGGAGTTGGAGAGGGGGGGCAGGCCCCCCAGGCAGCAGCAGCAACCGGTGGTGGTGAGTAGCAGCAGTATCCAGGGGAGCAGGTCCAGAAGCTGGGGGCCTCATCAAGCAGGAGGTAGCTGGGCTGGGCTGGGCTGGGCTGGGCTGGGCAGGGCGAGCTCCAGCTGGTGCAAGGCAGTAGGAACAGGGGGAAAGGCAGGAGAGAAGGGGCAGCAGATGCACTCTGCTACTCCCTCTCTGTAATGGGACACTGGACTGGGCACCGGTGGAGGTGGAGGAACCCCTCTGGGAGCCATTTTGGGTACAGCCTATCCCCTCCTTATCACCTGACCGGAAGTCAGTGGGAGGGGTTAGGACCATAAATAGCCAGGCTGAGGGCTCAGTCTGGGCCCAGTCTCTGGAGGAACCAGAGGCCTGTAAAGAGCTCCCTGCCTGGGAGGCTGAGACCTGGCTTGGGCCTCCAACTGCCTCTGACCGGGAGGCTCTCCCTGACTGGGAGACAGAGGCCTGGCTAGGCCTATCCTCTGACCCAGAGGAACCAGAGGCCTGCCCAGTGCTCCCTGTTGGGGAGACAGGGGTGTGGCCTGGGCCTCCGAGGGCAACTGACCTGGGGTACCTGCCTGAACCCCAGCACCTGCCTGTATCCTGGGACCCGGAGGACCAGCTGGACCCAGAGGACCTGCCTGAACCCTGGTGCCAGCCTTTACCCAGGGATTGGGGGTGCCTGCTAGACCTGCCGGAGCCACCTGTCAAGCCTCACCCGGAGGACCTGCCAGACCCTGAAGAGCAACCAGACCCCAAGGACCAGCCTGGACTCCCCTGCCTACTGTGGCCAGCCTACCAGCTGGAGCCCCAGGACCTGCAAGCAGCAGAGGCCTGGATCGGGCCGCCAGGACTCCTGCTGGAGGAGACCGTCCTTGACTCCCTATGGGACCTGCCTGAGATTCAGGTATACGCTGATGGGGAGAAAGGAAGTGGCTCAGGGGATAGCACGGGCTGGTAAAGGCCCTAGGCCAGCGTGTTGTGGGCTGGAGCCCCCACTGAGCCAGAAGCAGCTGTTCGGCTGCGTCCTGGGCTGGAGCACAGTGGAGTGGGTGGGCCTGTGCCCCGCGCCTCCCTCCCCGGCCACTCCACCCATTGGGTGGCAGTCTCCTCACCACCATGGCAGGTGAACTGCCTGCCCTCCTTCTGAACAAGGAGACCCCAAACCTGTATTGTTTGTAGCCAGCCTGAACCAGGGCCTGGCCCTTCCTCGCTTGAACTGCAAACTGTGTGGTCGTGTCACACTGGCACGATCTTAGCAGCGACACTCTGCAAAAACATGCTGCCTGTCTACACTGGCTGTGAGTTCTGCACAAGAACACTGGACGTTCTAATGTATGTAATCAGGGCTTCTTGCACAAGAACTCTGATGCTCCCACTCAGAATAAGCTCCTTGCGAACTGTTCATGCGCAAGAGGTCAGTGTAGACAGGCACCATGAATCAGGAGAGCCCTGCTGTTAAAATGGCCATCAGAGCTTTCTTGTGCAAGGGAGTGTCTACACTGGCATGGATGTTCTTGTGCAAAAGCACATGCCAGTGTAGATGCTCTGTTATGGAAGAGTTCTTGCGCAAGAAGCTGCCAGTGTAGATGTAGCCTAGCGACCACTGCACCAGGCCTGGGCTGCTGGTACTGTTTGTGTGCTGCCTCGCCCTGCCCCAAGGCCAGGGCTTATTGTATGGTGATTGTTTGTTGCCCTGCCCTGCCCTAGGGACAGGGCTCTCTGAACTGCTAGCCTGTCAAGGTTGCTTGGTTGCCTTGCCTGAACCAAGTCTGGGCTGCGTAACCCTTCTGCTGGATATGGCTGGCAGCAGCCAGGGCCAGGTTCAATATCTAGGGGTCCATCTCACACACAACTGGCTTGAGCCCCCCACCCAGTAGCCTGGGAAATTCACCTGGGCACCTCTGAGAGGCAATGATTCCCACTCAGGCAGAGTCTGAGGTAGAAAAGAAACTTTTAATGGAGAGAAGTGACCTGGCATTAACTTGGGAAAATACCATGAACAGAGTTCCACCCCACAAGTAACCGTCCCAGCTCAAATGGATTGAGCAATGTCCTTGGCCTCTCAGGTTCACTAGTCCAACAAGATAAGGGTTCCATTCACTTACCCAAACTTTCCCAGTACCCCACTTACAGCTCTGTCCAGTCAGTGCAGGTCCAGACACATCAGATGACTTCCCTTTATAGAGCCCGATGTGATGCCACCTGGTGCTGTCCCTGCTGCCTGCCGGTCGAGCCAGCCCCTCCGCTCCACCTGCTCCACCGCCTGGGGTCGCTCCTGGCCAGCCGCTCCACTGGCTGCAATGGGTCTGGCTCCAGGAAGAACCAGTGATCTGCCTTAGGCTGTCTACACTATGGATCTTGAAAACTCTTAGTGGAGTTCTTGCGTTAAAGTAGTTCTTTAACTACTAACAGGCAAGAGAGCATCTACACTGGCATGGATGCTCTTGTGCAAAGAAAGCTTAGGGGACTCTTTAACCATAGGGCTTGGCGGGGCAAGAATTGCGATTAGGGGCTGAACCTGGCCTCTTGCAACAGGAACAGTTGCGGGAAAAAGGAGGGTCCTGAGCGCGGGAGCAGAGTTCTGGCGCAGAGGTCTGAGAGGACAGGGGCGGCGGGGGCTGGAAGCAGGCAGGGAGGGGGGTACAGGGCAGGCAGAGGCAAGGTAACAACCACAGAGGGCAGAGCAAAATTTATATGGGGACACCGAGCAGAGAACCCCGGACAGCGCCCACTGCTCCTCAGAGCTGTGAAGGGAGCCAGCGGACGCCGCCCAGAGGAACTCTGCCCAGATACGTGATACTAGGGAGGAGCGAAAATAGGCCCCACAGTCACAGGGAACCCCCTCGTCTAGCATCCTCTCCCTGGTCTTGTAGACGGTGGTTTTAGCCAAATCCAGGAGGAGGTTGACGAGGAGGTCCCGCGACTTTGTGGGGCCACGGATTGGGTGTGCATAAATGAAAAGGTGAGGGGAAAAGTGCAGCCAGAACCTCAGTAAGAGGTTCTGGAGGAGCCGGAATAGGGGCTGCAACCTGGCGCATTCAAGGTAGGCATGCGCCAGGTTTTCCCTCACGCCGCAGAAAGGGCAGGTGTCTGGGATGGGGGTGAACCGCGCCAGGTACACGCCCATGCTCACGGCTCCGTGAAGGAGCCGCCAACTGATGCCCCCGATGGGCCGCGGGATTAAGGTGGAATATACGCTGGCCCATCGGGGTTCCCCACCCTCAACAGGTCTTAGGTAGTCCTGCCACTTGGTATTGGGGCGGGACACGAGGGTGAGGAAATGCTGAGTGGGGAGCACAAGCGTGTACAGATGTTCTCTAGGTGTGGTTCGAAAACAAACGGAAATGGGGAGGCCGGGGGGGCCCACAGAACAGGGGCCTGATAAAAAGGGATGGAGGGTTTGCAGGAAGGGAGGGGCGGGGTGTACCCTCTTGCATGGACTGCTGCAGGAAGTCGAGAGCAGGCCGCGGCAAAGCCGCCTTCACCTCCTGGAGTAGGCGCATGGGGGTTTGGGGGGTGGAAAGCCCCATGCGCTGAGCGAGCGCCCGGGATCCACCCAGTCCCCCCTGTCGTAGTCCAGGAGGTCTCCGACCTTGGTGGTTTCTGCCAGGATCAGCCTCCGGCGCACCGAGGGAGACTCCGCCACCTGCACGCACAAGGCTGGATTGTGGAGCAGGGGCTCCGCGAGGAGGTCTGCTCCCTCGGTGGCCACAACGGACCTGGTCGCTGAAAACAGCTTCCAGGTCTGGAGGAGGTCCTGGTAGAATTCTCTTTTTTTATCGACTCGAGGGGGTCTTCCGCGAGACCTCTCAGAGCTGCTGGTCGTATCGGAGCCCTCGGAGGCGGCGGAGGAAGGCGCACGCCAAAGTGCTCCATGCCGGACTACCTGCACTAAGAGGAGTCTCTGCAGGGCCTGGAGGCGGAAGGTCCGGACCTGGCTGCGCACGCAGACCAGGCCCTGGCCCCCTCCTCCAGGGGAGAGACAAGGACCCTGCAGAGACCCAGTGCAGTCCTGGCCAAAGAACTCCAAAGCTGTCCTCTGGAGCTTGGCCAGGACCTCCGGGGCCAGGCGCAGGGTATTGAGCCGGAGCCAGAGCATGGACAGGACCAGCTGATTTAGCACCAGTGCCCTCCCGCGAAGGGAGAGACACTGGAGCAGTCCTGCCCATCTCCGCAGCCGCTCAGCCACCCTGGCCTCCAAACCTTGCCAGTTTTCCGGCGGAGAAGGATGCATGGCGGATAAATAAACGCCCAGATAGAGCAGCGGACCCGCACTCCACCTGATGGCTTGAAGCGCGGGTGGGAGGGTGCCAGCCTGCCACCCGTCCCCGACCACCAGGCCAGAGCTCTTGACCCAGTTAACCTGGGCAGAGGAGGCTGCCGAGTAAACGGCTTGGCAGGCCTCCACCCGCACCAGGTCGCCCGGGTCCTGGACCACGAGGACCATGTCATTGGCATATGCCGAAAGGATCAGCCGCAGCTCCGGCTATCGGAGTACCAACCCCGTCAACCTCCTACGGAGGAGACGGAGGAAGGGCTCGATCGCCAGAGCATACAGCTGGCCCGACAGCGGACACCCCTGATGTACTCACCGCCTGAAGCTGACCGGTTTGGTGAGGGTCCAGCTGATCCTGACCAAACACTCCGGGAGGGCATACAGCACCCGGAGAAAACCCACAAATCGGGGCCCGAAGCCAAAGGCCTGCAGGGTGCCCAGGAGATACCCGTGATCCATCCTGTCGAACGCCTTCTCCTGGTCCAGGGACAGGAGGGCGAACGACAAGCCGTCCCTGCACCCGAGCTCCAAGAGATCCCGGACCAAATACAAATTATCAGAGATGCTACGGCCCGGGACGGTGTAGTTCTGGTCAGGATGGATCATGTCCGCCAGCACGGACCGCAGTCACAGCGAGATGGCCTTTACTATGACTTTGTAGTCCGTGCTGAGGAGCGAGACGGGATGCCAGTTCCATAGGTCACGGAGGTCCCCCCTCTTCGGCAATAAGGCGAGCACCGCTTGCCTGCACGACAGAGGGAGGACCCCGCTCTCCAAGGACTCGGCCCAGACGGTAACGAGGTCTGGGCCAAGGATGTCCCAGAACACGCGGTAGAACTCCACGGTCAGCCCGTCCATGCCCGGGGTTTTATTGTTGGGCATGAGACGGAGGGCTTCCGAGAACTCGGCCAGAGTGAGAGGCGTCTCCAGCCGGTCTTGGTCGCCCGCGCTGACCGTCGGGAGCTCGGTCCAGAGTACCTTGCAGGCGTTGGCTTCGGTCAGATCCGGGGAGAACAAACTGGCGTAGAAGACCCTGGCCCTTCCACGCATCTCCACCGGATCTGTGAGGGGGGTGCCACCCTCCGCCAAAAGGCAGGTGACGTGCTTTTTGGCCCCCCTCCTTTTCTCCAGGGCGTAGAAGAAGCGGGAGCCGTGATCCATCTCCCGAAGGAGCTGGATGCGAGATCGAACGAAAGCGCCCTGGGCCCTGTGATCTTCCAGGGCCCAGAGCTCCTCCCGCTTCTCCCGGTACGCCTCGCGGAGGGGTGGATCCTCGGCGGCGGATGCCAGACACCCTCAAGCTTCAAGACCTCCTGTTCCAGCTGCTCTATCGCCACATCCCTCTGCCAGCTGGCGCCCCGGGAGTACTCACGGCAGAAGAGCCGGGCGCGCACCTTCCCCACGTCCCACCATCGCTGCGCCGAGGGAAAGGTGGGCCGCTGCACCCGCCAGGCCTGCCAGAACTCCCGGAAGGATGCCACAAAGCCCATGTCCTCCAGCAAGCTATTGTTAAAATGCCAATAGGCCAGCCCCAGCCTCTCTGAACTCAGAGAGGCTTTCATGGCCACCAAATGGTGGTCCGTGAACGGGGCCGGCCGGATGCAGGAGGAGTAGGCTCGTGCCAGATGGAAAGAGGAGAGGTAGATGCGATCCAACCGGGAGTGGCTCGACCGATCTTCCTCCACCTGGACGTAGGTGAAGGTGGTGCTGTCGTCCGGGTGGTGGTCTCGCCAGACGTCCACCAGGGAGTGATGGTTCACGATCTCCCTGAGGACGCCTGCTGCGGCCTGGCAGTTCACGAGTCCTACATGGTCCCGGTCAGCGAGGGTGGTGTTGAAATCCGCGCCCAGGACCAGACACTGGCAAGGATCCAGAGTGCCGAGGAAGGTGGCCGCCTGCTGATAAAATGTGACCTGGTCCGGGCCCTCGTTCGGGGCGTAGACATTGACCAGGTTCAACGTCAGCCCCTCTACGCGGGCCCAGACGTGCAGCAGGCGGCCCGGGACAACCTCGGCGGTCCCCAGCACCTCGGGCCGTAGGGCAGGGGAGAACAGGGTGACCACCCCGGCCGAGCGAGCGTCGAGGTGGCTAAAGTACACCCCGTCCCCCCCACTCCAGCTGCCAGCCAGCCTCGACGGCTGGAGTCGTGTGGGTCTCCTTTAGGAAAGCCACCGAGTACCCCCCTCCCAAAGGAAGGAGAGCGCCCGGCTCCTGCAGAAACCCGCCCTACAGCCCTGGGCATTCAATGTTGCAAGGATGGTGTATTTCATAGTGAGGGCTGGGGTGGATCCTCACGGGCAGGGTGATCGTCGGCCTCCCGCAGGCCCCGCAACAGGCCGCTCCCCGACCCGAAGGCGAGGAGGCGTCGTGGAATTTGCGGGCCCGCCGGTAGGCCGCAACGCCCTGCCTCTTGGTCCCTCTCCCCGCCTGCAAAAGGGCTCTTGTTGCCCCCAGGCTGGAGTGAAAGTCCCCCCAGCGCTGAAGGGCCAGCTCCACCTTCCCCTTAGCCCCACGTGTATCTGTGAGGAACTGGCGGAGCTCGGCCCCCAGCGCTGAGGGGGCGCTGGACGTTTCCTCCGTCTGGGCCCCCTGAAAGACCTCACGGGCTGCAGAGGCGGGCAAACCGGGGTCCGAGCCCCGGCGCGGCGCCAGAAGCGATGGCACCGCACTGCCCACCCCCGACCCCGGCGAGGGAAGGTGCAGTGGCGGGAACAAGGCAGTCCCTAAAGGACTAGGGACTGGGGACACAAATACCACCCCCTGAGGGCCACCCGCGGTCAGCAGGAATGAGACGGCCCCCGTGGGGGTGGCAATAACGGCAGTTTGGGAGGATGGTGAAGGTGGGACAGGCAGCACGGTAGGGGTAGAAGGGGGGGTGGGCTCACGGCCGGATGGTGGGGCAGGGGCAGGAAGAGGGGGAACAGTAGCGGTAGGAGGGGGATCAGGGACAGGGGAGGACGCGGAGCTGGAGATAGGGTAGGGTAGGGTAGGGTCAGGGCCAAGGGCACATACAGGGGTGAGGGGAGGATCAGGACAGGGAAGGGGACCAGAAATTGGGGCGGGGTCTAAGGGAGGATCCCCCAGGTTCGTGCCACCAGGCTGTGGCTCCTCCCGAATGGGAACCGGGCAGGCAGGAGCAGGGAGGGGACCCGTGCCGACGCCAGGCGCAGATGGGGAGGCAGGAGCTGCCACCACAGCGTCGGCCTGAATGGTGTTCTCTGCTTGGCCCCCAGCGGGAAGGGAAGATGACCGCCCCGCCTTGCTTGCCAGAGAGGGGGCACCCCTGAGCTCGAGACTCAGACGCTCGGCGCTAGCCGTCGCCCCGGAGGGCTCGGCGGCTTCAGCTCCGGCGCCCGAGTCGGCCGGGCCAATTGGTAACACTAGGGGCTCCCCGAATGTAAGGACGGGGTCGGCCACCTGGGACGTAGGGTTATCAGGAGGGGTAGGGGCAGGGTCAGGGAGAGGAGGGGGCGGCGCCACGGAGTCGCCGCCCAGAGTGAGGCCCACTGGAAAAGGGTCGTCCTCTCCCTGAGTGAGCGGGGTCAGACCCAGGGCCTCGATCTCCTCAAAGATGGAGCTGAGTTCCATCCTCTCGGCCCCGGAGCCTTCCCCGCCGGTCGCCGAGGCAACAATTACCACGGCGGTAACGGTGGGGGGCTCAGCTGGTATCGGGGCCGAGAGAGCTCCACCCGAGGCCTCCTCATGGATGGTCTTTGCAGGGGGGACAGCTTCATCCCGCCACGGCTTCCTCGGCCGGCGCCTCCTGCTGGTGCTCGCCGGGGGCATTCTCGGCAGGGCTGGCCCCCCTCGGGATCTTACGGAGGGGGGCCTTCCCACCCTCCTCATCGGAGGGGGGAGAGTGAGCCCGCGAACAGCGGGCTCTGCGCTGTCCCCCAATGAGCGTCCAGCCCTCCGCGGTGGAGGTGGAGGGCTGGTCAGCAGGGGCAAGGCCAGGGGGCGCAGTTAGTTTCCAAGGGGGACGTTGAGGCAGGGGAGGGAGAGAGGGGGGTAGGGAAACCTCCACCTGGGGGGGGCCCTCTCCCTCGCCCGGCAGCGACCGCGCCACTCTCTCCATCCATCTCTGCGGGGCCCAAGGAGGAGTGGAAGCGGGGCCCGCCTGCTTGCTCGGGCATGCCAGAGGGGGCGCCTCCGGCTCCCGAGCAGAGCTGTTGGTTGGAGGAGGGGCAGCCGCAGAGGCCGGACTACCAGGGGGGCTGACGGTGGCAGGGCCAGCGCCCTCCGGGGGGCCCGGACACCTCCCCCGACTGGGCCAAGGGGCAGTCCCTCCGGATGTGCCCCATTGCCCGGCAGAGGAAGCACCGGGCCTCTCCTGTAGAATAGTGGACCCGGTAAAGGGCCCCCTGGTAGGGCACTTGGAAGGACCCCTCGAGTGCCACCCCGCCACGTGCCGCCGGCAGCATCTGGAGCTGCACTTGCCAGCAGAAGGACAGGACGTGGCGGAGGGCGGGGTCCTTGCAGCCCAGCGGGAGAGGGCTGATAACAGAAATCGGCTTCCCCAGCGTGGAGAGGGAAGGCAGCTGGGCAGCATTGGGGAGGAAGGGCGGGACGGAAGTGAGAACCACCCGTATGCCCAGGTCCTCCAGCGATTCAAGGGGCACGTGCACGCCCCCCACTGCCAGGCCCCTCTCTACCACCTCCTGGGCGGCGGCCTCCGAGGCAAGGAAGAACACCACCTTGCCCTACATCTTGGAGGCTGCCACCACTGCCGAGGCCCCCACCACCCTCGCCAACACCCGCACGTAGGTTTCGACGTGGGGCGAGGCGGCGACCAGGAGGCAGTGGACGCCGTGCCTCCTGGTCATGGTGGGAAAGGGGCCCCGGCCACCCGGGATGGAGCTGGAGGTGGCAGTCGGGGCAGATGACACAGCACGTGGGGGGACGGCAGTGGCCACCTGGGCGTAAGCTCTGGGGGCCGTTGGTAGATCAGCGCCGGTGGGGGGAACAGCAGGGGAAGAAGGGACTGCGGCGGTCGGTGGGGCCACAGTGGGTGGGGCAGCCTCGGCCATGGAGGGTTTGGCCTTCCGGGCCGGGCTTTTGCCCCTTTTCTTCCCCCCGCCCTTTTTTCCAGCCAAGGTAGAAGCTGCTCCCGATTTCAAGGGAGCGTCAGCCGTGGCAGCAGCGGAGCTTGGGCTGGGGGGTCGGGAGGTCAGCCACAGCATTCTTTGGGCCCGGTGGCAATGGGGGCACCGTGGGACCAACAGGGGCAGGGGTTTCCTCCATCGTGAGAGGAAGGAGTCACAGATGTCCGGTGGGGAGGAGCGGTTCATCCCTGCCCCCCCGCCCTGCCAACAGGCAGGGGAGGAGGGCGTCAGTGAGGGGAAAGGAAGGGTACAGGTTTCAGGGAGGGGCAACTGAGGAAGGGGAGGGGTTTAGCAGCCTCTCCTCCCTGCTGAGGCTGTGGCAGAGGAGGAGGGTGCTATTGCGGGGGGAGGGACACGCGAGGGAAGGGGGTATGCAATCGGGAGGAGGGGGAAAAAGGGGGCAACCACTCCCTCCTACCGACTGATTGCAGGGAGGGAGGGTTCTACCAGGGGTGGATATGAACGGGGAACTGAGGGGCCAGCAACCACTCCTCCCTGTAAGCCTGGAGACAGAGGAGGAGGGCGCTGGCAGGGTAAGACAGGGAACGCGGTAACAGGTGCAGGGCGGGGGCCGGCTCCTCCAGCTGCACTGTGGTATAAAGGGAAACTATGGGACCATTGGGGGGAGTGCAGTGAACAGGGGGACTAACTAAAAGGGGAGGGATGGGGCACAAGCGCTCGGGGTGGGGGGACAAGGCAGATTGGGCAGTGCTCAAGGGCTAGCGGACGGCTGGGGGAAGGGCAAAATGGAAGCAAAACAGCAGCTGGGAGGGGCGGGGCACACACACAATTAGGCTAGCTGAGGCAGGGGCGTGGCAGGTAAACTTTGGGAGTGGATGTGGTGGGTAAGTAACTTTGGGGAGGGAGGGAAAAACAACCTAGGCTAGCAGGGGAGGGCAGGCAGTGGGGAAAGGAACAAGCTGCTGGGGTAGGGTGGGTGACCAGGGTGAGGGAGGCCCCCCAGCCAAATGTAGCTGAGGGAGGGGGGCCAAGTCCAAGGGGGTGGGGAGGGAGCACGCCCACGAGCGCTGTGAGGGCTCGACCTTGCCCACTGCTGCAGCAGAGTCCCAGGTGGAAGGCGGGGCAGCAAACCCCACCGGGGGGAGAAGAGACAGTCCAGGTGGAGGGGGAGTTGGGGGTGGCGAGGGAGCTGGACTAGGGGGAGGGCTCTGAGCCCCTCCCCCTGCCCCCCTTTTAACAGCTCAGTTCACCACCACCCCTGGAGCAGATGAAAAAACTCAGTCTTATGAACAAACCCCCTCCACAGTTCTTGATGGTAATTCTCCTCTTCTCCTCTCAGCGGGGCACAGCAGTAGCAGCAGCAGTGGGCAGGCAGCAGTCAGCAGGGGAAGGCCTCTGGGTGGTGGGTGCTGGTGGTGTCCTCTTCCTTCGGAGCGGAGGAGGGGAGAGGGAGGGCAGCCGGCAGGGCCCCCCCTCCCCCTCAGGCAGCAGCCAGTGGTGGTAGGAAGCAGCGGTGTCCGGGGGGAGCAGGTCCAGCAGCACGGAGGCCTCAGGTGGTGGCTGGGTAGGGCGAGGAGGGCTCTGGCTGGTGCAGGAGCAAGAGCAGGAGGGAGGGGGGGAGAAGGAAGAGCACCAGCACCTGCTCCCTGCTGCCTCTCCTCCTTCTCTGGAGTGTAGTGGGGCGGAGTGGGTGCCTGCTGAGCCGGAGGTGGAGGAACCCCTCTGGGAGGCCTGCCGGCCTACAGTCACCTTCCCCATCACCAGGGGCCATCATTCTGGCCCTTCCAAGGACTACATCTTCTCCCACTTTTATACCAAGTGATGCTGATGATAACATGTTTGATGCATATTCAGTAGGGGATGTTTCTAATGTTGAAGTGTCCTTTTCCTATTGGTCAATGTATCATTGCTCTCAACTTATTGTCATATATGTCAATTTGTTACCATGGGCCTCTGTGGTTATCTATCGCAACCTGTGTCCTAATTACTCAACTCAGCCTGAACCAGTTATTTTGGGACTGTTATATAATGATGCATCTGCTGAGTCTGAGGGTATTTTCCTACCATCCTATGTGGGTGAAAGGTCCCAGACATAAGTTCCCTTTTTCAGTCCCAGGAAACCATAAATAAGCTATGACCCGTATCTGGGTGAGACCATGTCTCAACCACAGAAATCTGCTAACCTCAGCTTCTGCTGATCTTGCAAATGGCCTGTTACAGCAGGGACAAAAGATAAAATATAACCCCATATTACTTGACCTAGACTGTGAGCTTATGTGTGTTTTTTCATTCAAGTGCAACCCTGCCCTCTGATTGGCTGTAATGCAGACACTCACTGGAAAGTGCATTCAGAGGCTGAACCGTTTTGTTGTACCCTAGAGCAGGAACCACTGCACTGCAGGGGAACCCGACTCACCACACAGCCTAGGGCTGGGCTGTACTGCACCCATGCTGCTCCTATGCCTAATGGCATCTGGACCCCACACAGCCCAGTCAGTGCATGGCCCCAACAGGCTTGTGGTTGGCTGTGGGGGGGGAAGGCAAGCAGCATATGCCCACAGACAGGTTCAAGCAGCAGGACCACTAATTTGGGCTCTTGCTAGACTCTTATATACAAATATGTCCTGGCCCCAGCTAAGAAAGGGCATGGACTTGTACCCAGGTGGGCCAATGGCAAACCCCCGCCACCCAAGGAGTTGAGTGCTGCTGTGCTAGTATTAGCGGCCTTCACAAACTGCAGTGGGCAGACATAAGGCCTAGTGTATTACACCTGAAACCAGACATCAGTCAGGCTAACACAAAGGGCCTATGGGAATGCTGAGAGCAGCTTTGCAATGCCTGTCTCCCACTCCCCCGAGTGTAGCCCTCTGGCCAGGTAGATGTGTCACCCCCCAGTTGCTCCAGTCTGAGGCGCTGGCCAGGCAGGGCACATTATGTGGCAGACCAGCCTTTAGCAGATTTCTTGCATTACTGCTCTTAACTATTACCTAATTAATCTAAATTAACACAACCATATTATTAGCAGGATAGGCAAGTAACTTGATAGGCTACAGCAGGAAGGACTGAGGTTCAAGGCTTCCCATAGGCCAGATTTACTTTTCTGGGGTTCCAGAGTTAGTGGATTTTGTGGACCCCCTTACACTCTGAGGGTATGTCTACACTTGCAGCCTAATTCGAACTAGGGCTGCAAATGAGCATTGGAATACAAATCAAGCCGGGATTTAAATATCCCGCGCAGTTGCATCTTCAACTGAAGCGCCATTTTTGAAATTTACAAGCCCGGACTAACTGCCCGCGTCTACACATGGCAGGGAAACGGGCATTCGAAATAAAGCCCTAGTTCGAACTACCTGTTAAACCTCATTGCAGGAGGAATAACAGGTAGTTTGAAATAGGGCTTTATTTCAAATGCCCGTTTCCCTGCCGCATGTAGACGCGGGCAGTTAGTCCGGGCTTGTAAATTTCAAAATGGCGCCCAGTTGAAGATGCAAATCAAGCGCGGGATATTTAAATCCCGGGCTTGATTTGCAATTCCGAATTCCTACATTTGCAGCCCTAGTTCGAATTAGGCTGCAAGTGTAGACATACCCTGGGGGATGGGGACAAAAATGAGGCATCCAGTGTGCAGGACAGGGCTGCCAGCAAGTGGGATTGGGATGGGGGTGCAGGATCTGGCACAGGAGGTGGGGTGCTACAGGGGGTGAGGGTGCAAGATCTGAGTGAGAGTAAGGTGTCTGGCCAGCGGGGAAGGAGCAAGAGCAAGGGAGGGTGCAGTGTGTGGCCGGAAGGGACGGTGCAGGAGCAATGGAGGATGTAGGAGCAAGCTGGGGGTGTGTGGTCTTGGTGGGGGGAGGGTGTGAGTGAGGAGAATTGGGGTGCAGGGGTCTGGGCGGGGGGGCACTTACCTGGCTTTGTGCCCCCATTGCTCCCGGCCAATGAAAGCAGGGGGGAAAGCTTCCAGACAGTGAGTCACTGTGCTGCCATTCCCCCAGCAGGGTGGGGAGGAGGGGAAGCTCAGCCCCCCTTCCCGCATGGAGCAGGAAGCCCTTGCTGCTGATCCAGCCTCATGGTTGATGCGCAGCTGCGAGGCTGGAGCACCAGCTCCAGCTTCCCACATGGAGGGTGGTGGGTGAATAAAGCCCTGACCTGTCTCATGGAGAGAGGGTCTGCATAGGGTCAGTAAGCTGCATAGGGTCAGTATGCTGAGTGAGTTGGGCAGGAGACTGGGGGACAGCTGAGAAGAGGGTTAGAGGGTGTGCAAGTGGTGGAAGCTGAGCAGGATGGAGCAGTGGGGTTCTGATGTTGTTAAGGTGGAGACATTCTGGTGTGGCTCAGACCTGGCAGGGAGGGGACCTGCATAAATGGGTAAGTACCCTGGGGCAGGGATGGGGCCAGGATTAGGCTGTTTGTGTGGCTGAAGGCTGTCGGGGCGTGTGCAGGGGAGATATGGGCTGTGGCCTGGTGGTGATTGGCTCACTCAGTTATTGCAGTCACTCTCCCGCACCACCTCCTCGGGCCCCTGGTGGATCAGTGCTCTCAGCACCACAGCATTGTGGGTGCAGCATGCTCGGAAGATGCTCAGGGCTGCTGATCTCTGACTCCCCCAGAGACTGGCTCTCCTCCTCATCCACTGCTGGGTGGGTAGAAGGAGTCATCCGAGGCAAAGGATTGCTAGGAAAAGATGGGATCCACCAAACCAAAAGAGCAAAGAGCATCTTTGCGGGCAGGCTTGCAAACCTAGTGAGGAGGGCTTTAAACTAGGTTAATTGGGGGGTGGTGACCAAAGCCCTGAGGTAAGTGGAGAAGTCGGATACCAGGAAGAAACACAAGGAGGAGTGAGCAACAAAGGAGGACCCCTGACTCGAATGAAGAAGGTAGGGCGATCAACTGGTTATCTAAGCTGTTTGTACATAAATGCAAGAAGCCTGAGAAACAAACAGGAAGAATTAGAAGCCCCGGCCCAATCAAAGAACTATGATTTGATTGGAATAACGGAGACTTGGTGGGATGACTCGCATGACTGGAGCACTACCATGGAAGGGTATAAACTGTTCAGGAAGAACAGGCGGGGGAGAAAAGGAGGAGGAGTTGCATTCTATGTAAGAGAGCAGTATGATTGCTCGGAGCTCCAGTATTTAGAGGAAGGAAAGCCGGTTGAGAGTCTATGGGTTAAGTTTAGAGATGGAAGCAACAGGAGTGATGTTGTGGTTGGTGTCGGCTATAGACTGCCGGATCAGGTGGATGAGGTAGACAAGACTTTCCTTCAGACAACTGAGAAGCTTCCAGATCGCAGGCCCTGGTTCTCATGGGGGACTTTAATCACCCTGACATCTCTTGGGAGACCAATACAGCAGTACACAGACAATCCAGGAAGTTTTTGCCTGACCTGATCTGATTAGCTTCTATGATGAGGTAACTGGCTCTGTGGATATGGGAAAGTCAGTGGATGTGATATACCTTGACTTTAGCAAAGCTTTTCATACGGTCTCCCACAATATTCTTGCCAGCAAGTTAAGGGAGTATGGATTGGATAAATGGACTGTAAGATGGATAGAAAGCTGGCTAGACTGTCGGGCCCAACGGGTAGCGATCAACGGCTTGATGTCAGGTTGGCGGTCGGTTTCTAGCGGAGTGCCCCAAGGATCTGTTCTAGGGCCGGTTTTGTTCAATATCTTTATTAATCCTGGATGAGGGGATGGATTGCACCCTCAGCAAGTTCGCAGATGACACTAAGCTAGGGGGAGAGGTAGATAGGCTGGAGGGCAGGGATAGGGTCCAGAGTGACCTAGACAGATTAGAGGATTGGGCCAAAAGAACTCTGATGAGGTTCAACAAGGACAAGTGCAGAGTCCTGCACTTGGGATGGGAGAATCCCAAGCATTGGTACAGGCTGGGGACCGAATGGCTAAATCCCAGGTCCTTTTCTGCAGAATGGCTGATTAAAGTGGATGAGAAGCTGGATGAGAGTCAACAGTGTGCCCTTGTAGCCAAGAAGGCTAATGGCAGATTAGGGTGCATTAGGAGGAGCATTGCCAGCAGATCTAGAGAAGTGATTATTCCCCTTTATTCGGCTCTGGTGAGGCCACATCTGGAGTATTGTGTCCAGTTCTGGGCCCCCCACTATAGAAAGGATGTGGACGCATTGGAGAGGGTCCAGCGGAGGGCGACCAAAATGATTAGGGGGCTGGAGCACATGACCTATGAGGAGAGGCTGAGGGGTTTGGGTTTGTTTAGGGTACGTCTACAGTTGCTCCCTAGTTCAAGCTAGGGATGAAAATGTAGCTGAACGAAATTGCTAATGAAGCGGGGATTTAAATATCCCGTGCTTCATTAGCATAATCTTGCCCGTGCGTTATTCTGCTCAACAGCTGATTCGAACCAGGAAGTGCATGCCGGGACGCGTTAGTTCGAATCAAAACTCTTGGTTCGAACTAACGTTACTCCTCATTTTTTGGTTCGAATCAGCTGTTGAGTGGAATAACACGATTTAGCCAGGGTAACCTGGCTAAAGAAGCCCTGCCCCCGCAGCCCTGCCGGGCATGCTCAGACTGCAGCCCAGCTATAAAAGCCTGGGGAGAGGCTCAGTCTGGGCTGACTGCCAGAGGGCGCTCTTGCTCTCGTGCTCTCTCTCTCACACACACTCGCTCACGCTCATGCGCTCTCACATTCATTCTCTCACACTCACACTTGCTCTCTCACACTCGCTCTCTCTCGCTCTCACACTCGCCCTCTCACACACTTGCTCTCGCTCTCGCTCTCTGTCACTTTTGCGCTTGCGCTTGCACTCATGCTCGCTCACACTCATACTCCCTCTCACACAAGTAGTATAAGCTCGATAGCTTTCATCACCATGCAATTTTGACAGGTGCCCCGCCCCTTGCCCCGGCCCCTTCCCATGATGCCTCCTAGGTCCGCCCCCTTCCCATGATGCCCCCTAACCCCCAAGGGTCCTCTACCATGTGGCTTCCAAGATGGCAGGCTGGCGCCATGTTTGACGCGCGCTTTCCAGGTCAGGGAAACCGGAGGCCAGCGGCTTATCCGTCTAAAAAGAAAAGAAATAGCCGAGAGAGAAACTGGGGAAAGAGAAAAAAGGGGAGAGAGAAAAAAGGGGGAAATGGAATAAAAGTGGTAGGCTAAAAAGAGAGAGAAACGGAATAAAAAGCTAGCATCAGAAAGAGGAAAAGGGTCAGAGAAAAAAGGGGGAAAATGGCATAAGAGAGAAGCTGAAAAAAAAAAAAAAAAAGCTAGCATCAGAGAAAGAAAAGAAAAGTGGAGAGAAAAATGGAATAAGAGTGGCGGGCTAAAAAGAGAGCAAAGCTAGCACCAGAGAGAGAAAAGAAATATAAGAAAAGGTGGAAATGGAATAAGAGAGAGAAAGAAATTGGGGGTGAGAAAAAGGAGAGGGAGAGAAAAAAGGGGGAAAATGGCATGAGAGAGAAACAGAGCAAAGCTAGCACCAGAAAAAGAAAAGAAAAGTGGAGAGAAAAATGGAATAAGAGTGAAGCTGAAGAAAAAGCTAGCACCAGAAAGAGAAAAGAAATAAAAGAAAAGGGAAGAAAGAAAATGGAATAAATGTGGCAGGCTTATCTGGCTAAAAGGAATACTATCACCACAGAAGGAGAGATAAGAAACAGAGCAAAGCTAGTACCAGAGAGAGAGAAAAGAAACAGGAGAAAAGGGGAGAGAAGGGAGGAAAGAAAAGCACTAACGGCAGTGAAGATAAGGGGAAAAATACAGGTTTATCGGGGTAAAAGAATGCGGCAGAGAGGAGCAGCCCATCCTCACCCGTCCTCTGGCCCTAGGAAATACGGATTGTGAGCCTTCTCACCCCACACAGGCTGACCAACTGGTCGACCTGACCAATCAGAGAAGCAGTGTCCAATCAGAAACAACCCACAACCCCGCCGGTCTGTCCAATCAGAGGCCTCGCATACTTTTAAACTGTCCAACCAGAACCCCCCCACACCACACACACCCCCCCTACCATCCCCCTGGCTGTACATACTGTTTTTAACAAGCATCCTGCATTCCACCCCTGCCCAGAAGTTTCCTTATCACCCCAAACCATACATACATTTTAAAATTTAGGCTGTTCAAAATTTGGCTATGGAGAGCAACGTGATGGTAAGAGCCTTTTAATCTGCGCATGCGGCTATACTTTTCATGCCCTGAGTTGTCACGACTTAAAAGTTAATAACATCCAACCCCCAAACCATACATATATGCACCCCACAGTCTGTATCTTCCTTATAGCTTTTCTGCAGCAGTAAGCAGAGGAGCCGTGTCACTGCCTCTTGGTTTAAAACACAAGCATGCCCTCCGGCCATACATCCCATTGTAACAAAGGGGTGGCTTTTAATTAAAACTATGCCCCCCGCCAAGATTAAGGGAGAGAAGATAGACTATCTGTATTTATCGCTGTTACCACCCCCCCCCCCCCCGCAAAAAAAAAAGACTATCACCTCTGTAGCCAGACAGGAACCCCCCTTGCAACATCCATCTTGCTTGCCCCTCTAAGGTGCCTGGAGCATACAGGGCATAGAGAGCAATAAAATCAGCATAGTCTTTGAAGCCTTGACAGAGGCCCGGATATGCTGGCTGCAGTGACCCTGGATAACTGTAAACACAGATACGAGAGGGTGATCAAGCCAATAAGCTGACCTAGAGGCTGCGAGAACTGCCCTTGGCTGGCACCTATATTGATACGATCACACGGCCATCCCTGGAAGGGGAATCTCCTGCTGAGAAAAGAATGCCTAGTACTCCCAATTTAGTTATCTCTCTTACAAGTGTAAATTAAGTTCACAACTTCCTTGTAAGAACTGGCGTCACAAAGACGAACCAGCACCATTTGGCACCATAGATAAGAAAGAGAATACGTAACCCAACGGGTATAAAGATGGGCCCAGCAGCACACTCACTCTGAGTGTCAATCTACCATCTACCTGCTGGTCGGGTTAGGTGATTGCCTCACGAGGTCCACATGGGGACGCCCACCTCGTATTCGTCTTTCCCGGGGAATTGAGGGACCGATCCTGGCCTGACACGCTGGAATCGAGGGATGCAGAAGGGGGTAAAAATTGTACCTGTATGTGTCCTTTTGTTTTAGTGCATGCATAGAACAAGAGCTCTTTAAAGATTAAGCTGTCACTTGGTACCGTTACTTTCTATCTTCCTTTTTCCTTTGTAACCATTTTAAGATCTGTATTTGCTAGCAGTTAAGAAATAGAGCAATAGCCACTGTAACCACATGCTTTAGAAACCTTTTTAATAAATCTGTAACTGTTTAAGCTTTAACTTGACTCCTCCTGTTGCTGTAACAGAGCCAAACACAATTAAAAGAACTCCAGCCGGTCATAAGGGCAGACGCAGGCAGAGCTGGGCATTTGGATCGTGTCGCCTCCAGGGGACAGATCCGTGGGGCACCTGTCAGCCTTCCCTAGGCTGCCTGCTGCGAAGGGACAGTGTGTCCTAGCAGTTAAAGTCTCAGGTGTAATAAGCTCTCCTGTGAACTTTTGGGGCACCAGTCAGCCTCCAATAGGCTGCCCGCTGCGAAGGGACCCTGTCCTAGCAGTTGAAGACTCGGGTGTATAACACACACACACACACACACACACCACACACTGCCCTGACCATCGGCTGACAGCCTCTCGTGTGCTGGTCTGGTCTTTTAATGGCTAGTAAAGGGATTGTGTTGAAACAGGCTGTTTGTGTGTTGATAGATATACCGGCTGGTCTTTTAGAAGAAGAAAGGACGCAGAAACCTGTGAAAAAGATAAAAAAAGCCGCTTTCAAGAGCAACAATAAAGAGCCCGACACCCCCGATCTCGAGCAACCCAGCACGTCCAAAGCCTGTCTGACAAAGCGAACAGGGGCTCAAAAGGGCGAGCAACACCGTGCCAGGGGTCGGGGGTAAGCGTCATAAAGGGGGTAGCCCTAACGAGCCTGCGCCGGGCAATTCTGTCGAGACCCGAAAGAAGGGCTCTGTAAAAGGGGTCAATAACAAGAAGCCTAGACCGGGACCTAAAGGACATCTCGCAATGCATCATAGAATTATGCGATCTTAGCGGGAGACTAAGAAGCGTTTATGCGGATGTGTGTCAGCTGGTAGAGAAAAAGTTTCCCAGACTGGCTTTTAAAGTGATGCAAAAGCAGTACTTTCCAGGAGAAATCGGGGATTTAGCTCAAAAGCTGATTGAAAATATGGAAAACTGGTCGAAGAGGAGAGGGTGTCAGTGACTAACCATGAAAGCTAAAAACGGGCAGAGGGGTTGGGGGGAAAAGTGGGAGAGAGCTAAAAGACTAAGAAGGCTTTTGGCAAAAAAACTTAAAGCCAGAGCGGTTTTATGAAAATGCTCCCTGAGCCCGGAAAGACAATCGAACACCTTCCCCGAGCCCAGAAAGGGTTTGACACCTCCACCCTCCCAAACCCAGAAAGGGATTTGGACATAAACCCCCCAACCCCCATTCCTGAAGATGTAGATTCTCCCGAACCCCCATGGGTGTATTTGGAATGGGTGAGAAACTGGATAAGACAACGAAGAGGCTTTAACGCTTATGAATATTACCAGGAATTTCGTTTTGCTAATTTGGACAGAATAGCGGGGTTTGCAGAGGCCATGGTCGCTATTCAAAATCTGCTAGACGATATTAATAGACAGGTGGGCCCGAGGATTTCGTGCAGATGCGCTTAGACGCCCAAGGTCTCGTTCAGCCCCTCTTTTCTCTGAGGAGGCCTTGGGAAGATTTAAACACCGCAGATTTTTTGAATAACATTGTTTCGGTGTTGCAGAGTAACGTGACGCTCGTGGGGACTGGGACTCTAAGACTGGTTGTCACGATTATCAGAAACAAGGTGGGCAGAGGGGCTGCGAGGGCCTTAAAGACTATCACGTACAGTAAAATCATAGGGGAAAAAAAGGAAGCATTTAATCGACCTACATAATCAGGGAAATAACTTGTGCTTTGCCGGCAGCGTCCTGGGTCTGTTATCGAGTGGAAAAACTCACAGATGCCCAATTATTAGAAGGGGCCAGGCGTCTCCACCAGGAGCTGGGGCTTCCGGACCAAAAAATGATCAGTTTTACAGACTTGAACTCTTTTGAGGAGCGCTTAGGCATGACTATCGCTGTGCTGTGTCATGAAAAGGGGAATTGGCACTTTTTTACAACGGGAGGCGTACGATACCCCAAGACCGTTCTTGTATTGTTGCATGACAAGCATTATTACGGTGCTTTAAATATTAAAGCCTTTATAGGGGCCCCGTATCTGTGCAACTACTGTTATGCCACGTACAGCCACAAGCACCAGCATGCCTGTAAAAGCCAGTGTCGTACTCGTAACAGCGCTGAGTGCTGTGAAGTGGTCGTCAAAAGAAAGTGATGTCCCGGCTGTAAGCTATTTTGCCGGTCTGAGGCCTGTTTAGAAAGACACAGGGCGCTGGCCGCTGCCGGTAAAGTCAATTGTAAAACCAGAAGCCTTTGCGATAAGTGCGGCTTCTACGCTGCTAAAAATCACAAGTGTAAAAGCAAAAAGTGCCCTCAGTGTTACCAAAAGACAGATGACATAGAGGGTCACGAGTGTTACATGCGTAACATCTCGTCTCCGGAGGAGGGGGAGGACTATGTGTTTTACGATTTTGAATGTATGCAAGAAACGGGGGTGCACGTGCCAAATTATGTTTATGCCTTACACTTAAATGAAAAAGACAGCTGGGAGTTCAAGGGCGTAGAATGCGTCAGCGATTTTGTACGACCCTTTGTAGACAAGCGTTTTAAGGACTACACTTTTATTGCTCATAACGCTAAAGGTTACAATTGTTACTTTATTCTGAGACAGCTGATTAAGGAAAAAATGCCCGTCAACCCTGTAACGCAGGGCGGAAAACTTATGTGCGTCACGGTGACGAGCTTAAACATCAGGTTTATAGATTCTTTAAATTTTCTACCCATGAAACTTAGCAAGTTACCCAAAGCTATGGGGTTCCAAGGAGTCAAGGGCTATTTTCCACATTTTTTTAACACAGCTGAAAATCAGAACTACGTGGGCCCTATGCCCAGAGTAGAAGCTTTTGGCGTAGAGTACATGATGCCCGAAGAAAAAAAGGAATTTCTGAACTGGTACTGGCACCACAGCCAAAACGAATTTGATCTGCAAAAAGAACTACGCTATTATTGTCAAAAAGACGTTGAGATTTTGTGAGAGGCCTGTGACCGGTTCGGAAAAGAAGTCATGAGGATTACAGAAAAACAAATTGTTAAAAACCCTGGGCAAGATAACGAGGAGGTGGTCACTAAGCACATAGACCCCTTTCAGTACCTTACGTTAGCGTCAATCTGCATGGCCATGTACCAGTTTAACTTTTTACAGCCGCGAACCATAGCCCTGCTACCGTTAGACAATTACCACAAGCAACAGAAGAGATATTCCATGCTGGCCATTTAGTGGTTGCTGTACGTAGCTCACACAGAAAACATTTACATTCAACACGCTTTGCAGGGCGGGGAGCTTAAAGTGGGACCCTACTTTTTAGACGGTTATGCCGAGATAGCGGGTAAACCTAAGGCCTTTGAATTTAACGGTGGTTTTTTTTATGGTTGCCCAGTTTGCTATTGTGAAAATGATTTCAACCCTTTGCTCGACGCGACCTACGGGCAGTTGTATCCCGTGGGGCACCCCGTTATTGTGTATAAGGATTTTGGGGACATCAGACAGTACTTTGGCATTGCTAAAGTTAAAGTGTACCCGACGGGAGGGCTCTATTTCCCCGTTTTACCATACAGCACCGGTGGTAAACTCACCTTCCCCCTGTGCGCCCTTTGTGCAGAAACAAAACAAAAGGAGCCTTGCACTCAGTCGGGAGGAGAGGGCTTTAACGGGTACTTGGTGTACGATAGACCCGGTGGAGGCTTTAGACAAAGGGTACACGATCGCCGAGATTTATGAAGTCTGACACTTTAACAGCACATCAGACACTCTGTTTTCAGACTATATTAAAATGCACCTGAGACAAAAACAGGAAGCCTTGGGGTTCCCTCACTGGTGTACGGATGAAATGAAAAAAATACAGTATGTTAAAGAGTACTGGGAAAAAGAAGGTGTGGGCCTGCGCCTAAATAAGATTAAGGTAAATCCTGCAAAAAGACAGATTTCAAAACTGTTTTTAAATTCGTTGTGGGGAAAATTTGGACAGCGGACAAATTTGACTAACACCAGCATCGTGACGGACCCGGACGAGCTCTTCAAGTATGTTTTTGTGCCTTATTACGCCATGTCATCATGCGAGTTTATCGATGATGACGTGGCGGTGGTGTCGTGGAAGTACGATAAGGAGCGTTGCACCCGTTCGAGCAAGACGAACGTGTTCCTCGCATGCTTCACCACCGCCTACGCCCACCTAGAGCTTTACCGGCTCTTAGACCGTTTACAAGAGTGGTGTCTTTACCACGACACCGACTCTGTGATTTTTGTCAGTAAAGAAGGAGAGTGGAACTCGCCCTTAGGGGATTATCTAGGGGAGCTGACCAGCGAAATACCGGAGGGCGAGCACATCGTGGAGTTTGTGTCCGCAGGCCCTAAAACGTACGGGTACAAACTATCCTACGGTCACACCTTCATGAAAGTAAAAGGCATCACGCTCAACGTGGGAAACAGCAAAAACATTAATTTCGAAAGTTTAAAAGAGCTCGTCAGGGCTTACCCCACGGAAAACACTCCATGGGGTAACAAAGAGAGCATGGCACGGCAGCTGGGGATAGTGAGGGTGAAAAAACATTGGCTGATAGAAACAAGGACTCTTAAAAAAAACCCAAAAAGAGGTTTATGACAAAAGGGTCCTCGAAGAAGATTTTAAAACCTGGCCGTACGGGTACTGATTATGATGCAAAGCCAGCTTTGCTTTGTTCACCCCTTTTCCTGTCTGCTTTGTGGGCCTTTGAACTCTGGAAAAACTTTTTTTATAAAACTATTGTTAGAAAATGGGGATAAACTGTTATCGTGCATGCCTGAAAATATTGTATGGTGTTATAGCTGCTGGCAACCGCTGTATAAAGAGTTGCTGCAAAAATTTCCATGTATGACGTTTATGGAGGTGTTACCAGATACTTTTAATGATGAACAACTGTTTCCTAGCAATAAAGTGAATATGGTGATTATAGATGACCTGATGGAGTCTGCTTCTGAAAGCAGTGAAATCGAAAAAGCATTTACAAAATACATACACCACAGAAACCTGAGTGTTATGTACATCGTGCAAAACATTTTTTGTCAGGGGAAAAAAAGCAGAACGATTAATTTAAATACTAAGTACATGGTTCTCTTTAAAACACCCCGTGATAAACTGCAAATCACCATGCTGGCCCTCCAGATGTATCCTGGTAAAACGCAGTTCTTTTTGGAGGCTTTTGAGGATGCTACCAAAAAACCTTACGGGTACCTGCTGGTGGATTTAAACGCGTTGACGCCTGAAACCTACAGTCTAAGAACAGGGCTCTTCCCCCCCCGACTGGCCCTGCGTATATGTCTTTAAAAAAGGTAATAAAAAAGAGCAGCCCCTCACAACCATGTCCAAGCGCGTGCAGAGAAACCTGGCTCTTTTAAGGCTCCTCATAAAAGCCAAACCACAGCAAAGAAAAGCTATCCTCTGCGCGGCCTCCGATGACCTGGTAGCGGCCATCTCTGAAATAGCACTCAACACTTTAAAGGGCAACGTCCCTCTGAAACCGCGCCAAATAAGCATGCTGAAAAAAAGCCGGGGGGCTATCAAAAAACTGAGCAATAAAAGACTGTCCCTCAAAAAGAAGCTAATTGTCAAGCAGTCAGGAGGCTTTATCGGCCCCTTGTTGAGCTTTGCCCTTCCTCTACTGTCAGGCCTGTTAACTAGCAGATAAAACAACCCCCCTTCCTCAGGAACAGAGAATGGAACACGCTGAAAAACTGTATCTGGTGCCTAGCCGTCAGCTGGACCAACTGAAAGGCGCCTCAGGCGGGGAAGAAAGCATCAGAACCAACGCTGCTCAGCGGCTGGATTCGGAAATGAAAGACATTCTTCAAAGAACCGGTTTAGCCAACTACGAGAAGGCGAAACTTTACGAAAGGGTCCTGCAAAGGTACCTGCTGTTGAACAGGCAGGGGGAAGCGGAAAAGACTAAAATAAGTCTCTTTCTCCCCGAGCACACGAGAGAAGCGCCGGAGGAAAATCATCCCCCCGAAGCCTCAGGAAGTCCCACGGACTTTGTGGTTAGGGACGTGTTGGCGGGGGTAAATCCTCGCTATAAAAAAAAAGCTGAAATATTGTTACATAAACTCGAGCAGCATAAAGACGTTGCCTCTTGGACCGCCGACGGCCGCTTTGTGTACCGGGGGGCAGCTGTGGCCGGGTCTCACATGCTCGACTTAATTAGGGGAGTAACGGGGTCTTAGTCTTTCGCTAACAAGAGGGCTCCTAGGGGGTGGCAGGCTTTTATGAAAGCCTTGGTGGAGCTAAACACGCTGAACTCCGTTGTGGGTCATGTTACCAATAAAGAATATTTAGAGAGTCTCAAAGCGGGGCTAGAGTCGTCCGAGGTCATAAGTCACCTGCCCCCCGCTAAAAAGCCGAAAATCACGTGGTTAAAGATATAAAATAAAAAACGTAACCATGATTCAGCTTTATTTTAGTGTTTTATTAATGCGCCTCTTTAAACTCATGACAAGACAAACACGTCTGGACGTGCTGAAACACACTGTTCAACACAGGCTTGGGACCCCGGTGCTTTTCCTTTTACAAACCACATCACCATGCGATCGTTTTCCGGTAAATCATTAGAGTACAATTTCAAAATCTGATCAAAAGATAAACCCCTAGCACGTTTCTTTAAAAAATACATACAATGATATCCGCAGGTCACAGCTAAAGGGTCCTGTAGTTGACTCTGCTGAAACACAACCTGGTTAGAGTTACGGTTTAAGAATAGATAGCTGCAGCGGCACAGGAGCCAGCAAACAGAGCTGTAAACAGGGGAGTTTGAGTGGGAGTTTGTAAGGGGAGTTTGGATATTGGGACTTGTTTGGGGTTTGTTTTTGCCATGGGGGTGTTTTGGTTTGTTTTTGTGTTCACCGAACTAATAGGATTTTGGTGAGAAAGTAGATAAAACACAGAGGCAGTAGTGGCCATGGCCCAAGTAGTAGAGAACACAAGGAGGATGATTGGATGTGGTAGCTGCGGTATGTACATGATTCTGGAGGGGGTACCTGAAAGGAGTTTTGTTTGCATGAAGTGCCGCCTGATAGAGCTGATGGAAGAAAAGATCCAAGGACTGGAGATGCAGGTGGAAACTCTGGTCGAGTTTAGAAGGGGGTTTGAGCAGATGATGGAGCAAAGGCATGACGTGGCTGAAGGGGAAAGCTTAGATATGCAGATGGAAGCAGGATCAAGGGCCTCAGAGGGGACTGCTGGGCGAAAATGGACAGTGGAAGCATGTGACTAAGAGAACCAGGCAGAGGAAAAGATGGGTCAGTGAAGGAAAAATAGAGCTCAAGAACAGGTATGTGGAGTTGGAGAATGAAGAAGGGTACAGCAGGTAGATAATGAAGATGGAAGGGTAGGAAGAAGAGAAGAGTGGCTAGTCCCATAGATAAAGGGAAGAGTTAATGGAAACAATACCAATAATGAGCATCAGGAGGATACAGGATGGGTTAAAGAGGATTACAAGGGAAAACAGGAATGGCAAGGACTTGCAGCCAGAGGAAGCAAGAGATAGACCAGAGAATCGCACTGTCACTAGGAAAAGGCAGGTCTATGTGATTGGGGACTCCTTATTGAGAAGAATAGATAGGCCTGTAACCAGAGCTGATCCAGAGAATAGAAGGGTGTGCTGTCTGCCAGGTGCTAAGATACGGGATGTGGAACTGAGGTTGAAGAGGATTATTAAGGGAGCAGGAAGGAATCCATTGATCATCCTTCATGTAGGAACAAATGATACGGCTAGATTCTCGCTGGAACGAATCAAGGGAGACTATGCCAGGCTGGGGAGGACGCTCAAGGAAATTGAGGCTCAGGTGATCTTTAGTGGCATTCTGCCTGTTCCTAGAGAAGGGCAACTAAGATGTGACAGGATTATGATGCTCAATAGATGGCTCAGGCAGTGGTGCTATAAGGAGGGCTTTGGGATGTATGGCCACTGGGAGGCATTCATGGACAGAGGACTGTTCTCTCGGGATGGACTTCACCTAAGTAGGGAGGAAATAGACTTCTAGGATGGAGGCTGGCACAACTGATTAAGAGAGCTTTAAACTAGGAATTTGGGGAGACGGTTGGGAGATGTCCAGGTAATCTCTACGCCGGATTTTAGTATTGAGAGGGAGGAAAACAAAGTAAGAAAGGATATAGTCGGGGGTAGGAGAATGGACATGAGGAGGAAGGGCAGAGTGGATACTAGTCTAATAGGTCATATTGGAGGTACAACGTCCATGCCAAATGGGGTAAAGAATGTGAGTGAGGCCAAACAGCAAAAATTAAGATGTTTGTACACCAATGCGAGGAGCCTAGGTAACAAAATGGAGGAACTAGAGCTACTGGTCCAGGAAGTGAAACCAGATATTATAGGAATAACAGAAACATGGTGGAATACTAGGCATGACTGGAGTACAGGTATTGAAGGGTATGTGCTGTTTAGGAAAGACAGAAATAAGGGTAAAGGTGGTGGAGTCGCATTGTATATCAATGATGGGGTAGATTGTAAAGAAATAAAAAGTGATGGAATGGAGAAGACAGAGTCTGTTTGGGCAAAAATCACATTGGGGAAGAAAACTATCAGATCCTCCCTGGGATAGTGCTTGGGTGTGTTATAGACCACCAGGATCCAATTTGGATATGGATAGAGACCTCTTTAATGTTTTTAATGAAGTAAATACTCATGGAAACTGCGTAATCATGGGAGATTTCAACTTTCCAGATATAGACTGGAGAACAAGTGCTAGTAATAATAATAGGGCTCAGATTTTCCTAGATGTGATAGCTGATGAATTCCTTCATCAAGTAGTTGCTGAACCAACAAGGGGGGATGCTATTTTAGATTTGGTTTTGGTGAGTAGCGAGGACCTCATAGATGAAATGGTTGTAGGGGACAATCTTGGCTTGAGTGATCATGAGCTAATACAGTTCAAATTAAATGGAAGGATAAACAAAAATAAATCTGAGACTAGGGTTTTGATTTCAAAAGGGCTAACTTTAATAAATTAAGGAAATTAGTTAGGAAGTTGATTGGACTAAAGAAATTATGGATCTTGAGGTGGAGGAGGCCTGGGATTATTTTAAGTTAAAGTTGCAGAAGCTGTCAGAAGCCTGTATCCCAAGAAAGGGGAAAAAAATTATAGGCAGGTGTATTAGACCAAGCTGGATGAGCAAGCATCTCAGAGAGGTGATTAAGAAAAAGCAGAAAGCATATAAGGAGTGGAAGACGGGAGGGATCAGTAAAGAAAGCTACCTTATTGAGGTTAGAGCATGTAGGGACAAAGTGAGAGAGGCTAAAAGTCAGGTAGAGTTGGACCTTGCAAAGGGAATTAAAACCAATAGTAAAAGGTTTTATAGCCATATAAATAGGAAAAAACAAAAAGAAGAAGTAGGACCGCTAATTACTAAGGATGGAGTGGAGGTTAAGGATAATCTAGGAATGGCCCAATATCTAAACAAATACTTTGCTTCAGTCTTTAATGAGGCTAATGAAGAGCTTAGGGATAATGGTAACATAACAAATGGGACTAAGGATATGGAGGTAGATATTACCATATCCGAGGTAAAAGCCAAACTTGAACAGCTTAATGGGAGTAAATCAGGGGCCCAGATAATCTTCATCCAAGAATATTAAAGGAACTGGCACATGAAATTGCAAGTCCATTAGCAAAAATTTTTAATAAATCTCTAAACTCAGGGTTGTACCATTTGACTGGAGAATTGCTAATATAGTTCCTATTTTTAAGAAAGGGAAAAAAAGTGACCCGGGTAACTATAGGCCTGTTAGTTTGACATCTGTAGTATGCAAGATCTTGGAAAAAATTTTGAAGGAGAAAGTAGTTAGAGACATTGAGGCTAATGGCAATTGGGACAAATTACAACATGGTTTTACAAAAGGTAGATCGTCCCAAACCAACCTGATCTCCTTTTTGAGAAAGTAACAGATTTTTAGATAAAGGAAATGCAGTGGATCTAATCTACCTCGACTTTAGTAAGGCATTTGATACAGTACCACATGGGGAATTATTGGTTAAATTGGAAAAATAGGGATTAATATGAAAGTTGAGAGGTGGATAAGCAACTGGTTAAAGGGAGACTACAGCGGGTCATATTGAAAGGTGAACTGTCAGGTTGGAGGAAGGTTACTAGCGGAGTTCCTCAGGGATCAGTTTTGGGGCCAATTTTATTTAATCTTTTTATTGCTGACCTTGGCACCAAAAGTGGAAGTGTCCTGATAAAATTTGCGGATGACACAAAGTTGGGAGGTATTGCCAATTCAGAAAAGGATCGGGATATCATACAGGAAGATCTGGATGACCTTGTAAATTGGAGTGATAGCAATAGGATGAAATTTAATAGTGAGAAGTGTAAGGTTATGCATTTAGGGATTAATAACAAGAATTTTAGTTATAAGCTGGGGACACATCAGTTGGAAGTAACGGAGGAGGAGAAGGACCTCGGAGTCCTGGTTGATTATAGGATGACTATGAGCCGCCATTGTGACATGGCCGTGAAAAGGCTAATACGGTCTTGGGATGTATTAGGCGAGGTATTTCCAGTAGGGATAAGGAGGTGTTAGTGCCATTATACAAGGCATTGGTGAGACCCCATTTGGAATACTGTGTGCAGTTCTGGTCTCCCATGTTTAAGAAGGATGAATTCAAACTGGAACAGGTACAAAGAAGGGCCACTAGGATGATCCGAGGAATGGAAAACCTGTCTTATGAAAGGAGACTCAAGGAGCTTGGCTTGTTTACCTTAACCAAAAGAAGGCTGAGGGGACATGATTGCACTCTTTAAATATATTAGAGGATAAATACCAGGAGGGAGAGGAATTATTTAAGCTTAATACCAATGTGGACACAAGAACAAATGGATATAAGCTGGCTAGTAGGAAGTTTAGACTTGAGATTAGACGAAGGTTTCTAACCATTAGAGGAGTGAGGTTCTGGAACGGCCTTCCAAGGGAAGTAGTGGGGGCAAAAGATCTATCTGGCTTCAAGATTAAACTAGATGGGTTTATGAAGGGGATGGTTTGATGAGATAACATGATCTTGGTAACTAATTGACCATTCATTATCAGTGGTAAATAGGTCAATGGAGGGATGATAGGAGTTACTATAGAGAACTTTCTGGGTGTCTGGCTGGTGAGTCTTGCCCACATGCTCAGGGTTTAGCTGATCGCCATATTTGGGGTCGGGAAGGAATTTTCCTCCAGGGTAGATTGGCAGAGGCCCTGGAGGTTTTTCGCCTTCCTCTGTAGCATGGGGTACAGATCACAGCTGGAGGATTCTCTGCATCTTGGGGTCTTCAAACTATTTGAAGGCTTCAATATCTGAGATATAGGTGAGAGGATTATTCTAGGAGAGGGTGGGTGAGATTCTGTGGCCTGCACTGTGCAGGGGGTCAGACTAGATGATCATAATGGTCCCTTCTGACCTTAAAGTCTATGAGTCTATGAGTCTATAAGAAAGCCATAACAGCTTTAGGGAAAAAATGACTGGCTGGGGGAAAAACCGTAGGAATCAAAAAACTCCCCAGGCCCCTGCCTTGGTAAGTAAAGGGCCAGCCAATGTTCCTCAGGCAAATGATGGGGGTGCGTGTTAACGATAAGCCCCGCAGGCCTTTCGGACACGCGGCCCGCCGGGAAAACATCTAAAAATGGAGGGTCCTTTGATAAAAAACGTATTATCTGTCCTGTGTTCATCGTTACATATAGTCGAACAGGACGTTTCTTCTGTGGTTCACTTCCAGCACGTTGTCAAACACTCCATATACTATCATGTTAATCGTGGAGGGTAGCGCCGTAGCAAACCGAATCTCCGCTCTCAGGTTGCCGGTTTTAATCAGGGATAATGGTCGGCACACTCCTGGTCCGGGGTCAGGTCAAAAGCAAAGAGCGTGTAACCCTGGGCAAATTCGTCACGGTCTATCAAGAGTGCGAGGTCTTTTCCATATTTCCCTGACGCCTGCACCAGTTGCATGTACTCCCTCACGCAGTTTCCGTTCTCAAAATCAGGCTGCAGCGGTTTAGCCGGCACCTGTTCGCCGTCCACATATAAGGCCACAAAATTAATGTTATAATGTTTAAAGGGTTTTAAACATAACTGCCACTGAAGGCGTCGTTATCTACAAAGCCGATCACAAGCTGTTTGGGTAGCTGTCCCAGAAAGAGATTTTCCTGGTTACTGACGCAACTACCGGCCAGTATGCTAAACACTTTTATGCCCACGTGGTCTACCAGGTACTTAGCGTTGGTGGTCATGAGCGCCTCCGCGTGCCCCAAGCAAACCCCCGGCGTCACTTTTACCTGCTTTACAAACAGGGACGCTGAAATAATATGCCCTTTATAATTATCGGCGGCGTTCCCGCTCATGAGGCAGAAAGCATCTTTGCTACGCGTGAGTTTAATTTTCAAGTCCACCCCGTTCAGCAAAAGCTTTTCTTGAAAAAACAAATCACTGTGTAGAGACCTCAGCAAATCCAGCTTTCTGCTGCCGCTGGTTGGTCTGGCCCGGCGCACAAAGCCATCGTTACGCGCTCCTCCCAATGCGATGCTTTCATGGAGCCCCAATCTGTCTTTCTGAAACCTGGCCTCAGAAAACTGCGTCTTGAGAGCGCCATGGCTGTAGTTCAAAATCAACTCTACCAAGGCTCTGTAAGGGTAACAGTTGTTGCTCTGGATGATCAGACGGTCGCCTAACGTGATGTCCAGCTGATTAAAAAGGGTGGCAATGGGGTAATTTGCTAGCGCCACCCGTTTGTCGTCATCACCGAGGTCTAAGCCGTCTGCTTTTACCACCTTGCAACACACGTGCAGTAGGGTGTTATTGAGATCCAAGTAATGATCTCCGTGTCCGGAAATAAAAAAATTCTAGGGGGGCGTTCATCGTTAAAGCGGACAGGGGAGGGATCTCCACGTAGAAACTGTTCTCGATGCTGGTTTGTGTGGGGGCTATTTGAAAGAGATCCAGCTCTGACTTGGCGCATTCTTCGGAACCGCAATGAATAAAAGACATTTTAAAATATATCCCTTTTGCCGCGGGGGGACGGGGCTCTGTCTCTTCTTAGGATGAATTTTAGATCTGTGGCCGAGGTGTCTTCCAGTCACCTTTTTTATTTTAAAGGGCCTGGGGGGGCCCTGTGAATGGGGGTTGTGTCGCGGCTCTTTTTCACCTCATCACCGCTAACCCCGAGCCTTCCTGGGGTCCGATTTTGTTCATGACGGCGCTAGTCACGTGGCTCACCACATCCTTGGTTATGTTTTTGGTGGCTGTTTTCATATGGGGTTTAATTATTTCAAAACCTCTTCTCAATAGGGGGATGGCTTTTCTAAAAAGACTACGGAATATCCCGCCTAAACCGGCCCCGTACATGACGGGTAACCCATGATACCCCGGCAGGGCATAACCCGCCTGGGCTTTATAGTAGTTTCTATACACGGTGGGGTCCCCGAGGCTTTTTACGCTCCTCATTCCTCCGCTTTCCTGGGTCGCAGGTGTAGTTTAACAATCACCTTTCCAAAACTAAATGAAACGTTTTTATTTTGATCCATCTTTATTTCGATGGTAATGGTCCCGATGTGGTGCTTGCTCACGGGCACGTAATGCGGCTTGTCATAGGTGAGGGTGACAAATTCGTTATTGCTGCCTTGGGCGGGGACACAGTGCAACAGCGGCACGTAGTGGTCTCCCACTAACTGATGTTCCACTATGTCCGTATACACGTATAAAGAGTTGAATCCCCCCGTGATGTCGGCGGGGTGTGGCGCCACCTTACAAGGCTGGTTCGGAATCACCCCCAAGATCGCCTCCAACTCCCCCTGTGTGGAAAAATAAGACATTCTGCCAGCAGTTTTTAACCAAACCCGCCTGGTCACCAGGTCGTAAACGAGACGCGCGGTCTGGTTCTCGGCCTGTTTGTTGATGGTCTCATTGATGGCCTCTACTAAATGTTGAACGGATGAATAATAACCGGGCTGCATGGTGAGACGTTGGATTTCTTTTTCTGAGGCTATCATAAGCGGGGCCTCATAAGAGAGGGTGTTCCACGAATGACAATAATGAATTTCGGATAAAGCGACTTCCCAGCTGCCATTCAAATTTAAAGGTTTGGCCAGCTGTATTGTAAAATTGGAACTAGTGTTCTGTGGGAAAACTGTCACGGAGGCGTTGCTGGGTAAGGTAATGTAAATGCCCCTTCGGTCATTTTTTTTCCCCCTTCCCCATATTAAAGGTCTAGGACGTGAACCGCTTTAACCCAGCTGTTGAATTTTTCAGGCCACCCTTTCCATTTCACCAAAAAAAGTTCGTTTCTACCCCTGCCTTTTTTGCTAGAATTTTTCTATCCTGTAAACGGTCCTGGTTAGGGTTTACTTTTGTAATTCTTCGGGATAAAAAGACCTCAAGTACTTTTTCTTCTCCGTAATCTTTTAACGCGTACACGGTCTTGGCCTCGCGATAAAACGCCGGTCACGATAAATATCTCATCCGTAGAAGGTCTGCTTGTAGCCCTTTTCAAAACCCCTTTGTTTTAGAGACCCTCACGTGGTCTCCTTTCTTAAAAAGCGCCATGGGTCTTTATTTTAAAACTATCCTCAGAGATTGTTTTCCACACGCTCAGCGCATTAGCGCTGGCCACGCCGACGGGACGCCTTCTTATAGTCCTGTGATAACTTCTGCTGTACCCGTCCTGAAGGCTTGCAACACGTCAATGTATCGAAGGTGTTATGGGTCGTAAAATACCTCCACATCTTTGATTTCAGAGTTCTGTTAAACCTCCACCACCCGCCTTGACTTCGTTATTGGTAACAAAATGGCGTACTGCTGCTTTAGTAAAGTCTTTAAAGCCTTGTTTAAAAACTCTTTCCCTTGATCTGTCTGTAATTTTTGAGGCACGCGCCTTGTTTAAAAACCGCTTTTAAAAGCCTTAGCGACTTCGGCCCCGGTTTTGTTCTTTAGCGATACCGTCCAGGCGTATTTAGACAGAATGTCTATCACCATTAAAATATATTTACGGTCATCTTTGTGACCGGCATGAGGCGTCATGTCAACCAAATCCGCTTGCCATTGCATGTCCATGTCAGACACCACGGTTTTATTTCTTTTAAATATAATTCTTGCTGGCTTATGTAAAGCGTAAGCATCTTGGTCCGCGAGCCAGGAGGCGACCTGTTTTTTACTCGAAGTACTGCGGCACCTTTTAGCGCTTGATATAGAGGGGTGTTACGCCTCAAAACTACCGGCTTCCTGGAGAATAATAAACCGCTTTAGCAAATCGCCCATGTCTAACCCTCCGCACTTACTTTAAAAGCCCATATACACAAGCGTCTTGTTTATCTCGCTTTTGTTTTATCGACTACATAAACATTTTGGCTTCTAGGCCTACAAACATACACAATGTATTTTAATCAAAAGACAGCTTTTTTTTGGACCCCGTGAGCCCCATGGCCCAACGCGTAAAGAGTGTCAGGATTGATTCTACCAACCCTTCTGCACGCTGAATGGCCAGCCTTTATCATCACCTTCTCTGACAGGTTTATCAGATACATCACGGGGTCTGAGCTCTCTGCTACCTCTCTGATTGTTTTGATAACTTGTGCTACGGTTTCGGAGGTCACGTTCAGCTTATTCCATTTGTGCCCTTCGGCTATAATTATGTACAGGACCCGCAAGAACATCCAAGTTAGAAGCAATACGCCTAAGTTGGTAAAACTCCTCTGAGCGGTTCCAAAACAGAATGTTAAAGTTTATTGGGTTAGTATTTTTCTGCACATGGCGCGCAGGTATCAAACATCACCTTTTCAAACAATGGTAGAAGACTTTTACTATAATGGCTGTAATGATGTTGTCCATGACAATCTCTCCCTCATCCTGCTTGTTTTCTCCGGTGCTTTTTTTTTTCTCCTCTGCGTTCACGCAAAAGCAGCAGGTACATACCAAGGTTACCCCCGTCTGAGTCCTGTTCTCTTCATCCTCTGAAGAGGTGAGCTATCTCACTTTTTTTTTCTTTTTTTGTGGCCGTCGTTTTACCACAAAAATAAATCATTTTACCTCAACCATCCCACCCATGTCATAACCCGTCATCACCGTCCGAACTGGTTGTGCCATCGGGTACCTGATATTAAGCACAAGTTTTAACTCCCGCTGTCTAGACCTCGCATTTTATTTCTCTCAAATACAATAAAAGTTGCTTTTACCTCCTCCTGCTCTTCTGCCTCTGCGCTGATGCTGGCGTGGTTATTTGCTCCTCAGCCGCCATCGGCTGATTTTCCTTATCGCTCTCCCCGGCCCGCGTCTCAGGTCCCATGTCCTCGTATACGTTTTCTTCTTCTTCTTCCTCGGGGACCATCGCCTCGTATGCATTCTCTTCTGCTTTCTCTGGACCCGCTACCTCGTGTGTGTTCTCTCCTTCTTCTACAGTGCTTACCTATAAAAACATAACATTTGTATAACGCGCAAGTAATTGTCCACATTTTGCTATAAAGTCATACAAATCAGCTTACCACTGTCTTCGGTTCTTCATCCGCCATAGGGGTCATCGGGTTTTTCCCCCCGCTGCTCTTCTTCTTTTTCACGGGCGTCGATGCTCCCAACTTTTTCGGCTCTCTCTCTTCAGGATACGAAATGTTTATTTGAGACAGCGGGGTAGCCCTCAGGGCACCCCGAAACGCTCAGTTTCCTCGACATCTGCAAGAGCCTTGAGACCGGCCATAGAGTTGTATCGGAGACCGGCCATAGGGCTGTATCGCCTGTCCTTAAAACCACACATTGCAAAAAAAGCCAACTTTTATACATGAGGACAAATGGCCTACGGGCAGCTTTTTTCAAATAAACCAATTTCTGAAATGGAAAACGCCGCTCGGTCTGTCATTGGTCACCGCTAAATTCAATTGGATGCGACTAAAGGGCGGAGCTGAAAATCTATTGGACGCGCCTAAAGGGAGGAGCGGTGCCTAGGGCTCTCCATCTTGCCTCCTACCATTCCCTCTTCCAGTCGCTGCTGGGGAAGGATGCCTGGTGGGAGACCCCTTGGACGCCTTGTGCAGGTTTTTTCTCTCTCCCCTTTTTTCTCTTTCCCCAGTTTCTCTCTCGGCTATTTCTTTTCTTTTTAGACGGATAAGCCTGCCACGCTTATTCCCCTTTTTTCTCTCCCCCCAATTTCTCTCTTATTCCATTTCCCCTTTTTCTTCTATTTCTTTTCTTTCTCTGGTGCTAGCTTTTTCTTCAGCTTCACGCTTATTCCATTTCCCCCTTTTTTCTCTCTCCCCTTTATTCTCTTTCCCCAGTTTCTCTCTCGCCTATTTCTTTTCTTTTTAGATGGATAAGCCACCGGCCTCCGGTTTCCCTGACCTGGAAAGCACGTGTCCAACATGGCGCTGGCCTGCCATCTTGGAAGCCGCATGGTGGAGGGCCCCTGGGGGTTAGGGGGCATCATGGGAAGAGGGTGGTATTAGGAGGCATCATGGGAAGGGGCCAGGTCAAGGGGCGGGGCACCTGTCAAAATTAGCCCATAAGAACATAAGAATGGCCATACTAGGTCAGACCAAAGGTCCATCTAGCCCAGTAGCCTGTCTGCCGACAGTGGCCAGCGCCAGGTGCCCCGGGGGGGGTGGACCGAAGACAATGATCAAGCAATTTGTCTCGTGCCATCCTCTCCAGCCTCTGACAAACAGAGGCCAGGGACACCATTCCTATCCCCTGGCTAATAGCCTTTTATGGACCTAACCTCCATGAATTTATCTAGCTTCTCTTTAAACTCTGTTATAGTCCTAGCCTTCACAGCCTCCTCTGGCAAGGAGTTCCACAGGTTGACTATGCGCTGTGTGAAGAAGAACTTCGCTTATTAATTTTAAACCTGCTACCCATTAATTTCATTTGGTGTCCTCTAGTCCTTATATTATGGGAACTAATAAATAACTTTTCTTTATTCACCCTCTCCACACCACTCATGATTTTATATACCTCTATCATATCCCCTCAGTCTCCTCTTTTCCAAACTGAAAAGTCCCAGTCGCTTTAGCCTCTCCTCATATGGGACCTGTTCCAAACCCTTGATCATTTTAGTTGCCCTTTTCTGAACCCTTTCCAAGGCCAAAATATCTTTTTTGAGGTGAGGAGACCACATCTGTACACAGTATTCAAGATGTGGGCGTACCATAGTTTTATACAGGGGCAGTAAGATATTCTGTGTTTTATTTTCTATCCCTTTCTTAATAATTCCTAACATTCTATTTGCCTTTTTAACCACCGCAGCACACTGTGTGGACGTTTTCAGAGAACTATCCACGATAACTCCAAGATCTCTTTCCTGATTTGTCGTAGCCAAATTAGCCCCATCATATTATGTGTATAGTTGGGGTTATTTTTTCCAACGTGCATTACTTTACACTTATCCACATTAAACTTCATTTGCCATTTTGTTGCCCAATCACTCAGTTTTGTGAGATCTTTTTGAAGTTCTTCACAGTCTGCTTCTGTCTTGACTATCTTAAACAGTTTAGTATCATCCGCAAACTTTACTACCTCACTGCTTGCCCCTTTCTAGATCATTTATGAATAAGTTGAATAGGATTGGTCCTAGGACTGACCCTTGGGGACACCACTAGTTACCCCTCTCCATTCTGAAAATTTACCATTTATTCCTACCCTTTGTTTCCTGTCTTTTAACCAGTTCTCAATCCATGAAAGGACCTTCCTCTTATCCCATGACAATGTAATTTACACAAGAGCCTTTGGTGAGGGACTTTGTCAAAGGCTTTCTGAAAATCTAAGTATACTATATCTACTGGATCCCCCTTGTCCGCATGTTTGTTAACCCCTTCAAAGAACTCTAATAGATTAGTAAGACAGGATTTCCCTTTACAGAAACCATGTTGACTTTTGCCCAACAAATTATGTTCTTCTACGTGCCTAACAATTTTATTCTTAACTATTGTTTCGACTAATTTGCCCGGTACCGACGTTAGACTTACCGGTCTGTAATTGCCGGGATCACCTCTAGAGCCCTTTTTAAATATTGGTGTCACGTTAGCTATCTTCCAGTCAGTAGGTACGGAAGCCAATTTAAAGGATAGATTACAAACCACAGTTAACAGTTCTGCAATTTCCCATTTGAGTTCTTTTAGAACCCTTGGGTGAATGCCATCCGGTCCCGGTGATTTGTTAACATTAAGTTTTTCTATTTGTTCCAAAACCTCCTCTAATGACACTTCAATCCAGGACAGTTCCTCAGATTCATCTCCCACAAAGGACGGTGCAGGTTTGGGAATCTCCCCAACATCCTCAGCCGTGAAGACTGATGCAAAGAAATCATTTAGCTTCTCCGCAATGGCTTTATCGTCCTTGATTGCTCCTTTTGTATCTCGATTGTCTAGGGGACCCACTGGTTTTTTAGCAGGCTTCCTGCTTCTAATGTACTTAAAAAACATTTTGCTATTGTTTTTTGAGTTTTTGGCTAGCTGTTCCTCAAAATATTTTTTTGCTTTTCTTATTACATTTTTACACTTAATTTGACAGTGTTTATGTTCCTTTCTATTTATCTCACTGGGATTGCACTTCCATTTCTTGAAAGATGCCTTTTTGTCCCTCACTGCTTCTTTTACATGGTGGTTAAGCCACGGTGATGCTTTTTTAGGTCTCTTACTATGTTTTTTAATTTGGGGTATACATTTAAGTTGGGCCTCTATTATGGTGTCTTTAAAAAGTTTCCATGCAGCTTGCAGGGATTTGGCTCTAGTCACTGTGCCTTTAATTTCTGTTTAACTAACCTCCTCATTTTTGTGTAATTTCCTTTTTGAAATTAAATGCCAGAGTGCTGGACTGCTGAGGTGTTCTTCCCACCACAGGAATGTTAAATGTTATTATATTATGGTCACTATTCCCAAGCGGTCCTGTAATAGTTACCTCCTGGACCTGATCCTGTGCTCTGCTCAGGACTAAATCGAGAATTGCCTCTCCCCTTGTGGGTTCCTGTACCAGCTGCTCCAAGAAGCAGTCATTTAAGCCAGGGGTTCCCAAACTTTTTGACATGGGGACCAGTAAATCCATTCATGAGCTTTTGGAGGACTGGTAACATTCATTTGCATATTTGCATATTCATTAAGCAAATGATGAATATTCAAATAAGTTGTTTCTGGTCCTCCAAAGCCCCCAGTGCCAGCTTTAGCAAAGCTTTAGATACGGTCACCCACAATATTCTTGCCAGCAAGTTAAGGGAATATGGATTAGATAAATGGACTGTAAGATGGCTAGAAAGCTGGCTAGACCAGGGTTTCAAACTTTTACTTTAGTTGGAACCTGTTTTTTCAGTACTGTTTTTGCAGCCCAAAAATATAAACGCATATAAAAAAAGAATTAAAAATGAATAAATTTTCAGTGTTTCACCTGGCTGCATCCTCCGCCCAGCCTGGGCCAGGGCTTGGGGGACCCGGTGCCGCATGGGCACTCCAGGAGGCGGGAGCAGGAGCAGATTGGGGGTAGGGTATCTGGCTAGGAGGGAGGGTGCAAGGAGGGGTAGGGTTGCCAGGTGTCCGGTTTTGTACCAGACAGTCCGGTATTTGAGGGTTCTGTCCGGGAAACAAATTGAGAAAATACTGGACATATAAAATGTCTGGTATTTTCTAATTAGGTAAGTTTTATTATTAGGTGTATCAGTCCGTAGCTGCGAACTGCCTGGCTGGTAGATGTGCTCACTTCGTGAGTGTGTCTACCAGCCAGGCAGTTCGCAACTACTCGAGGGAGGGTATGGGGGGAGGGCAAAATGCTTCCTGCGGCTGGTTCTCCCGACCTTCTCCTCCCGATCTCCCCCATCCAGCCTCTCCCTCCCTGCCCCATCCCCTAGCCAGCCCCGCTACCCCCGTCCAGCCCTGCTTCCGGAGGCTGGTTCTCCAGTCCTCCTCCTCCCCATCTCCCCCGGCCAGCCCCCCGGCCCCTGGCCAGCCCTGCTTCTGCCGGCCAGTCGCCCGCTTCCCCCCCGATCTCCGCTGGACAGCCCCGCTGCCCCCAGCCCTGCTTCTGCCGGCCGCCCGCCCACCCCCCTGATCTCTGCTGGACAGCCCTGCTGCCCCCAACCCTGCTTCCCGGCGGCCGGTTTCCCACACACACACACCTCCTCCTAGCCCGCCCCACCTTGCTCCCCTCTCGGCAGCCACGCTGAGGCCCGGTATTTTTTTCCCGCGGCCCACTACTGGGCCATGGCCCATAGTTTGGGAAACGCTGCACTATTGTATTTGTGCTGTTGAAGGTGAGAACTCCACCCATTCCCCAATAAAAAAATACTTGCATGTGACACATCTGAGGGGGAACAGCTAAGAACTGAAGCACAACATATCAGTTAAGTAGACAGGCCTTCAGAAGCCAGCCAAAAGAACGTTATAATTAGTCTGTTTCCATAGAATTGGCATTTATCTTTCCATTAGTGTAGTGCAGCGTTTTCAAAATTTGTGCTAAAAATAAGCAACTCACCACCTGCTGGGTAGCACCTTATCCTAACTGCAAAATGTATTTACATATGAATCTGTCTACTTATAGCTACTGCTGCTTTGATCGGCTTCTGCACGGTATCATGATGCTTTGGAACTTAATTTTTAATTTGTGAGTGAGCGAGTGAGACTTAAGAGGTGCTGAGCAACTTCTACTCCCATGGAAGTCCAAGAGAATTGGGATTACTCAGAATCAGGCTCCTAATTGGGGGTCAGTAAATATGCTATTGCGTATTAAAATGTCCTTTTATTTTTCTGGTGAGAGCTACCTTGGCCCAAATATTTCTCTGGTGCAACTCCACTAAAGGCTTCAGGGTTGCAGCAAGAAAAAAAATTAGAGCCAAGTGTTTAAAAAGATATCATGGTATGTCTTTATAATGAAAATACAGTGGATAAAAGTCAGAGTTTATTATTTTAAGTTAAAAAAGCATTTTCTTATTGAACTAGGATTTTTTAAAAATTTTAAATTAAATTTTATTTTTTTAAATTAAACTTGTTTAAACTTAAATTTGAAATTGACAACCTATGTAAAGGCCTAAATGTCATATAATCAACTAATCATTTAAATTTTGAAAAAAATTAAGGGGTTGGTTTTTTGACTTATATACAATATAAGGTGGAAAAAATCTTAACTTTTGAGGTAAATTCAAGCTATGTCACAATGTCCTGTACTGTATTAAATCAGTATCTCTGTTATTTTCAGTCTTTACAATGGAGGGAATGCAGGTATTTACATTTTTGCAGTATAAGTACTGTGTTTTTGTTGTGCAGAAAAGCTTTTGCCTTAATGCCTTTTGGTTTCATTTTAATTAGCAGGTGCAGAGAGAATATTTTCTTGATTTGAACTAGTTAATTCAAACCTGAAAAAATGTTAAGGAGTTCAAAAACAGGAATGCTCATTTTTCTCATCCGCTCTTTGAATAAAAACTAGGATGGAGAGAATGAAGTCTACCAATTCTAAAAACATGAAGGCTGTCTACATTGCAGGCTTCTTGCGCAAGAACTGTTTTGCAGAAGAGTTCTTGTGCAAAAGGTCTTCCACAAGAGCGCATCCACACTGCCATGTGTTTTTGCGCAAGAGATGTGCTTTTGTGCAAGAGCGTCCATGGCAGTGTGGACGCTCTCTTGCGCAAGAAAGCTCTGATGGCCATTTTAGCCATAGGGGTTTCTTGCGCAAGAAAATTATGTTGCCTGTCTACACTGCCCTCTTGTGGAAGAGCTCTTGCGCAAGAGGGCTTATTCCTCATGGGGAGAGGAATAACTCTTCCGGAAGAAGCCCTGTTTTCCGATGCTTTACTGTAAATTTACTTGCGCAAGAACGTGCGTGCAGTGTAGGCACCCAGCAAGTTTTTGCACAAGAACAGCTGTTCTTGCGCAAAAAGCCTGCAGTGTAGACATAGCTGAAGGATATAATGCCAGTTTTTCAATGGTATTTAGGCAGGCATCTAATATGATTTTCAAAAAATGTCTCCCATGGCAGTTAGGCACCTAATCTGTTTCAAAACTTTTAAGTTCCTGAAAATCTGACCCATGATGACCAGAAACAAGCTAGTCAGTTCATTAACTGCAGATGATACTTCTTTAGTTTAATAACTAGATTAGTTTAAGATGCAGTTACTGCCCCTCTCAAGCTGGCAGCTTCTCCCCGGGCCACTGCCCCAAACAATCCCTCCCAGCACCTTTCCTTTGGTACCTGCTCCTCAGTTCCCCACCACTCCTGCATGCAGCACTTCCTGTCCTTTGCTCTTTTCCATCCCCCTTCCTTGCCTGGGAGAGCCCTTTTAAAGCGGCACCACAGGCCTTAATTAGCTGCAGGTGTCTCATTAGGCTGTGGCATCTAGCAAGTTCCAGTTGACCCCAGGTGCCTCTCTGATTATGCTGGACTTAGAGTTGGCCTTTCCTTTACTCAGGAAAGAGAAAGCTGTTCATCAGAGCTCCAGCATGTGTTCCTTCCACCTGTGAGCAGCAGACAGCTGGTCTGGGTCTGTCTGTCACACATCCTCCTTTCCTCTCTTCCTTTTTGAGAGGGGGTGTGGGGGCTACTGCTGTTGTCCTACTGGGGTCCAGGAGGTGGGTGGGTGTTCTAAAGGACCCTCCCGCAGACTATATGGAGGATCCAAAGAGCCCTGGACACCAAGTGATTCCAGGGGACAAAGAAAAAGAAAACAGGGACCAGTGTGAGGGTCAAAGGTACGGTGAACATATTTTCTGAAGCCAAAATAGGGACACATTAGCCACACCACCTGTCAAAGTCCCACCCCTGGAGGTAGGACTTCCAGGGTTAAGATGGACATGTGACTGGAAATAAAGGGTGTCATGTAACCCCTCTAAGAACTCCTCCCACTGTCCTCTGCCAATGGGAATGGGTTTGGGTCCCATAGAAGCACCCTGAGAGCAGATTTGACCAATCAAGGGGCGTTCCGGGTGGATGATCGGTCCAGAAGTGGGTCATGTGACCCCTCTAAGAACTCCTCCCACCACCCTTTACCAATCGGGATGGGTTTGGGCCCCATAGGAGGTGCTGGTGTGCTGTGTGGAGGTGATGTGTTGTGTGTGTAGGGGCAGGGTTTATATGATAGTGCTGTGCCTGTGTGCAGTGTGTGTGTGTGTATATGCATGTGTGTGGAGATGCTGGTAGCACTGTGTGTCGGGAGAGGGTGTGTGGAGATGGTGAAGTGTGTAGAGGCAGGGTGTGTGGGGAGGTGGGTGTGCTAGTGGTGCTGTGTGTGGTGGTGCTGTGCCTAAGGGTATGAAGTGAGTGTGCTGGAGAAGCTCTGTGTAGTGGCAGGGTGTGTGGAAGTGGCACTATGGGCAGGATACATGTGGTAGTGTTGTGCACAGGGACAGGATGTGTGAGTAGGCTCTGGTGGCACAACAGGGTGTGGGGAGGACTGGGTGTGGCACTGTGGGCAGGGGCCGAGGGTGTGGAGGTAGTGCTGTGCGCAGGGGCAAGGCGTGTGGTGATACTGTGTGCAGGGGCAGAGTATGTGTTGGCTCTGTGCGTAGGGGCAAGGGGTTGTTGTGGGGAGCTGGTGCTGGCTCCTTGGGTATCTGTGCCCTACATGTGGGGCTAGTGCCAGCAGCTTGGAGCGGAAGGCCCTGCTCACCCACTTGGGCTGGCAGCAGCTCCCAGCAGGTATCCGCAGGCAGGAGCTGAGCAATGCAGAGCCGGGGTGGGGGCCAAGCTCCTGGCACCCTAAAGCACTTGGGGCCGGGTGAGAAGGACACCCATCAACATCACCTTGTGGCGAGCTTTTCCCCTCCTCCTTTTCATCACTGCTTATGCGCCGCTGCCTATTAATCATTCTATTAAAATTGTATTGTTTCATATACATTTTAACTGTATTTTAATAATGATTTCAATGATTCAGAATTTCAAGAAATTTTATTACTTCCCAAATTAATAGTAATGGCTTTCAAATTTTATGGTTTTTGTGACTGAGACCAGTTTAACATTGGTTACAGTAATTTTAATTACTTAATTCTTACCTGCACCTTAGGCAGCTTTTCATGTAAAGCATGTATCAACTTCTTAAAATATCTTCTTTGTTTGGTGTATATACACATAGCTAATAGCTAGAGTTATGGCCCAAGGAATGAAATTACAATTTTATTGTTTTTTAACCAAAATCTGTTTTGGTTTCTGCCTAATTAGTCTAATGATTTTGAGTAGAAAAAAAGCTTAAAGTCTAGTTGACCCACCAATCACTTGTGTATGCAAATGTTGCAGAAATTGTTCTGAGTTTTCCAGCACTTGTTTCATTACTGATTTGGGTGAAGCAGCTAACTGGACAGTCTGTTGTTCCTAGTCCCAGCAGTAACAACGGGTTGAGGGTTCAGTTTGCCATGTACAGCGCAGACCCACTAATCAGCTGCTTAGCAGCTCCCCCAGATTGGCTGAGGCCAAATTCTATCAACCCGCAGCCCCTAGTTACAGGCTGGTCATTCCCCAGGCCAGTCAGCCTGGAGGGTCCAAAAGCCCGGGGCCATTCATGTCACGTAGGCATTGGGCACGGGGTGCCTCTTGGCTGGTGGCAGCTCACTAGGCGCCCCCAGAGTGCACCCAGGGCTGGTCTCTCGCTGCATCCATGTCTCCTGCCACAACACACACACGGTTGCTGCCCTGCCCTGCCCGCGCGTCACGGGGCCCTGTGGGATGAGCCAGCTCCAGCCCCACCCCTCTGCCCAGGCTCCGAAGCACCGCCCCCAGAACCCACAGCAGCCACAGCCTCACAACACTTCCTGGAGGCTTTCCCCATTGGCCAAACTCCGCAAACCACCCTTTCTCTTCCCCCCAGCTGAGACAGCCTTGCAGGGACTTCCCGGATGCGGTACTGGTAGAAGGCCGCCAGCAGCCCGGAGAGGTCTCACGAAGACCTCTCAGATAAAGGAGCTGATGGTCAAATCAGAGCCCTCGGAAGCAGCGAAGGAAAGCGTGCGCCAGTGTGCTCCACGCCGGACTACCTGCATCAAATAGGAGCCTCTGCAGGGCCTGGAGGCGGAGGACATGGACCCGCGTACACAAACACGTCAGGCCCTGCCCTCCCTCCTCCAGGGGAAGATGGAGAACCCCTGCAGAAACCCAATGCAGTCCTGGCCAGAAGAGCTGCAGCATCAGATGCTGGATCTGAGCCAAGAAACCCAGGGTCCGGACCAAGGTGCTGAGATGGTGCCAGAGCATGGACAGGACCAGCTGGTTCAGCACCAGCGCCCTCCCACGCAGGGAGAGGCACCGGAGCAGTCCTGTCCATCTCCGCTGCCTCTCAGCCACCCTGGACTCTAAACCTTGCCAGTTCTCCAGCGGAGAGGGATGCATGGCAGAGAGAAAAATGCCGAGATAGAGCAGCGGACCTGCACTCCACCTGATGACCTGAAGCGCGGGTGGGATGGAGCCCGCCTGCCACCCGGCCCCTACCACCAGGCCAGAGCTCTTGACCCAGTTGACCCGGGCGGAGGAGGCCGCCGAGTAGACGGCTTGGCAGGCCTCCACCCGCACCAGGTCGCCCGGGTCCTGGACCACGAGGAGCATGTCATCAGCGTACGCTGACAGGACCAGCCGCATCTCTGGCTCACGGAGCACCAACCCCGTCAACCTCTTGCGAAGGAGACGGAGGAAGGGCTCCATGGCCAGAGTATACAGCTGGCCTGACAACGGACAGCCTTGACGTACTCCCCGTGCGAAGCTGACAGGTGTGGTCAGGGTCCAGTTGAGCTTCACCAAACACTCTGCGGAAGCATACAGCACCTGGAGAAACCCCACAAAGCGGGGCCCAAAGCTGAAGGCCCGCAGGGTGCCCAGGAGGTACCCATGGTCCATCCGGTAGAATGCCTTCTCCTGATCCAAGGACAGGAGGGTGAACGACAGACCATCCCTACACCCTAGCTCTAAGAGATCCTGGACCAGATAAAGGTTATTGAAGATGGTGCAGCCCAGGATGACGTAGGTCTGGTCCAGATGGACCACGTCCACCTGCACGGACTTGAGTCTCAGGGAGATGGCTTTGGCGATGATTTTATAGTCCGTGCTGAGGAGCGAGATAGAACACCAATTCCTCAGATTGCGGAGGTCCCCCTTCTTAGGCAGCAAGGCGAGCACGGCTCTCCTGCATGATAAAGGGAGGACCCCGCTCTCCAAGGACTCGGCCCAGATGCTAGCAAGGTCCAGGCTGAGGACGTCCCAGAACACACAGTAGAACTCCACGGTCAGCCCGTCCATGCCCAGGGTTTTGTTGGTGGGCATGAGATGGAGGGCTTCCAAGAACTCATCCAGAGAGAGAGGCAGCTCCAGCCGGTCCCGGTCGCCCGCACTGACCATCGGGAGTTCGTTCCAAAGAACTCTCCAGGCGTCGGCTTCGGTCGGATCCGGGGAGAACAGAGAGGTGTAGAAGGCTCGAGCCCTCTCGTGCATCTCCACCGGATCCGTGAGGGGGGTGCCATCCTCCGCCAGAAGGCAGATGATGTGCTCTTTAGCCCCCCTCTTTTTCTCCAGGGTGTAGAAGAAGCGGGAGCCACAATCCATCTCCCAGAGGAGATGAATGCGAGAACGAACAAAGGCGCCCCAGGCCCAAAGGTCGTCGCAGGCCCAGAGTTCCTCCTGCTTCCCCTGGTATGCTCCGCAGAGGGGTGGATCTCCAGGGCCGGTGGCCAGCCACCTCTCTAGCTCTAAAACCTCCCGTTCCAACTGCTCTATCGCCACATCCCTCCTCCTGCTGGCCCCCAGGTGTAGTCGCGACAGAAGAGCCACATGCGCACCTTCCCCACATCCCACCACCGCCATGCCGAGGGAAAGGCGTGCCGCTGCCCATTTCACGCCAGCCAGAATTCCCAGAAGGACTCTACAAAGCCCACGTCCTCCAGCAGGCTGTTGTTGAAATGCCAGTAGGCCAGCCCCGGCCTCTCCGAGGAAAAAGAGGCTGTCACTGCCATCAAGTGGTGGTCTGAGAACAGGTCCGGCCGAATGCTGGAGGAGTGGGCTCGAAATAGATGATGACAATAGAGAGAAATGCGATCCAACCGGGAGTGAAATGACCGTTGACCCTCCACCCAGACAAAGGTAAAG
>JAFJHL010000084.1:4473792-4508346 GCA_019425775.1 Rafetus swinhoei | reverse complement strand
TGTTTAGTTAGTGGAATTCTGCTGGTCTTCTCAGAAGCCATTAACAAGATTTTATCAGATTTTACAGAGCATGTGATTCCATTTAATTGCCTGAAACCATTATCCAGTGATATTTAGTGTGTGAAGTCTATATTCTGCCTTTTGGCACTGCCTTGAACAAGGGGTGGTGTGTAAGCATTGGTGACTGCTGCAGAGGGACACAAGGGGGCATTGACCATGTGACTCCTCCCCACTCCACCCCTTGCCCAGGGGAGTGCCCCATCTCTTCTCATCCATCCACACTCCACACCAGGCTCCGCTTCTTCCCACCCCTGCTCCACACCTTCTCAGCCCCCTCCCCACCTCTGCTCTGCCCCATCCCCACTCCACCTCTTACCCCAAATCCCCTCCCCCAAGTGACGCAATCTGGGGGATTAGTGAGGGGGGGCCTGGCACTGGCAGCAGGGATCAGGCCCCCCTGCATGCACTAGCGGGGAGTGGGGGCATGAAACTGATCAGCTTGGCCCCAGCCCTCTCTGCTCCCTTGTCTCCCAGCTGCATCGTTTTGCTTCCCACCACTGGTGAGTATGAGGGTACTTCCACTTCTTGCCCCAGCCTCCTTCTCTGAGCAATGTGGTTGGGAGCCAAGGGAGTGGAGCAGCCTGGGCTGGGTTGCTCTGCTTCTGTTATGCTTATACGAAGCACCCGTGATCTTTTCAGGGTGAAAAGACAATAAGACGCGTTTATTGAGAATACAATGGCAAAGCAGTTAACACACATCCCCATCGATGTTATATTTACCAGCCCATGGTTTGTGGCCAGCCAGATTGATCATGGACGGAAGAGCGGCGGGGGGCGTGTCTATTGGTCCAGACTGATGCTCCAGTCTTTGGCAGGACGTCCCCACTCTTAAGGCAAAACAGTTCTCCTTTTATAATAGTGCTTTCTCATTAAAACAAAATGATCCCTGTCTTGGAATCAACTTTAAACACAATAGTCTGGCTGGTGCACCTTTACCAATGGTAAGGTAAAGGTCCTTTCTGCTTTCAGAAAGGGTGGCCAGCAAAGTACACATTACTTCACATACAGCTACATTTTAGCTACATTATCCCCCTTTTGACCCCTCAAGAACAATTTTTGAGCAGGTCACAATTTATACAGAGCCAATACATTGAGAAGCAATCTGGGCTTGTGGTTGTAGTTTACCATACATCCTTTTTATCCAACAACACATACAGCACATTCCCAGCAAACAGAAACATGACAGTATTTAGATAATTAACAATGGGTGAAACATAATAGACAGTATGCCCTTAGAAGTAGGGGAGCAGCTTGTAAAAATGTTATACCAGTGATAGGCTGTCATTTCTTTTTCAGACTTAGCAATTTTTAACATATCTCCATTAGCATGTAATATTTGAACAACATGTTTCCCTACATTCTTCTGTGTCTGTTCTAAAAACTGTGTCACATTTGTTTCTGTTAGTAAGTGATCAGTTAAATTATGCCAGTCCAGGCCAAGAGTAACAAAGAAATTTACCAAAATGGTAGTTATAGTCATTTGTACCTTCTTAACCTTTGGTAAATAGTAAGTGTGATTGCTAGTATACAGGTTGCACCTCCCTTAACCAGGACTCTCTCGTCCGGCAACATCTGTGGTCTGGCATGACCACGAATGGTCCTGGATGAGAGAACCTCAGAGCAGGAGGGCCAGCAGCTGGGGACTGCACCAGCCAATGTAGCGGCGGTGCTGAGGCAGTCCAGGTGGCCGAGGAACACTATCTGGGCTGCCTGTTGCCTGGCAGCAAGGCCAAGACCATGGCTGCCCAGGAGGGGAAGTTTGGCTGGGGCCGCATCAGCCCAGGCAGCGTCGGGGCTGTAATATCCTGGGCAGTGGCAGCAGGTGGCAGGGAGGGGGAGGCCAGGCCAGGCTGCAGCAGCCTGACAGAAGCAGCACAGCTGGGGCCATGTGCCACCCGGCAGTGGAGCTGGGGCTGGGGCTGCGAATGCAGCAGCCTGAAAGGAGAAACCTGGCTGTGGCCACAACAGCCTGGCAGAAGCAGCGCGGCTGGCCATGTGCCACCACCCAGCAGGTTAGCAGAGCTGGGGCTGGGGCTGGGGCTGGGGCTGGCCAGCAGGCAGCCTGGCCGGACTGAAGGAACCAGCAGCAGGGAAGGGCAGCGGGCTGAAGGGCTGGTGTCAGGGGACCGCCAGTTGTCCGGCAAATGCCCTCATCTGGGACCGGTCAGGTCCTGAGAGTGCCAGACCAGGGAGGGCCAACCTGTATAACATGCTGGCATTACATTTATATTTATTCACTAGTGACTGGCTAATACTTTCATCTTCCCAAAATACATTTTCCCAGGATGTAACACATACACATTGTTCATTATGCAAAATGCATGTTACATTTTTCAATTTGTTCCAGACACGTTCCCAATGATGTATCCATACTACATGGTTCTGTGGCAACAGGCGAAGATCAGCATACCCATTTCTGAGGGCTCCATTCCTTACACCCTCGAGTGTCTAATAATGTCTGCTCTTTCCCAGCCCACTGACCTATAACCCAGGGTAACCAAAAAGATCCCATCAACTATTTTGGGAGCAAGCTTATTTTCCATATGTCTGTCTCCACAGACTGTTGGGCTACGTCTACACTGGTGGTTTCTTGCGCAAGAACAGCTGTTCTTGCACAAAAACCTGTCGGGTGTCTACACTGCACGCACGTTCTTGCGCAAGTAAATTTACAGTCTAGCGTCGGAAAACAGGGTTTCTTCCGGAAGAGTTATTCCTCTCCCACGAGGAATAAGCCCTCTTCGCGAAGCTCTTCCACAAGAGGGCAGTGTAGACAGGCAACATGAATTTCTTGCAAAAAACCCTATGGCTAAAATGGCCATCAGAGCTTTCTTGCGCAGAGAGCGTCCACACTGCCATAAACCCTCTTGCGCAAAGCACATCTCTTGCGCAAAAGCACATGCCAGTGTAGACGCGCACTTGTGGAAGTCTTTTTGTGCAAGAACTCTTCCGCAAAACAGTTCTTGCGCAAGAAGCTGCCAGTGTAGACGTAGCCTTTGGTGAGCAATTTTAATAATGATCTCTCCTGTTAATAAATCAGGCTGAAACATACTAGAGACAAAATGTATCCATTCATATTTACATGTGTTGAACAATGACCTTTTTTGTTGTTGCAAAAGATGTGCTAATATTCTAACATGTCTATATATTACCCAATACATTTCATGTTCAAGGAATGCCAAGCTAAGAATCTGCATTTCAGTGCATCCTATAGCTAAGGCAGTCTCTATAGTGTCCCCAAAGGAACCTTCCAATTTAACTCCTACTTTCCAGTGATTTTGTATTGTTGTAATAATTGTAAGATGAACCTTAAGTCCCACTTCACCTTCCCAGGAATACATGCTGGTCCTTCCTAGTGGATTTAAAATTTAGTTTGTGTTCTTATACCAATCCATTAGGATCACTGGATCATTAATAGGAGTCATCCATGACTGACAGTAAGTGAACCATTTTTAATATCTTGGCTCATGGATGAAACCATATTCTCTTATGTAACTCTAATTATCTTAGCATTTAATACCTTTAGGAACAGATAAAGCCAACCTTTACCCTGGAGTTGCATTGTCTATAAATTGAAATTGTGGTGATTTAAGCAGTGCCTCGTGCAGATCCCTGAAAGTTCCTTTAGTCTGTAAAGAATCCAAACATCATTATTCATGCAAACCACTTAATCTGTGAAACATGTATCCATTTCAATTTACCATCCTTATCACTGTAGTAGACTAAGGGGCTCAGGCAATCCACTATGGAATAAGGGCCAATCCACAGTGGATTCAGAGGAAGAGGCGTCAAATTTCAGATGAGCAAACCGAGAAACAAGCTCCTGGGGACTCGCCTTCTGACAATTCTTCATCATCCTCACCTGATGAAGCTGTGATTCCAGAGGATACACATCCCACCAATGACTTGAAACAATTCCAAGAACTCTTTAAGAGGGTGGCTGTGAGCCAAGAAGTTCAACTTCAAGAGGTGAAGGAAAAACAGCATCTCCTCCTGAAAAACATCCATCCTACCTCTCAGGGAAGGATTGCATTGCCCATTGATGAGGCTATGTAACGAGTCTAGGACAGCAACATGGCCTCCCTCTGACCCAGAAGGGGAAGGGCCCTCTAAGACCCCTTGGTGGGCAGGTCCAGCCTCACCTAGCCCCACCCACAGGAAGCAGGAAGGCAGGACTAGGAGTATAAGAGCTGAGAGCTCAGTCGGAGCCCGGTGGTGGAACAGGCCAGACGTTCGGCCCCCCGGCGCCCGCAGCAAAGGGTCCAGCCACGCCGCACACAACGGGAGGACTGGGTTGGGCCGCCAGGACCCCTGCCAGCCCCCAATGACTGGCCCGGGCAGCTGAGACTGCTGCCATGGCCCAAAGACATGGCGAGCCCTCCAGGACCCTTGCCGGGCCCTGATGACTGGACCGGTCCACCTGGGCCCCTGCCTGAGCTGAGCTGGAACCTATGGACACACTGCCAGCACCCCCGTCCCCAGCTGACCCCGAGGAGCAGCACCCGAGCCAGGTAGGCCCCCAAGGGGAACTGGGAAGCAGCCCAGGGACAGCCAACGCCGGGGCAGCTGAGGAGATGGAGGGTGGGTGGGCAGTGTATTGCAGCTTGGATCCCCCTGACCCACAGACCTGGTTGGCGTGTTGTGGTCCGGATCCCTGCCGACCCAGTGGCTGCTGCACTGCCACTGTCAGGGCCCTGGGCTGGGACACAGTGGAGCAGGTGGGCCTGTCCCTCCGCCACCTCTCACCTTGGGGCAAACCCCCTGCGCTTGTCAGCTCTCTGCCAGCGAGAAGACCCGAGTCCCGCCCAGCTGGAAACCAGCCGGAGCTTTAAACTGTTGTTGAACTGCTTGTGCTAAACATTTGTCTGTCCGCCCCGGCCTGACCCAGGGCTGGGCCTTATAAACTGCTAGCCAGGCTGTGCCCCAGGCTGGGCCTTATAAACTGTTGCTCAGCCTGCGGCTAGGCCAAGGCGTGCCAAGTGAACTGTGGGGCGACTGCAGCACTGCAACTTCCCTCTTGCTGGGCAGTCTAGGGAGTCAGCGTGGCCTCCCGTTGACCTGGATCCTTTACAGGCTAATATGGAGTTATTGCACGAGATCTGGCAAACTCCCGCTTCCATCCAACCGATGTACAAAAGGGCCAATAGGAAGTAGTTTGTTCCGCCTAAGGACTTAGACTTCTTTTTTTTTCACCCGCAGCCAATTGGTAATGGATGCTGCAAACCACTGCTTGAAAGCTCCACAATGTAGATCCACACCTAATGACAAGGAGCATAAAAAGCTAGATCTGTTTGGCAGGAAAATTTATTCCTCTGCCACACTGCAGCTTAGAATTGCGAACTATTCCACGCTCTTAGCGAATCATGACTTCGACAACTATTCTAAGCTAGATGAACTCATGAAGCATCTCCCAGACTCCAAGAGGCCCATACTCAGATCGGTCATCCATGAGGGGAGCACCATCGCTTGCGCGGTTTTGGGGTCATCAATCAACATGGCTACAGCGGTTGTGATGTGAAGCGTTTCCTGGCTCCAGGCAGTGGGAGTGCTTAGGTAGCTACAGTTTAAGGTGGAGGACCTACCTTTCGATAAGCAGAAGCTTTTCGTGGCCAACACGGATGAGGTCCTGCACAGCAGGAAAGATTGTCGAACTACACTCCGAACGCTTGGCATGTAATGCCACTGTATTGACAGAAGTGTTATACCTGTAGTGGGGCACTATTTTGAACACTGGGAGTAGGTGGGCGTCAGCCCGCCCACTTCTAAAGCTCCTCCCCCAGCCTAGTGGAAGTGGCAACTAGACCCAGGCCCAACAGATTTTGGGGGACAAATGATGACAAAAGGTTCAGGGTGTGTAGGTCAAAGGTTCAAAATGAGGGTACCGGATGGGGACACCGAGCAGAGAACCCCGGGCAGCACCCAGTGCTCCTCAAAGCTGTCGATGGAGCCAGTGGACGCCGCCCAGAGGCCCTCTGCCCAGATACGTGCTACAAGGGAGGAACGGAAATAGGCCCCACAGTCCAGCAGAGCACCCCCTCGTCCAGCATCCTCCTCCTGGTATTATAGATGGTGTTATAGATGGTGGCTTTCGCCAGGGCCAGGAGGAGGTTAACGAGGAGGTCCCGCGACTTTGTGGGGCTATGGATGGGGTGCATATAAACATACAAGTGAAGGGAAAAGTGCAGCCAGAACCTCAATAAGAGGTTCTGGAGGAGCCGGAATAGGGGCTGCAACCTGGCGCATTAAAAATAGGCATGCACCAGGTTTTCCCTCACGCCACAAAATGGGCAGGCAGCTGGGATGGGGGTGAATCACGCCAGGTACGCGCCCGTGCTCACGGCTCCGTGAAGGAGCCACCAACTGATGTCCCCAATAGGCCATGGGATTAAGTTGGAATAAGCGCTAGCCCATCGGGTTCCCCCACCCTCAATAGGTCTTGAGTACTCCCGCCAATTGGTATCGGGGCCGGACACGAGGGTGAGGAAATGCAGAGTGTGGAGCACGAGCATGTAAAGGTGTTTCCTAGGTGCGGTTCGGAAGCAGATGGGCTGCAATTTTGCAGCCGGCTGGGGGTCCAAGGATGGGGCCGGGGGCCCATGGAACAGGGGCCCGATAATAAGGGACGGAGGGTTTGCAGGAAGGAGGGGCGGGCGCACCCTCTTGCAGGGCTCTCTGCAGGAAGTCGAGAGCGGCCGCAAAACCGCCTTCACCTCTCCTGGAGTAGGCGCAGGGGGTTCGAGGGGTGGAAAGCCCCATGCGCCAGCTGAGTGAGCACGGGGATCCACCCAGTCCCCGGCGTAGTCCAGGAGGTCTCCGACCTGGTGGTTTCTGCCAGGATCAGCCTCCGGCGCACTGAAGGAGACTCCGCCACCTGCACGCACAAGGCTGGATTGTGGAGCAGGGCCCGCGAGGAGGTCTGCTCCTCGGCGGCCACAACGGACCTGGTCACTGAGAACAGCTTCCAGGTCTGGAGGAGGTCCTGGTAGAATTCCGGCAGCTCTGAGAGGTCTCGCGAAGACCCTCGGATGGATAAAAAGAGCTGCCGGTCGTATCGGAGCCCTCGGAGGCGGCGGAGGAAGGCGCACGCCAAAGTGCTCCATGCCGGACTACCTGCACTAAAGAGGAGTCTCTGCAGGGCCTGGAGGCGGAAGGTCCGGACCTGGCTGCGCACGCAGACCAGGCCCTGGCCCCCCTCCTCCAGGGGAAGAGACAAGACCCCTGCAGAGACCCAGTGCAGTCCTGGCCAGAAGAACTCCAGGGCTATCCTCTGGAGCCTGGCCAGCACCTCCGGGGCCGGCCTCAGGGTGTTGAGCCAGTGCCAGAGCATGGACAGGACCAGCTGGTTCAGCACCAGTGCCCTCCCACTCAGGGAGAGGCACTGGAACAGTCCTGTCCATCTCTTCAGCCGCTCACCCACCCTGGCCTCCAAACCCTGCCAGTTCTCCGGAGGGGAGGGATGCGTGGCGGACAAAAAGATGCCCAGATAGAGCAGCGGACCCGCGCGCCACCTGATGGCCTGAAGCGCGGGTGGGAGGGAGCCGGCCTGCTGCCCATCCCCGACCACCAGACCAGAGCTCTTGACCCAGTTGACCCAGGCGGAGGAGGTCACCGAGTAGACCACTTGGCAGGCCTCCACCCGCTCCAGGTCGCCCGGGTCCTGGACCACGAGGAGCACGTCATCGGCGTACGCCGAAAGGGCCAGCTGCAGCCCGACTCACGCAGCACCAACCCCGTCAACCTCCGACAGAGGAGACAGAGGAAGGGCTCGATCGCCAGGGCGTACAGCTGGCCCGACAATGGACACCCTTGACATACTCCCCGCCCAAAGCTGATCGGCTCTCTCAGGGTTCAGTTGAGCCTGACCAAACACTCTGCGAGGGCGTACAGCACCCGGAGAAAACCCACGAAATGGGGCCCAAAGCTGAAGACCTGTAGAGTGCCCAGGAGATACCCGTTGTCCACCCTGTAGAACACCTTCTTCTGGTCCAGGGACAGGAGGGCGAACGACAGACCGTCCCTACACCCAAGCTCCAAGAGATCCCAAAACAAGTAAAGGTTATCAAAGATGCTACGGCCCAGGACGGTGTAGGTCTGGTCGGGGTGGATCACGTCCACCAGCATGGACCACAGCTGCAGGGAGATGGCTTTCGCTGCGACCTTTTAGTTCATGCTGAGGAGTGAGACAGGACACCAATTCCAAAGGTCGCGGAGGTCCCCCTTCTTCGGTAGGAAGGCAAGCATGGCTCGCCTGCATGACAGAGGGAGGACCCCGCTCTCCAGGGACTCAGACCAGATGGTGACGAGTTCTGGGCCGAGGATGTCCCAGAACACGTGGTAGAACTCCAAGGTCAGCCCGTCCATGCCCGGGGTTTTGTTGGTGGGCATGAGATGGAGGGCTTCCGAGAACTCGGCCAGAGTGAGAGGCAGCTCTAGCTGGTCTCGGTTGCCCGCACTGACCGTTGGGAGCCCGGACCAGAGCACCCTGCAGGCATTGGCTTCGGTCAGATCTGGGGAGAACAAACTGGCGTAGAAGGCCCTGGCCCTTCCAGGCATCTCCTCCAGATCTGTGAGGGGGTGCCGTCCTCTGCCAAAAGGCAAGTGATGTGCCTTTTTGCCCCCCTCTTTTTCTCCAGGGTATAGAAGAAGCGGGAGCCGCGATCCATCTCCCGAAGGAGCTGGATGCGAGATCGAACGAAGGCGCCCCGGGCCCTGTGATCTTCCAGGGCCCGGAGTTCCTCCCGCTTCTCCGGTACGCCGCGAGGGGTGGATCCTCGGAGTCGGATACCAGGCGCCTCTCAAGCTTCAAAACCTCCCGCTCCAACTGCTCTATCGCCGCATCCCTCCGCCGGTTGGCGCCCTGGGAGTAGTCATGGCAGAAGAGCCAGGAGCGCACTTTCCCCACGTCCCACAATTGCCACGCCAAGGGAAAGGCGGGCTGCTGCCCCCTCCAGCTCAGCCAGAACTCCCGGAAAGATACCACGGAGCCCACTTCCTCCAGCAGGCTATTGTTAAAGTGCTAATAGGCCAGCCCCAGCCTCTCCTGACTGAGAGGCTTTCACAGCCACTAAATGGTGGTCTGTGAATGGGGCCGGCTGGATGCTGGAGGAGTGCACTCGTGCCAGATGGAATTGAGAGAGATAAATGCGGTCCAGCCGGGAGTGGCTCGACCGACAGTCCCCCACCTGGACGAATGTGAAGGTGGTGTTGTCGTCTGGGTGGTGGTCACGTCAGACGTCCACCACAGAGTGATGGTCCACGATCTCCCTGAGGACGCCTGCTCTGGCCTGGCAGTTCTCGACTCCTGCACAGTCCCGGTCCTCGAGGGTGGTGTTGAAGTCCCCGGCCAGGACCAAACACTCGCGAGGATCCAGGGTGTCGAGGAAGGTGGCTGCCCGCTGATAAAATGTGACCCGGTCAATGTCTACGCGGGCCCGCGTTCGGGGCGTAGATGTTGACCAAGTTCAACGTCAGCCCCTCTATGCGGGCCTGGACGTGCAGCAGGCGGCCCGGGATGACCTCGGCGACCCCCAGCACCTTGGGCTGTAGGGCAGGGGAGAACAGGGTGACCACCCCAGCCTCACGGGCACTGAAGTCCCCCTACTCCAGCCGCCAGCCAGCCTCAACGGCTGGAGTCGTGTGGGTCTCCTGCAGGAAGACCACCGAGTAACCCCCCCCTCGAATGAAGGAGAGCACCCGGCTCCTGCGGGGACCTGCCCTACAGCCCCGGGCGTTTAATGTCACGATGGTCGTGTATTTCATGGTGAGGGCTGGGGCGGATCCTCACGGGCAGGGTAATTGTTGGCCTCCCGCAGGCCCCACAGCAGACCGCTCCCCGACCTGAAGGTCAGGAGAGCGTCATGAAATTTGAGGGTTCGGCGATAGGCTGCGATGTCCTGCCTCTTGGTCCCTCTCCCCTCCTGCAAGAGGGCTTGCGTGGCCCAGTGTGATGGGGCATCTGAGCCCTGCACTCCGGCTGAAACGCCGCCGCCTCAGGGAAGTGGGCAAGCAGCGCAGGAGCGGACCCATAGCGCCTGCGCCATTGCCTCGGGCCACTCGGACATGGCCGTGGGGAGCATGCGCGGGGCGGGGGGAGAGGAGGTGTCCGGCACGCCGCACGCCCGGCATCCGCTGTGGCGCGACATTTAAAAATGGTGCGTAACATGATCAGGGAAGGAGGAAGGAGAATAGCTGCGGGGAAGGAAGTCCCAGTGGCAAGGACCTGGAGGGGCAGGACGGCTGCAGGGGAAGAAGCCCCGGCAGCGAGGACGAGAGGCGGGCAAGGGTGGAAGCCCTGACTGAAAGCCTTCCAGGACAGGACCATGAAGGAGCTGAGGACCTGGGTGACCGACTTCGCAGGTAGCGGTCCGTAAGGTCGGCAGGGTAGGAAGTGGCCCAGGGCGGGGCCTCTTGGCCAGACCCACGGGTTGACATGTTACGGGCGGGGTACCTATCAACCAAAAGGAGGCGAGTGCAGTTTTCTACCCTGCCCCCCCCCAAGGGCCCTGGGTCGGGACCCAGCAGAGAGGGTGGGCCTGGGTCCCCTCCCCCTCCCCTCCCCCCCCGGCGCCCGGGTACGCCGGTGGAGGGTTTGTGGGCGGTGTACCAATTGAGGCACTGCTGAAGTAAAAAAAGACACCCTGGGACGAGCAAGGGTGTGATAATTGAAGGATAACGGTGCGGCCGTGGGCGCTAGGACTGCGGGGTCTCAGGGTGGATCGTGTGGAACACTGGTGAAATGGGCAGAGAGAACATAGCTAAATCGTAAGGACGGTGGAGGAAAACACCTCCGAGTGCCCCTCCTTGGGGCAGCGGCTATGGAAAAGGGGGGGTGCTGTGTTCTTTTCCCTGAACACACCCCCTGTGACGTAGTGGGGGTATCTGGCTAGTTCCAATGCTGGCTCTGTGGTAATCCCCACTGGCTGCCATCGGTACCACAGCCCAGAAGGATGAGTCATTATGCAAAGAGGGTCTCTCAACCTGTCTGACCAGCTACCCCCCAAGGAGAGAGACAAAGGAAGGGGGAATGCTGCCCTGGCTGGGGGCAGGGCTGGAGGAGTTAGTTTAGTTTTCTGTCTGGGATCATGGAGGAACCAGCCTAAGCCAGGGGCTGGGATTTAGGGGCCCAGTCTCCCCCATCTCAAGGGGGGCTGAGGCATCCTAGACCTGCCCTGTAACCAGATTACATCGGTGCTGGGCTGTGCTGTGCTGTATCCTGGAGAAGGAATAAACTCTCCATTCTACGGGCTGGTGGAGTCTGTTCGTGCCATTACGGGGGTGCAGGAGTCAGGGGACCCCAACGCGTCGTCACACTGGTGTCAGAAGTGGGATGCACTGCACCCCGTGGATGGAGCATCCAGCGGCGAGTGACTAGGCGCAGTAGAAGCAAGAGCCATGGAACCAGGCGTGCTGGAAACAGAGCGAAGCGGTTCCTGAGAATCGTGGGGCGCAGCAGCACTAGACTGGTGAGTCTGCACCGAGGGGACCAGCGGGGAGATGGCCTATACCCAACTGCTGAAGGCAGAGCTGGTGAAGCTGTGCAGAGAGAGGGGCTTGCCTGTGCGGAGCGCAACCAAGGCCCAGCTGATTGCCCGGCTGGAAGAGAATGACCAGCCACAGGGCTGGGATCCTGTCCCCGTGGGGAACAGCCAGACCCCCACTGGGAGCGTGTCAGGCTCGGAGAGGGGGCGGAGCGCTGGAGGCCGCCAAGAGACCGGACTGCCTCCCAGGAGCACTGCAAGCCGTAGTCCGCCGAGGAGGTCCAACTCGGAGCTGCGGCGCCAGAAATCCAGCTGCAGATGAAGGAATTGGAAGTCCAGGACAGAGAGCGGCGACAGCATGAGCTGGCCATGGCAGAGCGGAGAAGCGGCGGGGCCTCGGCTGCGCCGAGTGCAGACGGGCCCCAAGGGCCCAGGGCGGCCAGACGCTTGGAGAAGCTCGTGGTGGCCCAATTGAAGGACATGGGCGATGTAGATGGGTTCCTCAGCTCCTTTGAGAGGGCCTGTGGACTGCAACGGGTCCCCAGCTGACTGGCTGCAGGAGCTCATCCCGCACTGAACCAGGAGGCCACCGGGTGCTCAATCAGCTGGAGGACCTACAGCCAGGGGATTACAACCGAGTCAAGGAGGCCCTGCTGCACAAGTTTGGGCTGACCCCGAGATGTACAGGAAGAAGTTCCGGGCGTGCAGAGGAGCCACGGAGACCTATGTGGATCTGGCCTCCCGCCTGGCGCAATACTGCCGCAAGTGGGTGTCTGGAGTTGGAGCCCAGACTGCAGAGGAACTGCTCAAGCTGATTATGATGGAGCAGTTCTATAAAGCGTGCACACCCAGCCTGAGGCTGTGGCTCAAAGACCGAAGTCCGGAGAACCCCCAGGAAGCAGGGAGGCTGGCGGATGAGTTCACAGAGAGCCGGTCCAGGTGTGAACGGGAGTCCCGGAGAGAAAGGGAATCGCACAGAGACCGGATCTCGGCTGAGCGACGGAGGGAGTCAACTACGAGGCGAGCCCAAGGAACAGGTCGTCTGTGCCCCAGAGAACCAGCCAGGGCCTGGACAGAGACAGCCCAAAGCCTAACTTGCCATCGCTGTGGGCAAAAAGGCCACAAGAGGGCTCAGTGCACCAGGTCCCATGACCTGGGACTTTCCAGGGTTAACTGGCTGGGGCTGGAGGAAGGGCAGGCTGCCCCAGAGGCAGGGGCTGGCAGGCAAACCTCAGCTCAGAGTGGGGAAGGATGCTCAGTGCACCCCTGGGAGGTCTGACCCTCGGGAGGCGGATTTCTCCGTGTACCGGGTGGGGCAGGCGGCCCCTGCGGAGCGAGTGCCTCATACCCTGGAGGTGGATGGTAGGAAGGTGACGGGTTTCTGGGACACGGGGCGGAGGTGGCGCTGGCCCGATCTGACATAGTGGCCCCAGACCGGATACTACCCCACACGCAGCTGACCCTGAAGGGCATAGGCGGGTCCCGTTTAAGGTGCCCGTAGCCAGGGTGCATCTGAAATGGGGCCAAGGAAGGTCTCAAGGAAGTGGGGTGCACCCGCACTTGCCCACCGAGGTGCTGATGGGGAATGACCTGGAGGAGTGGCCCCATGAATCCCAGCGGGCTCTAGTCACCGCCGGGCCAGAGCCAGCGAGGGCTGGCAACCTGGATCCAGGAAGGACTCCTGGCAGGGTCCCAGGGTCCCATCACCGTGGACACGGGGTCCAGCCAAGCGGGGACCCGGACCTAGCAAAGGTGGGAACAGGTCGATCCCTGCCCCAGCGGCTGAATTCCAGGCTGAGGTGCAGGCAGACCCCTCCTTGCAGAGGCTGAGGACCAGGCTGGCCTCCGTGCAGCTCAGCCCCTGGGAGAGGAGGCCAGGAGAGATTCCTGTGGGGCGGGGATTCCTGTTCGGGAATGGCTTCCCCCAGGAAGGTGAGGGCATGGGGTCCAGCGGCAGCTGGTCGTCCCCCAAAGTATCACCTCAAGCTGCTGTATTTGGCCCATAACGTCCCCTTTGCGGGCCACCGAGATCCGGAGCACCCGGCTGAGGCTGCTCCAACACTTCTACTGGCCGGGAATATTCGCAGCCGTGCAGCGTCGGCGGTCCTGCGACTCCTGCCAGAGGCGGGAAGGCCCAAGACGGGAGAAAGCTGCTCAGGGGCCCCTACCCTGTATAGAGGAGCCTCTGGGCTTGCTGAGAGAGTTATGGGAGGAAGACCTCCCGGGATGGAGCGTCGGGGTGGAGGCCGCCCTGGCTGTCCAGAGAAGGCTCGCTGGGCTCATGGCCCGGCCGAGAGACCCTGGCCAGAGATCAAGGCCAGCGGAAGGTGGAGTGCGACCACAGAGGACAGGCCTGTGCCAGTCGCCCTGGAGCGATGCAGCCCGAGTGGACAGAGGAAGCCAGTTCATGTGGGGCCTCGCGCGGCCGGCCCGAGTCAAGGAGCACCCATGTCCCCAGGCGGGTTCCCAGAGGACCCGAACTTCCCTAGGTCACGGCGGAGTGACCCTGCTCAGTTCGCTCTCGGAGGAGAACTGTGACGTAGTGGGGTATCTGGCTAGTTCCTATGCTGGCTCTGTGGTAATCCCCAATGGCTGCCATCGGTACCACAGCCCAGAAGGATGAGTCATTATGCAAGAGGGTCTCTCAACCTGTCTGACCAGCTACCCCCAGGAGAGAGACAAAGGAAGGGGAATGCTGCCTGGCTGGGGCAGGGCTGGAGAGTTAGTTTAGTTTCTGTCTGGGATCATGGAGGAACCAGCCTAAGCCAGGGGCTGGGATTTAGGGGCCCAGTCTCCCCCATCTCAAGGGGGGCTGAGGCATCCTAGACCTGCCCTGTAACCAGATTACATCGGTGCTGTGCTGTGCTGTGCTGTATCCTGGAGAAGGAATAAACTCCCTCCATTCTACGGGCTGGTGGAGTCTGTTCGTGACATTACGGGGGTGCAGGAGTCAGGGGACCCCAACGCGTCGTCACACCCCCTACCCCCAGAGAATGGAGTGGAAGTCCCCCCAGTGCTGAAGGGTGAGCTGCACCTTGCCCTTGGCCCCACGGGTGTCCGTGAGGAACTGGTGCAGGTTAAGCCCCCAGCGCCGAGGGGGTCGAGGTGGAGGGGTTAGCCTCTGGCTGGGCCCCCAGATGGACCTCGCGGGCCATGGAGACGGGCAAACAGGGTTCAACTCCCCTACGCGGCGCCAAAAGCTGTGGCGTCGCGCTGCCTGTCCCTCTCCCCAGCAAGGGAGGGGGCAGCGGAGGGAACAGGGCAGCCCCTAGGGAACTGGGAATGGGGGACACAAAAACCACCCCCTGAGGACCACTCGTAGATAGTGGGAATGAAATGGCCCCCATGGGGGTGGTAATAACAGTGGGATGGGGGGCAGTGGAGGAGCGGGCATCGTGGTGGGGGGGTAGGATTGGGGCTGGATGGTAGGTCGAGAACAGAGGTGGGGATGAGGTAGTGGTGGGAGAGGGGTCAGGAAGGGAGTGGACTCACGGCTGGAAATGGGTTCATAGAGGGTGGGAGCGGGACCGAGGGCATGAACAGGGATGAGGGGGGGATCAGGACAGGGAGGGGAACCAGAGCTCTGGACGGGGCCACTGGGAAAGTCCCCCAGGTCTAGGCCACCGAGCTGCGGCGCCTCCCGGACGGGGACCGGGGGGACAGGAGCAGGGAGGGGGCCCGCACCGACACCGGGCCCAGATGGCTGGACTGAGCGTATGTCTGTGGCCACGGCATCAGCTGAAGGGATGTTACCTACGGGGCCCCCAACAGGGAGGGAAGGTGACTGCTCTGCTTCAAAGGCGGAGGAAGGGGGGGCCCACAAGCTCTGGACCCAGCGTCTTGGCACCGGCTGTTGCCCCTGAGGGCTCGGCAACAGAGATGGAGAGTAACTAAGTAGAAATACTTCATTACACTACTCAAGTACATTTTTTCAGTATTTGTATTTTTCCTCAAGTAATTTATGTTTGTGATACTTCGACTTTTACTCAAGTAGTTTTTTTAAGAAAATATCATATTTTTTACTCCACTACAATTTCTGGAAGCACTTAGTTACTCCCTACTTTCATCATTCTGATTTGCCAAAGCACAGCTTCTTGTGCAAGCACCCAATCCTCCAAAAAAATAACCAATCACCAAGCACAATGACCCTGCCAACAATGAAGCCCTTTAATAGCCCCATCAACACCTTTTCATTCAAAACCAGTATCTATGCAGGCACTGCCAGCCTGAGACCTGAGCAACCAGGGCGGCTGCCCAGGGCAATGTGCTGAGGGGGTGCATTTGAATAGTTTCATGTGACCTTACCTGAGGCCAGGCAGATAAATAGGAGGGAAACCCAGAAGCCACCTCAGCCAAGTTCAGGGAGGACAGATGCACTTACTTGGGTCAGGTAAATCCTCTGCTCTGGTGGGAGCAGCAGCAGGATGAGTGCCCAGGGCAGGAGCTCCCCATTCTCCCTGGGACAGAGGGCCCCCCCGTAGAAGCCCTGTGGCGAGAGGGTGGGGCAGGCTGTGCTGGTGGGCAGCTGAGTTTGGTGGGGATTGAATAATTGTGTCTGTGTGCACAGCTTCCCCCTGTGTGCTGGCTGGCTGGCTGGGATTTGGAGCAACCCTGCTATCTGGGTGTGTGCTAATGTGGAGCAGGTGTGGGTCACCCCCCTTTCCCTTTTCCCCCTAAGAGCCCCATAGGGGAACTGAGGAGAGCTGGGCTACTGGCTCGGGAGGGGGGTATAACACTTTGAGTTGTTGGGGGGAAACCTTTAAATTGCCCCCCCATGAGCAGTTGGTCTTGTCCTCCTGCTTCCCTGGCTGGCTCAGAAGTTTTGCTCACTTTTTTTGGGAGGGAGGGAGCTGCTGCTGCTGCTTCCCCAATGTGAGGCAGGTGGGTGCAGAGGAGATGAGTGTTACTGAAATCAGCTCTCCCATGTGCCCCCTAGGGAAATGAGTCACAGTGGGTGATGTCTGGCTGGATGGTCGAAACACATTTACCTTCCATTCAATTCTTAATGACCTATCTACACTCTCAGGTTTTGTTTTCACTACAAGTTGTATTTATCAGTACGCTGAAATTTCTCAGGTCAGGGGGCCTTGTTGAAGCTGTTTCTGAGTAGTGTTGTTCCTTCATTAAGATTAACAATAAGGACATTTTCTTTGCTCCCATCTTAACCTGCAAACCTTCTTCATGCTCTGGAAGTCACTGGGGTTCCTAGTGTGAGAATCTGAAGATAAGGTGTGATTGTTGTGACTTGCAGTTTCAATGAGGCACTTAAACTCAGAAGAACTCAGGGGCAATATAGGCTCTTTCCTGTCCCCGCATCTCCTGTGCAATGCTTCACCCCTGCTGCTCTGGCTTATAAAAAGGCTTGGTGGAATGCACTCTATGTTTTATAACTTTGTGCAATGTTTTAAGCTTTTCATCTTTTTATAATTTTCACAGTTATTGGGAAATTATGGAGGGAGGTCCAATAATTTTTTAATGATTAAGTGGAGATGCAAAGAGTTCAAGCTTTAAAGCTGTTAAAACCCAAACAGAGAGACAAGGTGGGTGAAGTAATATTTTTTTTTAATTATTTTGGAACAGTTTTGGTTGGTGAGAGATTAGAGCCCTTTTGAGCTTCACAGACCTGGAGAAGAGCTCTGAGGAGTTCCAAAGGTTGTCTCTGTCACCAACCATATTTGGTCCAATTAAAGATATTACTTCACTCACCTTGTGACTCTCATCCAGGCACCAATATGACTACAACAAAACAGCAAAAACCACCATATCACATGTCCAGTTATACAAAATAATTATCCTAACACCAGAAATGATTTGCTGATTTAACTATTCATTCACTCGTCCATTTGTGACAAGCCCAGGTCAGAAGTTTATATAATTGAATTTTAACTCTAACAAGTGCTCAGGAAGCATTTTTCTTGCTTTCCCTATCTGTAAATAATTTAATTATTACTGATGGAAATATTTCAGGATTTCTGTGTACTGTGAAATCAGCTAATTTCCAAGTTATTTGCAAAGAAACAAAACAAAACAAAACAAACACAAAAACCTAAATCCCTAGAGATTTCAGGTGCCTAAGTATCCTCTGGAATTGTTAAAGTTGCCTTCCCCTGCCCCACCACAATCTGAACTGGCACCCCGGCGAATCAGGAGTGGCCAGAGGGCTGCAGGAGGGCCACATGCACAAGATGCAGCCCCCCATCTGAAAGCAGGGAGCTCCCCATGAGCTGCAGACCAAACACCAGGCATAAAGGGCAAGTGCTGTGCAGCAAGGGAGCTCCAATGCTTCTTCAGAGCAGCTCCAACTGTTGAGGAAGAACCCACTGAAGGGCGAGTGACCCACTTAGGATTTTTTACCCACTATTTCATTTCACAATCTGATGTGATTCAAAAACAGCAGCTGCTTTCTGTGTGTCATATCTGAGGGAAAATATTTAATCCAGGGGTGGGGAACCTTTTTGGGTCAGGGACCACTGGCCCACAGGAAAATCAGTTGGGGGCCACACACAAGTGAGAAGAAAAAAAAACAAACCCAGAACCCTCACTGATGTGGCCCCTAGCTGACAAGAAGAAAGACATTCCCCTCGCACACTAGAGCCTTGGGGGGCCCAGGCTTGTAGATTTTGTGTGCTCCAGCCCCATGGGGGGATGGCAGGAGGTTGGAGCACCGGCACAGGCTCCCAGTCCTGGCGGGGGAAGCCCTGAGCCTTAGGGGCCAGATCCAGGCAAGCCGGGGACCACATCCAGACCCCAGGCCTTAGGTTCCCCACCCCTGATTTAAGCATCCATTCCCCATGTAGCTCTTAAAGGAAGGGCTTGGCCAAGGACTATGACAACCTATGACAACTCCCTTTGCAAGGGGGAGAGACAATAGCCCTGTACTAAGGGGAGCAAGGGTATGTCTACACTACAGCACTATTTCGAATTAACTTAATTCGAAATAGTTAATTCGAATTAAACTAATTTGAAATAACGCATCTATACACAAAAACTATTTCGAAATAGCGCGTCCACACTGAGTGGACCCTGAACCGAAGTTAAGGCTGGCCGGAACCAGTGCCGGCAGGGCATCAGGTTGGGACTTAGTGTGTGGGGCTGCTGCCTGAAGCTAACTGAGCTCCGTGCTTAAAGGGACCCTACCCCCACCCCAGACAGACAGTTCTCAGGGTTCCCCGCTTGCTTGTCTACCTCGATGAGGGACAGCAAAGCAGTCGTGTCTTGGAGTGCCCTGAGTGCCCGCTCTCAGGACACCACAGCACTAAGCCACATGGAGCCAGAGCTGCCCCTGGGCACGCCAGTGCGTCTCGTGGGGTCGTTGCCATCAGCCCGGCTGCACTTGCTGCAGGCTGCCACCTGGGGGTCCATCGGGGGCCTGTCAGGATCCAGGAGGCCCTGAGGAGGCGTCCACCCGAGGCCCTCAGAGCCTCCCGTGGTCCTCCCCACCGAGGGCTCGTGCCCCATTCCTCCCTCACGTCCTTCCACTTACCGTCCTAGCCCCCTTCCTGATGTCAAATAAAGACACGTATGTTCAAAAATAGAAACTGGGTTTATTGAACAAAACTGGGGATGGACCTCTGGGAGACTGGGAAAGGAGGTGGGAGAGGGGAAGAGAGAGGGTGGGAGAGGGGAGGAAACCTGGGAGGAGGAGCTGGAAGGGGAAGCAAGGGAAGAAGGGGAGAAGCTCAGGGCTCAGGGTTGGGGTCTCACGGACCAACCTGACTTTCATGCAAACCTGCTCCTGGGTTGCATGTGGCCTTTGGTGGCCAGGCTGGCAGCTATCCTGCCATAGGCAGCGTATTCCTCTCTCTAGGGCTGAGATCATGGAAGCTGGGGGCATCCCCCCCCAAACCTGAATAAGGTCCATGATCTCCACCCTGGACCAGGAAGGCACCCACCTTCTCCAGCCCCTGTCAGGCTCCTGGGGCTGGCAGACTGCTCCTGAGGCGGTGGAGGGCTGGCTGCCAGTGGCTTGCTGGCTCATGTTTTGGGGCCACTGGGTCAGGGGCCCGGTGGCCACTGCTGGCTCTGGGCTGGCAGGCTTGGAGCTGGCACAGGCACTGTGGCCAGGGTCTACCCCTTTAATGGCTCCGGGGCTGGGGGAGAGGAGACTAAGCTTTCCTGGTTGTGCCCAGAGTGGCTACCAGGGCTCTCTGGGAAGGGCTGGAGGCCCCCTATTTCGAATTAAGTGTCTACACAGCACGTAATTCAAAATAGCTATTTTGAATTTGGCATTACTCCTCATGGAATGAGGTTTAGCAAATTCGAAATAAGGGCTCCACTATTTCGAATTTATTTCGAAATAGCGGTTTGCCTGTGTAGACGCTATTAAAGTTAATTCGCAATAACTGCTGTTATTTCGAATTAACTTTGTAGTGTAGACATACCCCAAGGGACTGAGCAGCTTCCAAAGGAAATGTGGGGGGGGCACCATGCCTAGGGTAGGGGGGCCCGGGCGCCAAAATACAAGTTTACCTAGGGTAACATTTTCCCTGAGGCCGGCACCCTGCACCCGCTACCAAGTCACCTGCCCCATCCCGCCAGCGCCCTCCTCATCTGTCTCCAGCCTTGCAGGGAGGAGCGGTTGCTGGCTCCTGACCCCCTCAGTTTCCCACCTGTGTCCTGTCTCCACTAGCGCCCTTCCTCCCTGCAAACAGTCCAGCAGGAGGGAGTGGTTGCTTCCCCTTCCCCCTTCTTCCCCAATCGTGAACCCCCCCCCTTTTCATCCCTACCCCTTCCTCTAGCACCCTCCTCCTCTGCTGCAGTCGCAGGGAGGAGTGGCTGCTATCTCCCCCTTCCTCAGTTTCCCGCCCGTACACTTCCTCCCTACAAGCAACTTAGAGGGAGGGAGTGGTTGCCTCTCCTTCCCCCACCAATCGCGACCCCCCTCCTCCCCCACCTCCCTGCCCCTCTCTCTCGCGCCCTCTTCCTCCGCCTACAGCCAGCGGGGAGGAGTGGCTGCCGCTCCCTTCCCTCGGTCATCCTCTTCCCCCCGAGCCCGGTGCCCTCCTCCCCAACCTTCGATCTAGCGGGGAGGAGTGGCTGATACCCGGTGTCTGACCACCACCCCCCTCCAATTGAGCACCCTCCTTCCCTACCTTTATTCCAGCAGGGAGGAGTGGTTGGCTTGACCTCCTCCCCGCAACTCTTCCCTTCCACTGACCCCCACCCCTCCCCTGCCTGCTGAGTGGCGGGGAGGAGGCGTTAACCTTTACCACCCCCTTCCCTGCTGTCTGTGCCCCCCTTCAACACTTCCCTCAGGATGGAGGCCCTGCCCCGATGCCACTAACCCCTTGGTCCCCACCACCAACCCCACAGACCACCGCGGCTGACCCCCAGCCTGGCCTCCATCACTGTCATGGCTGACGCTTCCCCAGATTCAGGAGCAGCTTCCACCTCGGCCGGTAAAAAGGGCCAGGGGAAGGAAAAGGGCAAAGGCCCGGCCCAGAAGGCCAAACCCTCAGCAGCCAAGGCCGCCCCGCCCACTGCGGCTCTGCCATCCGCCGCAGCCCCTCATTCCCCTGTTGTTCCCCCCACCAGCTCTGGGGCTGATCCACCTGCAGCCCCCAGAGCGTACGCCCAGGTGGCCGCTGCCACTCCCCCACGTGCCGCCGCATCATCGGCCCCTACTGCCACCTCCAGCTCCATTCCTGGTGGCCGGGGCCTCTTCCCCACCCTGACCAGGAGGCACGGTATTCGCTGCCTCCTGGTCGCCGCCTCGCCCCACATTGAAACATACGTGCGGCCATTGGCGAGTGTGGTGGGGTCCTCGGCCATGGTGGAGGCCTCCAAAATGTATGGCAAGGTCATGTTCTTCCTTTCCTCAGAGGCCGCCACCCAGGAGGCGGTGGAGAGGGGCCTGGTGGTGGGGGGTGTGCATGTGCCCCTCTGGAGGACCTGGGCATACGGGTGGTTCTTACCTCTGTCCCACCATTCCTCCCCAATGCCACCCTGTTGCCTGCCCTCTCCACCCTGGGGAAGCCTATTTCCATCATCAGCCCTCTCCCGTTGGGCTGTAAGGACCCCGCCCTCCGTCACATACTATTCTTCTGCGGGCAGGTACAACTACAAATGCTGCTGGCGGCATGTGATGGGGTAGCGCTGGAGGAGTCCTTCCTGGTGCCCTAACAGGGGGACTTCTACTGGGTCCACTATTCCCCCCGGGGCTCGGGAGGGCACCAGCCCTAACACCGCCGGCCCCCCTGGTAGTCCGGTCTCCGCGGATGCCCCTCCTCCAACCGATGGATCTGTTCGGGCGCCAGAGGCACCCCCCCTCTGGTGCCTCAAATGCTATTAAAGTTAATTCGAAATAACTGCTGTTATTTCGAATTAACTTTGTAGTGTAGACATACCCCAAGGGACTGAGCAGCTTCCAAAGGAAATGTGGGGGGGGGGGCACCATGCCTAGGGTAGGGGGGCCGGGGCGCCAAAATACAAGTTCCCCCCACCATGCCTAGTGTAGGGGGGCCGATGATGCCGCGGCACGTGGGGGAGTGGCAGCGGCCACCTGGGCGTACGCTCTGGGGGCTGCAGGTGGATCAGCCCCAGAGCTGGTGGGGGGAACAACAGGGGAATGAGGGGCTGCGGCGGATGGCAGAGCCGCAGTGGGCGGGGCGGCCTTGGCTGCTGAGGGTTTGGCCTTCTGGGCCGGGCCTTTGCCCTTTTCCTTCCCCTGGCCCTTTTTACCGGCCGAGGTGGAAGCTGCTCCTGAATCTGGGGAAGCGTCAGCCATGACAGTGACGGAGGCCAGGCTGGGGGGTCAGCCGCGGTGGTCTGTGGGGTTGGTGGGGACCAAGGGGTTAGTGGCATCGGGGGCAGGGGCCTCCTCCATCCTGAGGGAAGTGTTGGAGGGGGGCACAACAGCAGGAGGGGGTAAAGGTTAACGCCTCCTCCCCACCACTCAGCAGGCAGGGGAGGGGTGGGGGTCAGTGGAAGGGAAGAGTTGCGGGGAGGAGGTCAAGCCAACCACTCCTCCCTGCTGGAATAAAGGTAGGGAAGGAGGGTGCTCAATTGGAGGGGGGTGGTGGTCAGACAACGGGTATCAGCCACTCCTCCCCGCTAGATCGAAGGTTGGGGAGGAGGGCACCGGGCTCGGGGGGAAGAGGATGACCGAGGAAGGAGAGCGGCAGCCACTCCTCCCGCTGGCTGTAGGCGGAGGAAGAGGCGCGAGAGAGAGGGGCAGGAGGTGGGGAGGAGGGGGTCGCGATTGGTGGGGAAGGAGAGGCAGCCACTCCCTCCCTCTAAGTTGCTTGTAGGGAGGAAGTGTCTGGCGGGAAACTGAGGAAGGGAGATAGCAGCCACTCCTCCCTGCGACTGCAGCAGAGGAGGAGGGCGCTAGAGGAAGGGTAGGGATGAAAGGGGTTCACGATTGGGAAGAAGGGGAAGAGAGCAACCACTCCCTCCTGCTGGACTGTTTGCAGGGAGGAAGGGCGCTAGTGGAGACAGGACACAGGTGGGAAACTGAGGGGGTCAGGAGCCAGCAACCGCTCCTCCCTGCAAGGCTGGAGACAGATGAGGAGGGCGCTGGCGGGATGGGGCAGGTGACTTGGTAGCGGGTGCAGGGTGGGGGCTGGCTCTTCCAGCTGCACTGGGGTACAGGGGGAACTATGTGGCCATCAAGGGGGGTGCAGTGTATGGGGGCTAACTAAAAGGGGAAGGGATGGGCACAAGCACATGGGGCGGGGGCCAGGTGCACTGGGCAGCAACAAAGTGCTACTGGGAGGCTGGGGGAAGGGATAGTGCTGGGTGAGCAATGGGCGGGGCAAAGCAGTGGCTGGGAGGGCGGGGCACACACTACAGAAGACTAACCAGGGGCAGGGCGGGCAAGGGAACTGTGTGGAGCTCAGGCGGGGCAGGCAACAAACAGACTCTGGGGCTGGGCGGGGTAGGTTCAAAACAAGGGAGCCGGATGGGGATACCGAGCAAAGAACCCCAGACAGCACCCACTGATCCTCAAAGCTGTCCAGGGAGCCAGTGGACACTGCCCAAGGAACTCTGCCCGGATACATGAAACTAGGGATGAATGGAAATAGGCCCCACAACTGCAGAGAACCCCCGCCGTGCAGCATCCTCCTCCTGGTATTATAGATGGCAGCTTTCGCCAGGGCCAGGAGGAGGTTGACGAGGAGGTCTCGCGACTTTGTGGGGCCACGGATGGGGTGTGCGTACATAAAAAGGTGAGGGGAAAAGTGCAGTAAGAGATTTTGGAGGAGCTGGAATAGGGGCTGCAACCTGGCGCATTCCAGATATGCGTGCGCCAGGTTTTCCCTCACGCCACAGAAAGGACAGGTGTCTGGGATGGGGGTGAACCGCGCCAGGTACACGCCCGTGCTCACGGCTCCGTAAAGGAGCAGCCAACTGATATCCTTGATGGACGGTGGAATTAGGGTGGAATACACACTGGCCCATCAGGGGTTCCCCACCCTCAACTGTTCTGTGGTAGTCCCGCCACTTGGTGTCAGGGCGGGACACAAGGGTGAGGAAATGCAGAGTGTGGAGCACAGTTTGGAAGCAGACCTGCTACAAATCTGGCAGCCGGCTGCGGGTCCAAGGGTGGGGAAGCCGGTGGGGGCCCGTGGAACAGGGGCCCGATAACAAGGGCTGGAGGGCTTGCAGTGATGGGGGACAGGGCATACCCTCTCTCAGGGCTTGCTGCAGGAAATGGAGAGCGGGTTGCGACAAAGCCACCTTCACCTCCTGGAGTAGGTGCAGAGGGGTTCGGGGGGTGGAGAGCCCCATGCGCTGAGCAACCACCCAGTCCCCCCTGTCATAGTCCAGGAGGTCTCTGACCTTGGTGGTTTCTGCCAGGATCAACCTCCGGCGCACCGTGGGAGACTCCGCCACCTGCACGCACAAGGCTGGATTGTGGAACAGGGGCTTCGCAAGGAGATCTGCTCCCTCGGTGGCCACAACGGACCTGGTCACTGTGAACACCTTCCAGGTCTGGAGGAGGTCCTGGTAGAATTCTGGCAGCTCTGAGAGGTCTCGCGGAAGACTCCTCGGCTGGATAAAAAAGAGCAGCCGGTCGTATTGGAGCCCTCGGAGGTGACGGAGGAAGGCGCACGCCAAAGTGCTCCAAGTTGGACTACCTGCATTATAGAGGAGTCTCTGCAGGGCCTGGAGGTGGAAGGTCCGGACCTGTCTGTGCATGCAGACCAGGCTCTGGCCCCCCCACTCCAGGGGAAGAGACAGAACCCCTGCAGAGACCCAGTGCCTTCCTGGCCAGAAGAATTCCAGGGCTATCCACTGGAGCTTGGCCAGGACCTCCGGGGCCGGTCTCAGGGTGTTGAGCCGGTGCCAGAGCATGGACAGGACTAGTTGGTTCAGCACCAGCGCCCTCCCCCGAAGGGAGAGAAACTGGAACAGTCCTGTCCATCTCTGCAGCCGCTCACCCACCCTGGCCTCCAAACCTTGCCAGTTCTCTGGCAGAGAAGGATGGGTGGCAGATAAAAAGATGCCCAGATAGAGCAGCGGACCCGCGCTCCACCTGATGGCCTGAAGTGCGGGTGGGAGGGAGCCTGCCTGCCACCCATCCCCGACCACCAGGCCAGAGCTCTTGACCCAGTTGACCCTGGCGGAGGAGGCTGCTGAGTAAACCGATTGGGAGGCCTCCACCCGCTCCAGGTCGCCCGGGTCCTGGACCACAAGGAGCATGTCATCGGCATACGCCCAAAGGACCAGCCGCAGCCCCAGCTCCCGGAGCACCAACCCTGTCAACCTCCGGCAGAGGAGACAGAGGAAGGGCTCGATTGCCAGGGCATACAGCTGGCCCGACAGCGGACACCCCTGACGTACTCCCTGCCTGAAGCTGACCGGCTCAGTCAGGGTCCAGTTGAGCCTGACCAAACACTCTGCGAGGACGTACAGCACCGGGAGAAAACCAACAAAACGGGGCCCGAAGCCGAAGGCCTGCAGAGTGCCCAGGAGATACCCATGGTCCACCCTGTCAAACGCCTTCTCCTGGTCCAGGGACAGGTAGGGACGGTCTGTTGTTCGCCCTCACCCAATCTCCAAGAGATCCCGGACCAAGTACATATTATCAAAGATGCTACAGCCTGGGACGGTGTAGGTCTGGTCGGGGTGGATCACGTCTGCCAGCTTGGACCACAGCCGCAGGGAGATGGCTTTCGCTACGACCTTGTAGTCCATGCTGAGGAGCAAGATGGAGCGCCAGTTCCGAACGTCACGGAGGTCCCCCCTCTTTGGTAGCAAGGTGAGCATGGCTCACCTGCACAACAGAGGGAGGACCCTGCTCTCCAAGGACTCAGCCCAGATGGTGACGAGGTCTGGGTCGAGGATGTCCCAGAATACACGGTAGAACTCCACGGTCAGCCCGTACATGCCCGGGGTTTTGTTGGTGGGCTTGAGACGGAGGGCTTCCAAGAACTCAGCCAGAGTGAGAGGCAGCTCTACCCGGTCTCGGTCGCCTGCACTGACTGTCGGGAGCTCGGACCAGAGCACCCTTCAGGCGTCGGCTTTGGTCGGATCCGGGGAGAACAAACTGGTGTAGAAGGCCCTGGCCCTTCCACGCATCTCCTCCGGATCCGTGAGGGGGTGCCGTCCTCTGCCAAAAGGCAGGTGACGTGTTTTTTGCCCCCCTCTTTTTCCCCAGGGCGTAGAAGACGCGGGAGCCTTGATCCATCTCCCGGAGGAAACGGATGCGGGATTGAACAAAGGCACCCCAGGCCCAGTGGTCCTCGAGAGCCCGGAGTTCCTCCCGCTTCTCCTGGGACGCCTCGCGGAGGGATGGATCCTCGGGATTGGATACCAGGCACCTCTCAAGCTTCAAAACCTCCCACTCCAACTGCGCTATCACCGCATTCCTCTGCCGGCTGGCACCCCAGGAGTAGTCGCAGCAGAAGAGCCGGGCGCACACCTTCCCAACGTCCCACCATCGCCATGCTGAGGGAAAGGCCGGTCGCTTCCCCCGCCAGGCCAGCCAGAACTCCCGGAAGGACGCCACAAAGCCCACGTCCTCCAGCAAGCTATTGTTAAAGTGCCAATAGGCCGGCCCCAGCCTCTCTGCACTGAGAGAGGCTCTCATGGACACCAAATGGTGGTCCGTGAACAGGGCTGGCCGGACGCTGGAGGAGTGGGCTCGTGTCAGATGGAAACGAGAGATATAAATGCGGTCCAACCGTGAGTGGCTCAACAGATCGTCCCCCACCCGGACGAATGTGAAGGTGGTGCTGTCTTCTGGGTGGTGGTCACGCCAGGCGTCTGCCAGGGAGTGATGGTCCACGATCTCCCTGAGGACGCCTGCTGCGGCCTGGCAGTTCTCGACTCCTGCATGGTCCTGGTCCTCGAGGGTGGTGTTGAAGTCCCCGCCCAGGACCAAACACTTGTGAGGATCCAGGGTGCCGAGGAAGGTGGCCGACCGCTGCTGAAAGGTGACCCGGTCCGGGCCCGCGTTCGGGGCATAGACGTTGACCAACTTCAACATCAGCCCCTCTACACAGGCCCGGACGTGCAGCAGGCAGCCCGGGACAACCTCGGCAACCCCCAGTACCTCAGGCTGTAGGGCAGGGGAGAACAGGGTTTTCACCCCAGTTGCACAAGCGCTGAGGTGGCTCAAGTACACCCCGTCCCTCCACTCCAGCCGCCAGCCAGCCTCAATGGCTGGAGTCGTTTGGGCCTCTTGCAGGAAAACCGCCGAGTACCGCCCCCTCCCGAAGGAAGGACAGCACCCAGCTCCTGCAGAGACCCGCCCGGGGCTGTAGGGTGTTTAATGTCGTGATGGTGGTGTACTTCATTGTGAAGGCTGGGGTGGATCCTCGCAGGCAGGGTAATCGTCGGCCTTCCCCTTGATGGAAAACCCTTACACTATGTAACTTAAAGATCAGCAAAGAACAGGAACCGAAGCCAGACATGAAAAGTTCATGTAAAGTTCGTGCTGGTTGTGCTGGCTGTGCCATACCTGATAAGGCAGAAAGGGAAAAACAGGAAACCATCTCACCCCCCTTACGCCTGTCACTTAACAGACAGGGTCTGCTAGCCTATCACAAAAAGCACGCGAAAGCTCTTTCTATAAAACAGCTTCCCCTCCTGTATCAAATTGAGGAATCCTGAATAAACATTGGAAGGCAGAATATGAGCCAGGTCCGAGGACTGATCACCCGAGGGCCATCTCCCGCTCACCGAACCAAATGAGTTCCTGTAGAGCGTAACATATACCAAACATAACGTATACCAAATATGTTGTTGTTATTGTTGTAGTTTGTGTGTCTGTTAAATGTAAGTATTGTTATCTGAAATTGTTTAGAGGTATTGTCGAGTAGTAGTGGTAAGAGTTTTAGATAAATGATTAGTCTTATAAGTAAGACTGATGTAACTGTTAATAATCCCTGGTCCCTTGTTAACAACTATTGGGATTTAGAAAAACCTCAGGGAATTTTCTTTACTGTATTGCATTTTGCTTATTGGTCATTCTAATAATTATTTGGTGCCTACGTATGTAAGAAATTAATAAAATAATAATTTATACATAGAAGCCCTTTAATAAAAGTTTAAAATATATTTAGTAATAGTTTGCCTGTTTCTGTGCCTCCCTGGGACTAGCCACATTTCCGAACCTTTTACTTTATTCCACAGGGTCAGACCCAGGGCCTCAATCTCCTCCAAGATGGAGCTGATCTCCATCCCCACAGCCCCAGAGTCCTCCCCGCTGGCTGCTGAGGCAACAATTACCTCGGCGGTGATGACAGGGGGCACGGATGGTACGGGGGCCGGGGGAGCTCCACCCGAGGCCTCCTCAACTATGGGCTCCACAGGGGGGACAGCGCCATCCCCCGTCGCTGCCACGCTGTCACCGTGGCTTAACCACCATGTAAAAGAAGCAGTGAGGGACAAATAGGCATCTTTCAAGAAATGGAAGTCCAATCCCAGTGAGATAACCAGAAAGGAACATAAACACTGTCAAATTTAGTGTAAAAATGTAATAAGAAAAGCAAAAAAAGATTAGCAAAATGTTTTAAATGTACATTAGAAGCAGGAAGCCTGCTAAAAAACCAATGGGTCCCCTAGACAATCGAGATACAAAAGGAGCAATCAAGGACAATAAAGCCATTGCGGAGAAGCTAAGGCTGTGTCTACACTGGCCACGAGTTCTTGTGCAAGAACACTGACATTCTAATGTATGAAATCAGGCTTCTTGCGCAAGAACTATGAAGCTCCCGCTCAGGAATAAGCCCTTTTGTGCAACTGTTCTTGCGCAAGAGGCCAGTGTAGACAGGCAACATGAATTTCTTGCGCAAGAAAGCCCTATGGTTAAAATGGCCATCCGAGCTTTCTTGCGCAAGAGAGCGTCTACACTGGCATGGATGCTCTTGTGCAAAGGCACACGCCAGTGTAGACGCTCTCTTGTGGAAGAGTTTTTGCACAAGAACGCTTCCGCAAAAGACTTCTTGCGCAAAATCATGCCAGTGTAGACGTAGCCCAAATGATTTCTTTGCATCAGTCCTCACGGCTGAGGATGTTGGGGAGATTCCCAAACCTGCACCGTCCTTTGTGGGAGATGAATCTGAGGAACTGTCCTGGATTGAAGTGTCATTAGAGGAGGTTTTGGAACAAATAGAAAAACTTAACGTTAACAAATCACGGGACCGGATGGCATTCACCCAAGGGTTCTAAAAGAACTCAAATGGGAAACTGCAGAACTATTAACTGTGGTTTGTAATCTATCCTTTAAATCGGCTTCCGTACCTACTGACTGGAAGATAGTTAACGTGACGCCAATATTTTAAAAGGGCTCTAGAGGCGATCCTGGCAATTACAGACCGGTAAGTCTAACGTCCGTACCGGGCAAATTAGTCGAAACAATAGTAAAGAATAAAATTGTCAGGCACATAGAAGAACATAATTTGTTGGGCAAAAGTCAACATGGTTTCTGTAAAGGGAAATCCTGTCTTACTAATCGATTAGAGTTCTTTGAAGGGGTTAACAAACATGCGGACAAGGGGGATCCAGTAGATCTAGTATACTTAGATTTTCAGAAAGCCTTTGACAAAGTCCCTCACCAAAGGCTCTTGTGTAAATTACATTGCCATGGGATAAGAGGGAAGGTCCTTTCATGGACTGAGAACTGGTTAAAAGACAGGAAACAAAGGGTAGGAATAAATGGTAAATTTTCAGAATGGAGAGGGGTAACTAGTGGTGTCCCCCAAGGGTCAGTCCTGGGTCCAATCCTGTTCAACTTATTCATAAATGATCTGGAGAAAGAGGTAAGCAGCGAGGTGGTAAAGTTTGCGGATGATACTAAACTGTTTAAGATAGTCAAGACAGAAGCAGACTGTGAAGAACTTCAAAAAGATCTCACAAAATGAAGTGTATGTCTACACTACAAAGTTAATTTGAACTAACAGCCGTTAGTTCGAATTAACTTTCATAGGGGCTACACATGCAAACCGCTATTTCTAATTTAATTTGAAATAGCGGAGCGCTTAATTCGAACTAGGTAAACCTCATTCTACGAGGAGTAACGCCTAGTTCGAATTAAGTAGTTCGAATTAAGGGCTGTGTAGCCACTTAATTCGAACTAGTTGGATGCTAGCCCTTCCCAGGTTGCCCTGGTGGCCACTCTGGGCCAAACCAGGGAAACTCTTCTGCCCCCCTCCCGGCCCCAGAGCCCTTAAAGGGGCACGGTCTGGCTACACTGCTTGTGCCAGTTGCAAGTCTGCCAGCACCCAGCCAAAAGACCCTGCACCTAGCACGGCATGAGCCAGCCACCCGCTGCCACCCAGCCCTCCGCCTCTTCCCAGGACCAGGCTGGCGGCTCCCAGGAGCCTGCCCGGGGCCGCAAAAGGCGGGCGCCCGCCTGGTCTAGTGCGGAGTTCATGCACCTCATTGAGGTTTGGGGGGAGGCCTCCAATGTCCACGATCTCCGCACTAGGCACAGGTATGCGGCCGTCTACAGCTGCATGGCTGCCAGCCTGGCCACCAGAGGCCACATGCGGACCCAGGAGCAGGTCCGCTGCAAGATCAAGGACCTGCAGCAGGCCTACTGCAGGGCCTCCCAGCCAGGGGCCGACCCGGAGGCATGCCCTCATTACGAGGCCCTGGACCGCATCTTGGGGGGCTCACGCAGTCAATGCCCCCTGGGGGGTGATCGACCCCAGGGCAGAGGGACCCGTCCCTGACACAGAGGAGGAGGAGGAGGATGCCGAGAGCCAGGCACCTGCAAGGAGCCTGCCCAGGACCCAGGACCCCCGAGGCATCCCACAGAGCACATCGGCTGTGTCGTCCTGAGGCCGAGGAGGGCTCCACATGTGAGTGCCATCATGCTCCCCTTATGTGTATGGGGGTGTGGGGGAGAGGGAGCCCAGGGACCGTGCGCCTGGGCCTTGCCCACCATGGAGCAGCAGCTGGGTGTCATGCAGGGGCCCTGGCCCGTTCCCACACACCGACCTCGCCCTGCAGAGGGGGGCTGGGTTTCACCCACTGTGTCCCCAGGGAGAACTGACCACTGCTCTTGTTTCACCACAGTCACAGCACCTGGGACTGCAGGGCGTACCACCCCGCCTGCAACAGCCACCTGCACCCGGGCCAGCAGGCGCACCAGGAACCTGGAGGACTACCAGCGGCGGCACCTCCGGCTACTGGAGCACCAGCTCCGCACCCAGGACCACTGGGTCCGGGAGGACCTGCGGCTGCGGCAGCGGAGTTTGGAGGCGCTGGAGGAGCAGGGCCGTGCCCTCAGAGGTCACCTCCAGACCTTGGTGGACAGGTTCCTGCCTCCTCCTGCTCCAGCCCCTGCGGCTGCCCCAGCTCTCGCTCCTCCTCCCACCCCTGCTCCCCCTCCCGCTTCCTCCGCACCCCGTCCCTCCTGCCCCACCCTCCACACCCACTACCCCCGACGCCCCGCACCCGCAGTGCTGTGAGACAGGAGAGCCAGCAGGACCCCCAACCCTGAGCTTTCCCTTCCCTTCCTCCCCTTCCTCCCCCTTCCAGCTCCCTCCTCCCAGGTTTCCCCCTCCCCTCTCCCACCCTCATTCCTCCCTCCCCACCCCAGTTATGTACAATAAAGAGAGGGTTTTTGGCAAAACAGGTGTTTTTATTTTACATTAGGAAGGGGGGTTAGGGAGGAAGGAGGGGAGGGTGGAAGAAGGCCCCAGTGGGGCATGCAGGGAGAGTTCAGTCCTCCTCCCCCTGGAAGCTCTCCTGCAGGGCTTCCCGGATCTGGATGCCCCCCCGCTGGGCCTCCCGGACGGTGGCGGTGCGGGGCTGCACGTACTGGCCAGCCATGCGCTCAGCCTCAGCCATCCAGGCTGGCAGGAAAGCCTCCCCCTTCCGCTCACATAAATTGTGCAGCACACAACATGCTGCCACCACGGGAGGGATATTGTGCTGCGCGAGGTCGAGGCGGGTGAGGAGGCACCTAAAGCATGCTTTCAGTCGGCCGAAGGTCCCCTTGACCACAGTGCGGGCCCTGGTGAGCCTGGCATTGAAGGCCTGCCGGGAGGGGTTGAGGTGTCCCGTGTAGGGCTTCATGAGCCAGGGCTGTAGGGGGTAGGCCGCATCCCCCACCAGGCAGACAGGCATGTCCACGTCCCCGACCCTGATGCGGCGGTCGGGGAAGAATGTCCCAGCGTGCAGCCTCTGGCACATGGAGGAGTTGCGGAACACCCTGGCGTCGTGTGCCTTGCCGGACCAGCCCGCATTTACGTCCGTGAACTGGCCCCAGTGGTCAGACACGGCCTGCAGGATCACGGAGAAGTAACCCTTGTGGTTGATATACAGGGAGGCCTGGTGTTCCGGGGCAGGGATGGGGATGTGCGTCCCGTCGATGGCCCCCCCCGCAGCTGGGGAAGCCGAGGGCGCCGAACCCCTGGATGACCGCGTCCGGGTCGGTGAGGAAGACCACCCTGCGGAGCAGCACCCGGTTGATGGCCTTGACCACCTGCAGAGAGACACAGCAAACCGCGAATCACTGGGGCGCCTGGGTGGCTGGGAGTGTTCGTTCCCTGGCACTGCCCCGCGCCCCACTCCCGGAAGCAACCCCCGCTGCGATCCTGGCCGCCGCGGGTGGTGTGTAGTACGGCTGGGACAGACCGGACCCTCCCGTGTGGGGCACTTTCACCTCCTCCCCCACCGTTTTCCCTGGGGCAGCCCATTCCCTCCTTGCAGCCCCCCTCCCCCCTGGCCCAGTGGCCGGTGAGTGCCGTACCTGCATGAGCACTGCTCCGGACGGTGGATTTCCCACGCCGAACTGGTTCCCGACGGATCGGTAGCTGTCGGCGTGGAGAGCTTCCACAGGGCGATGGCCACACGCTTCTGGAGGATGGCGGGCCTCATGCAGTGTCCCGTCACCGCAGAGCAGGCGAGCCACTGCAGAGCTCCAGGAAGGTGTCCTTCTTCATCCTGAAGTTCTGGGTCCACTGTTGGTCTCCCCAGCGCTCCAGGACAATGCGGTCCCACCAGTTGCTGCTGGTGTCCAGACGCCAGATGCGGCGGGGCACGCTGGCATCTGGGCGCTGCTGCGGCTCCTCCACGGCCCCCAGGGAGGCCAGGGGGAGAGGCAGGGGGCTGACGTGCACCAGATGGTGCCAGGCAGCCTCCAGCCATTGCTGGCAGGCTTGCAGCAGCAAGTCCAAAAACTGGAGCAGCATGCCCAGGGTGAGCTCTGGCTCCATGGTGCCAACTGCGGCGTCCCCAATGGGAACCACCGACACAGGCAGGCGAAGGAAAACGCTTTGCTGTCCTCGGCGAGGTAGGCAGGCACCGGAAAAGCTGAGAACCGGCTGTCAGGGGTCCCTTTAAGCACGAGCCTCAGATAGCCTCAGACAGCAGCCACACAAAGCAACTACTGAACTGATGCCCTGCCGGAACCGGTTTTAGCTGCCCTTAAATGCGACCCAGCATCCAATCAGTGTGGACGCGCTATTTCGAAAGAGCAAAACGCTAATTCGAATTAGTTTTTGGGTCTAAATACGTTAATTCGAAATAAACTAATTCGAAATAACTAATTCGAAATAAGTTAGTTCGAATTAGCGCTGTAGTGTAGACCTACCCTAAGTGATTGGGCAACAAAATAGCAAATGAAGTTTAATGTGGATAAGTGTAAAGTAATGCACGTTTGAAAAAATAACCCCAACTATACATATAGTATGATGGGGGCTAATTTGGCTACGACAAATCAGTAAAGAGATCTTGGAGTTATCGTGGATAGTTCTCTGAAAACGTCCACACAGTGTGCAGCGGCGGTCAAAAGGCAAATAGGATGTTAGGAATTATTAAGAAAGGGATAGAAAATAAGACCCAGAATATCTTACTGCCCCTGTATAAAACTATGGTACGCCACATCTTGAGTACTGTGTACAGATGTGGTCTCCTCACCTCAAAAAAGATATTTTGGCCTTAGAAAGGGTTCAGAAAAGGGCAACTAAAATGATTGGGGGTTTGGAACGGGCCCCATATGAAGACAGGTTAAAGCGACAGGGACTTTTCAGTTTAGAAAGGAGGAGACTGAGGGGGGATATGATAGAGGTCTATAAAATCATGAGTGGTGTGGAGAGGGCTAATAAAGAAAAGTTCTTCATTACTTCCCATAATATAAATGTAACCCTTCTGCCAGGCCGAGTTAATAGCAGCAAGGGCCGGGTTCAGTATCTAGGGGTCTCCTCCCAACAAGGTAATACAACACCGGCTCGAGCCCCCACCCAGTGACCTGGGAAATCTTACATACACCTCTGGGCACCTCAAAGAGGCAATTCTTCCCCTCTCGCAAGCACAGAGCCTCAGTATAGCAGCAAACCTTTAATAACATGAGGTAACCGACATCAGCATTAAATTGGGAAAACACCACAACTTGGATTCATAGACCAAACATGAGCAAAGACCCACCCCCCAGCCACGAATCACCCAAAGTCCCAAAAGTCCAACACCCCAAGAGTCTCTGCCCCGGGTCAGTGCCGCCCCAGGGTTCAAAAGTTCACCCGGCAGGTTTTCACCATCCCAACCCGGAGGGGGCGGGAATTGATACACCTTACGTGGTCCGCCGATGGCTCCACCTCTCAGTAGGGTTCTGCTGCTG
>JAFJHL010000084.1:4356012-4473692 GCA_019425775.1 Rafetus swinhoei | reverse complement strand
AGCATAGCGCCAGGCTCCTCAGCACACAGTGATTTCAGCTCTTCCGCAGCATAGCGCCAGGCTCCCCTCAGCACACAGTGATTTCAGCTCTTCCGCAGCATAGCGCCAGGCTCCCCTCAGCAACAGTGATTTCAGCTCTTCCGCAGCATAGCGCCAGGCTCCTCAGCAACAGTGATTTCAGCTCTTCCGCAGCATAGCGCCAGGCTCCCCTCAGCACACAGTGATTTCAGCTCTTCCGCAGCATAGCGCCAGGCTCCTCAGCACACAGTGATTTCAGCTCTTCCGCAGCATAGCGCCAGGCTCCTCAGCACACAGTGATTTCAGCTCTTCCGCAGCATAGCGCCAGGCTCCTCCTCAGCAACAGTGATTTCAGCTCTTCGCAGCATAGCGCCAGGCTCCTCAGCACAGTGATTTCAGCTCTTCCGCAGCATAGCGCCAGGCTCCTCAGCACACAGTGATTTCAGCTCTTCCGCATAGCGCCAGGCTCAGCAACAGTGATTTCAGCTCTTCCGCAGCATAGCGCCAGGCCCCCTCAGCACACAGTGATTTCAGCTCTTCCGCAGCATAGCGCCAGGCTCCTCAGCAACAGTGATTTCAGCTCTTCCGCAGCATAGCGCCAGGCTCCCTCAGCACACAGTGATTTCAGCTCTTCCGCAGCATAGCGCCAGGCTCCCTCAGCAACAGTGATTTCAGCTCTTCCGCAGCATAGCGCCAGGCTCCTCAGCACACAGTGATTTCAGCTCTTCCGCAGCATAGCGCCAGGCTCCCTCAGCACACAGTGATTTCAGCTCTTCCGCATAGCGCCAGGCTCCTCAGCAACAGTGATTTCAGCTCTTCCGCAGCATAGCGCCAGGCTCCCTCAGCACACAGTGATTTCAGCTCTTCCGCAGCATAGCGCCAGGCTCCCTCAGCAACAGTGATTTCAGCTCTTCCAGCATAGCGCCAGGCTCCCTCAGCACACAGTGATTTCAGCTCTTCCGCAGCATAGCGCCAGGCTCCTCAGCAACAGTGATTTCAGCTCTTCCGCAGCATAGCGCCAGGCTCTCAGCAACAGTGATTTCAGCTCTTCCGCAGCATAGCGCCAGGCTCCTCAGCAACAGTGATTTCAGCTCTTCCGCAGCATAGCGCCAGGCTCCTCAGCAACAGTGATTTCAGCTCTTCCGCAGCATAGCGCCAGGCTCCTCAGCAACAGTGATTTCAGCTCTTCCGCAGCATAGCGCCAGGCTCCTCAGCAACAGTGATTTCAGCTCTTCCGCAGCATAGCGCCAGGCTCTCAGCAACAGTGATTTCAGCTCTTCCGCAGCATAGCGCCAGGCTCCTCAGCAACAGTGATTTCAGCTCTTCCGCAGCATAGCGCCAGGCTCCTCAGCACACAGTGATTTCAGCTCTTCCGCAGCATAGCGCCAGGCTCCTCAGCACACAGTGATTTCAGCTCTTCCGCAGCATAGCGCCAGGCTCCTCAGCAACAGTGATTTCAGCTCTTCCGCAGCATAGCGCCAGGCTCCTCAGCAACAGTGATTTCAGCTCTTCCGCAGCATAGCGCCAGGCTCCTCAGCAACAGTGATTTCAGCTCTTCCGCAGCATAGCGCCAGGCTCCTCAGCAACAGTGATTTCAGCTCTTCCGCAGCATAGCGCCAGGCTCCTCAGCACACAGTGATTTCAGCTCTTCCGCAGCATAGCGCCAGGCTCCCCTCAGCAACAGTGATTTCAGCTCTTCCGCATAGCGCCAGGCTCCTCTCAGCAACAGTGATTTCAGCTCTTCCGCAGTATAGCGCCAGGCTCCCTCAGCACACAGTGATTTCAGCTCTTCCGCAGCATAGCGCCAGGCTCCCCTCAGCACACAGTGATTTCAGCTCTTCCGCAGCATAGCGCCAGGCTCCTCACAGCAACAGTGATTTCAGCTCTTCCGCAGCATAGCGCCAGGCTCCCCTCAGCACACAGTGATTTCAGCTCTTCCGCAGCATAGCGCCAGGCTCCCCTCAGCAACAGTGATTTCAGCTCTTCCGCAGCATAGCGCCAGGCTCCTCTCAGCAACAGTGATTTCAGCTCTTCCGCAGCATAGCGCCAGGCTCCTCAGCACACAGTGATTTCAGCTCTTCCGCAGCATAGCGCCAGGCTCCTCAGCAACAGTGATTTCAGCTCTTCCGCAGCATAGCGCCAGGCTCCCTCAGCACACAGTGATTTCAGCTCTTCCGCAGCATAGCGCCAGGCTCTCAGCAACAGTGATTTCAGCTCTTCCGCAGCATAGCGCCAGGCTCCTCAGCAACAGTGATTTCAGCTCTTCCGCAGCATAGCGCCAGGCTCCTCAGCACACAGTGATTTCAGCTCTTCCGCAGCATAGCGCCAGGCTCCCTCAGCAACAGTGATTTCAGCTCTTCCGCAGCATAGCGCCAGGCTCCCCTCAGCAACAGTGATTTCAGCTCTTCCGCAGCATAGCGCCAGGCTCCTCAGCAACAGTGATTTCAGCTCTTCCGCAGCATAGCGCCAGGCTCCTCAGCACACAGTGATTTCAGCTCTTCCGCAGCATAGCGCCAGGCTCCCTCAGCAACAGTGATTTCAGCTCTTCCGCATAGCGCCAGGCTCCTCAGCACACAGTGATTTCAGCTCTTCCGCATAGCGCCAGGCTCCTCAGCAACAGTGATTTCAGCTCTTCCGCAGCATAGCGCCAGGCTCCTCAGCAACAGTGATTTCAGCTCTTCCGCAGCATAGCGCCAGGCTCCTCAGCAACAGTGATTTCAGCTCTTCCGCAGCATAGCGCCAGGCTCCTCAGCACACAGTGATTTCAGCTCTTCCGCAGCATAGCGCCAGGCTCCTCAGCACACAGTGATTTCAGCTCTTCCGCAGCATAGCGCCAGGCTCCCTCAGCACACAGTGATTTCAGCTCTTCCGCAGCATAGCGCCAGGCTCCTCAGCAACAGTGATTTCAGCTCTTCCGCAGCATAGCGCCAGGCTCCTCAGCACACAGTGATTTCAGCTCTTCCGCATAGCGCCAGGCTCCTCAGCAACAGTGATTTCAGCTCTTCCGCAGCATAGCGCCAGGCCCTCAGCAACAGTGATTTCAGCTCTTCCGCAGCATAGCGCCAGGCTCCCTCAGCAACAGTGATTTCAGCTCTTCCGCAGCATAGCGCCAGGCTCCTCAGCAACAGTGATTTCAGCTCTTCCGCAGCATAGCGCCAGGCTCCTCAGCAACAGTGATTTCAGCTCTTCCGCAGCATAGCGCCAGGCTCCTCAGCAACAGTGATTTCAGCTCTTCCGCATAGCGCCAGGCTCCTCAGCACACAGTGATTTCAGCTCTTCCGCAGCATAGCGCCAGGCTCCTCTCAGCAACAGTGATTTCAGCTCTTCCGCAGCATAGCGCCAGGCTCCTCTCAGCAACAGTGATTTCAGCTCTTCCGCAGCATAGCGCCAGGCTCCCCTCAGCACACAGTGATTTCAGCTCTTCCGCAGCATAGCGCCAGGCTCCTCTCAGCACACAGTGATTTCAGCTCTTCCGCAGCATAGCGCCAGGCTCCCCTCAGCAACAGTGATTTCAGCTCTTCCGCAGCATAGCGCCAGGCTCCTCAGCACACAGTGATTTCAGCTCTTCCGCAGCATAGCGCCAGGCTCCTCAGCACACAGTGATTTCAGCTCTTCCGCAGCATAGCGCCAGGCTCCTCAGCAACAGTGATTTCAGCTCTTCCGCAGCATAGCGCCAGGCTCCCTCAGCAACAGTGATTTCAGCTCTTCCGCAGCATAGCGCCAGGCTCCTCCTCAGCAACAGTGATTTCAGCTCTTCCGCAGCATAGCGCCAGGCTCCTCAGCAACAGTGATTTCAGCTCTTCCGCAGCATAGCGCCAGGCTCCCCTCAGCAACAGTGATTTCAGCTCTTCCGCAGCATAGCGCCAGGCTCCTCAGCACACAGTGATTTCAGCTCTTCAGCATAGCGCCAGGCTCCTCAGCACACAGTGATTTCAGCTCTTCCGCAGCATAGCGCCAGGCTCCCTCAGCAACAGTGATTTCAGCTCTTCCGCATAGCGCCAGGCTCCCCTCAGCACACAGTGATTTCAGCTCTTCCGCAGCATAGCGCCAGGCTCCTCAGCAACAGTGATTTCAGCTCTTCCGCAGCATAGCGCCAGGCTCCTCAGCAACAGTGATTTCAGCTCTTCCGCAGCATAGCGCCAGGCTCCTCAGCAACAGTGATTTCAGCTCTTCCGCAGCATAGCGCCAGGCTCCTCAGCACACAGTGATTTCAGCTCTTCCGCAGTATAGCGCCAGGCTCCCCAGCACACAGTGATTTCAGCTCTTCCGCAGCATAGCGCCAGGCTCCTCAGCAACAGTGATTTCAGCTCTTCCGCAGCATAGCGCCAGGCTCCCTCAGCAACAGTGATTTCAGCTCTTCCGCAGCATAGCGCCAGGCTCCCTCAGCACACAGTGATTTCAGCTCTTCCGCAGCATAGCGCCAGGCTCCTCAGCACAGTGATTTCAGCTCTTCCGCAGCATAGCGCCAGGCTCCCTCAGCACACAGTGATTTCAGCTCTTCCACAGCATAGCGCCAGGCTCCTCAAAGCAAGAGTGATTTCAGCTCTTCCGCAGCATAGCGCCAGGCTCCCCTCAGCACACAGTGATTTCAGCTCTTCCGCAGCATAGCGCCAGGCTCCTCAGCACACAGTGATTTCAGCTCTTCCGCAGCATAGCGCCAGGCTCCTCTCAGCAACAGTGATTTCAGCTCTTCCGCAGCATAGCGCCAGGCTCCCTCAGCAACAGTGATTTCAGCTCTTCCGCAGCATAGCGCCAGGCTCCTCAGCAACAGTGATTTCAGCTCTTCCGCAGTATAGCGCCAGGCTCCTCAGCAACAGTGATTTCAGCTCTTCCGCAGCATAGCGCCAGGCTCCCCTCAGCAACAGTGATTTCAGCTCTTCCGCAGCATAGCGCCAGGCTCCTCAGCAACAGTGATTTCAGCTCTTCCGCATATAGCGCCAGGCTCCCTCAGCACACAGTGATTTCAGCTCTTCCGCAGCATAGCGCCAGGCTCCTCAGCAACAGTGATTTCAGCTCTTCCGCAGCATAGCGCCAGGCTCCTCAGCACACAGTGATTTCAGCTCTTCCGCAGCATAGCGCCAGGCTCCTCAGCAACAGTGATTTCAGCTCTTCCGCAGCATAGCGCCAGGCTCCTCAGCACAGTGATTTCAGCTCTTCCGCAGCATAGCGCCAGGCTCCTCAGCAACAGTGATTTCAGCTCTTCCGCAGCATAGCGCCAGGCTCCTCAGCAACAGTGATTTCAGCTCTTCCGCAGCATAGCGCCAGGCTCCTCAGCAACAGTGATTTCAGCTCTTCCGCATAGCGCCAGGCTCCTCTCAGCAACAGTGATTTCAGCTCTTCCGCAGCATAGCGCCAGGCTCCTCAGCACACAGTGATTTCAGCTCTTCCGCAGCATAGCGCCAGGCCCCTCAGCAACAGTGATTTCAGCTCTTCCGCAGCATAGCGCCAGGCTCCCCTCAGCACACAGTGATTTCAGCTCTTCCGCAGCATAGCGCCAGGCTCCCTCAGCACAGTGATTTCAGCTCTTCCGCAGCATAGCGCCAGGCTCCTCCTCAGCAACAGTGATTTCAGCTCCGCAGCATAGCGCCAGGCTCCTCAGCAACAGTGATTTCAGCTCTTCCGCAGCATAGCGCCAGGCTCCTCAGCAACAGTGATTTCAGCTCTTCCGCAGCATAGCGCCAGGCTCCTCAGCAACAGTGATTTCAGCTCTTCCGCAGCATAGCGCCAGGCTCCCCTCAGCAACAGTGATTTCAGCTCTTCCGCATAGCGCCAGGCTCCTCAGCACACAGTGATTTCAGCTCTTCCGCAGCATAGCGCCAGGCTCCTCAGCAACAGTGATTTCAGCTCTTCCGCATAGCGCCAGGCTCCTCAGCACACAGTGATTTCAGCTCTTCCGCAGCATAGCGCCAGGCTCCTCAGCACACAGTGATTTCAGCTCTTCCGCAGCATAGCGCCAGGCTCCTCAGCACACAGTGATTTCAGCTCTTCCGCAGCATAGCGCCAGGCTCCCTCAGCAACAGTGATTTCAGCTCTTCCGCAGCATAGCGCCAGGCTCCTCAGCAACAGTGATTTCAGCTCTTCCGCAGCATAGCGCCAGGCTCCCTCAGCAACAGTGATTTCAGCTCTTCCGCAGCATAGCGCCAGGCTCCTCAGCAACAGTGATTTCAGCTCTTCCGCAGCATAGCGCCAGGCTCCCCTCAGCACACAGTGATTTCAGCTCTTCCGCAGCATAGCGCCAGGCTCCTCAGCAACAGTGATTTCAGCTCTTCCGCAGCATAGCGCCAGGCTCCTCAGCAACAGTGATTTCAGCTCTTCCGCAGCATAGCGCCAGGCTCCTCAGCACAGTGATTTCAGCTCTTCCGCAGCATAGCGCCAGGCTCCTCAGCACACAGTGATTTCAGCTCTTCCGCAGCATAGCGCCAGGCTCCTCAGCAACAGTGATTTCAGCTCTTCCGCAGCATAGCGCCAGGCTCCTCAGCACACAGTGATTTCAGCTCTTCCGCAGCATAGCGCCAGGCTCCTCAGCAACAGTGATTTCAGCTCTTCCGAGCATAGCGCCAGGCTCCTCAGCAACAGTGATTTCAGCTCTTCCGCAGCATAGCGCCAGGCTCCCTCAGCACACAGTGATTTCAGCTCTTCCGCAGCATAGCGCCAGGCTCCTCAGCAACAGTGATTTCAGCTCTTCCGCAGCATAGCGCCAGGCTCCTCAGCACAGTGATTTCAGCTCTTCCGCAGCATAGCGCCAGGCTCCTCAGCACACAGTGATTTCAGCTCTTCCGCAGCATAGCGCCAGGCTCCTCAGCAACAGTGATTTCAGCTCTTCCGCAGCATAGCGCCAGGCTCCTCAGCACACAGTGATTTCAGCTCTTCCGCATAGCGCCAGGCTCCTCAGCACACAGTGATTTCAGCTCTTCCGCAGCATAGCGCCAGGCTCCCTCAGCAACAGTGATTTCAGCTCTTCCGCAGCATAGCGCCAGGCTCCCTCAGCAACAGTGATTTCAGCTCTTCCGCAGCATAGCGCCAGGCTCCTCAGCACACAGTGATTTCAGCTCTTCCGCATAGCGCCAGGCTCCTCAGCACACAGTGATTTCAGCTCTTCCGCAGCATAGCGCCAGGCTCCTCAGCACACAGTGATTTCAGCTCTTCCGCAGCATAGCGCCAGGCTCCCTCAGCAATAGTGATTTCAGCTCTTCCGCAGCATAGCGCCAGGCTCCCCTCAGCAATAGTGATTTCAGCTCTTCCGCAGCATAGCGCCAGGCTCCCCTCAGCAACAGTGATTTCAGCTCTTCCGCAGCATAGCGCCAGGCTCCTCTCAGCAACAGTGATTTCAGCTCTTCCGCAGCATAGCGCCAGGCTCCTCAGCACACAGTGATTTCAGCTCTTCCAGCATAGCGCCAGGCTCCTCAGCAACAGTGATTTCAGCTCTTCCGCAGCATAGCGCCAGGCTCCCTCAGCAACAGTGATTTCAGCTCTTCCGCAGCATAGCGCCAGGCTCCTCAGCACACAGTGATTTCAGCTCTTCCGCAGCATAGCGCCAGGCTCCTCTCAGCAACAGTGATTTCAGCTCTTCCGCAGCATAGCGCCAGGCTCCTCAGCAACAGTGATTTCAGCTCTTCCGCAGCATAGCGCCAGGCTCCTCAGCACACAGTGATTTCAGCTCTTCCGCAGCATAGCGCCAGGCTCCTCAGCAACAGTGATTTCAGCTCTTCCGCAGCATAGCGCCAGGCTCCTCAGCACACAGTGATTTCAGCTCTTCCGCATAGCGCCAGGCTCCTCAGCAACAGTGATTTCAGCTCTTCCGCAGTATAGCGCCAGGCTCCTCAGCAACAGTGATTTCAGCTCTTCCGCAGCATAGCGCCAGGCTCCCTCAGCACACAGTGATTTCAGCTCTTCCGCAGCATAGCGCCAGGCTCTCAGCAACAGTGATTTCAGCTCTTCCGCAGCATAGCGCCAGGCTCCCCTCAGCAACAGTGATTTCAGCTCTTCCGCAGCATAGCGCCAGGCTCCCCTCAGCAACAGTGATTTCAGCTCTTCCGCAGTATAGCGCCAGGCTCCTCAGCACACAGTGATTTCAGCTCTTCCGCAGCATAGCGCCAGGCTCCTCAAAGCAACAGTGATTTCAGCTCTTCCGCAGCATAGCGCCAGGCTCCTCAGCAACAGTGATTTCAGCTCTTCCGCAGCATAGCGCCAGGCTCCCCTCAGCACACAGTGATTTCAGCTCTTCCGCAGCATAGCGCCAGGCTCCTCAGCAACAGTGATTTCAGCTCTTCCGCAGCATAGCGCCAGGCTCCTCAGCAACAGTGATTTCAGCTCTTCCGCATAGCGCCAGGCTCCTCAGCAACAGTGATTTCAGCTCTTCCGCAGCATAGCCAGGCTCAGCACACAGTGATTTCAGCTCTTCCGCAGCATAGCGCCAGGCTCCTCAGCAACAGTGATTTCAGCTCTTCCGCAGCATAGCGCCAGGCTCCCTCAGCAACAGTGATTTCAGCTCTTCCGCATAGCGCCAGGCTCCTCAGCAACAGTGATTTCAGCTCTTCCGCAGCATAGCGCCAGGCTCTCAGCACACAGTGATTTCAGCTCTTCCGCAGCATAGCGCCAGGCTCCTCAGCACACAGTGATTTCAGCTCTTCCGCAGCATAGCGCCAGGCTCCTCAGCAACAGTGATTTCAGCTCTTCCGCAGCATAGCGCCAGGCCCCTCAGCACACAGTGATTTCAGCTCTTCCGCAGCATAGCGCCAGGCTCCCTCAGCAACAGTGATTTCAGCTCTTCCGCAGCATAGCGCCAGGCTCCCTCAGCACACAGTGATTTCAGCTCTTCCGCAGCATAGCGCCAGGCTCCCTCAGCACAGTGATTTCAGCTCTTCCGCAGCATAGCGCCAGGCTCCCTCAGCAACAGTGATTTCAGCTCTTCCGCAGCATAGCGCCAGGCTCCTCAGCAACAGTGATTTCAGCTCTTCCGCATAGCGCCAGGCTCCTCAGCAACAGTGATTTCAGCTCTTCCGCAGCATAGCGCCAGGCTCCTCAGCAACAGTGATTTCAGCTCTTCCGCAGTATAGCGCCAGGCTCCTCAGCACAGTGATTTCAGCTCTTCCGCAGCATAGCGCCAGGCTCCCTCAGCACAGTGATTTCAGCTCTTCCGCAGCATAGCGCCAGGCTCCCCTCAGCACACAGTGATTTCAGCTCTTCCACAGCATAGCGCCAGGCTCCCCTCAGCAACAGTGATTTCAGCTCTTCCGCAGCATAGCGCCAGGCTCCCCTCAGCAACAGTGATTTCAGCTCTTCCGCAGCATAGCGCCAGGCTCCCTCAGCAACAGTGATTTCAGCTCTTCCGCAGCATAGCGCCAGGCTCCTCAGCAACAGTGATTTCAGCTCTTCCGCAGCATAGCGCCAGGCTCCTCAGCAACACAGTGATTTCAGCTCTTCCGCAGCATAGCGCCAGGCTCCTCAGCAACAGTGATTTCAGCTCTTCCGCAGCATAGCGCCAGGCTCCTCAGCAACAGTGATTTCAGCTCTTCCGCAGCATAGCGCCAGGCTCCTCAGCAACAGTGATTTCAGCTCTTCCGCAGCATAGCGCCAGGCTCTCAGCAACAGTGATTTCAGCTCTTCCGCAGCATAGCGCCAGGCTCCTCAGCACACAGTGATTTCAGCTCTTCCAGCATAGCGCCAGGCTCCTCAGCAACAGTGATTTCAGCTCTTCCGCAGCATAGCGCCAGGCTCCTCAGCAACAGTGATTTCAGCTCTTCCGCAGCATAGCGCCAGGCTCCTCAGCAACAGTGATTTCAGCTCTTCCGCAGCATAGCGCCAGGCTCCCTCAGCAACAGTGATTTCAGCTCTTCCGCAGCATAGCGCCAGGCTCCTCAGCAACAGTGATTTCAGCTCTTCCGCAGTATAGCGCCAGGCCCCAGCAACAGTGATTTCAGCTCTTCCGCAGCATAGCGCCAGGCTCCTCAGCACACAGTGATTTCAGCTCTTCCGCAGCATAGCGCCAGGCTCCTCAGCACACAGTGATTTCAGCTCTTCCGCAGCATAGCGCCAGGCTCCTCAGCACACAGTGATTTCAGCTCTTCCGCAGCATAGCGCCAGGCTCCTCAGCAACAGTGATTTCAGCTCTTCCGCAGCATAGCGCCAGGCTCTCAGCAACAGTGATTTCAGCTCTTCCGCAGCATAGCGCCAGGCTCCTCAGCAACAGTGATTTCAGCTCTTCCGCAGCATAGCGCCAGGCTCCCTCAGCAACAGTGATTTCAGCTCTTCCGCAGCATAGCGCCAGGCTCCTCAGCAACAGTGATTTCAGCTCTTCCGCAGCATAGCGCCAGGCTCCCCTCAGCACACAGTGATTTCAGCTCTTCCGCAGCATAGCGCCAGGCTCTCAGCACAGTGATTTCAGCTCTTCCGCAGCATAGCGCCAGGCTCCTCAGCACACAGTGATTTCAGCTCTTCCGCAGCATAGCGCCAGGCTCCTCTCAGCACACAGTGATTTCAGCTCTTCCGCAGCATAGCGCCAGGCTCCCCTCAGCACACAGTGATTTCAGCTCTTCCGCAGTATAGCGCCAGGCTCCCTCAGCAACAGTGATTTCAGCTCTTCCGCAGCATAGCGCCAGGCTCCTCAGCAACAGTGATTTCAGCTCTTCTCCGCAGCATAGCGCCAGGCTCCTCAGCAACAGTGATTTCAGCTCTTCCGCAGCATAGCGCCAGGCTCCCTCAGCAACAGTGATTTCAGCTCTTCCGCAGCATAGCGCCAGGCTCCTCAGCACACAGTGATTTCAGCTCTTCCGCAGCGCCAGGCCCTCAGCAACAGTGATTTCAGCTCTTCCGCAGTATAGCGCCAGGCTCCCCTCAGCACACAGTGATTTCAGCTCTTCCGCAGCATAGCGCCAGGCTCCTCTCAGCAACAGTGATTTCAGCTCTTCCGCAGCATAGCGCCAGGCTCCTCTCAGCAACAGTGATTTCAGCTCTTCCGCAGCATAGCGCCAGGCTCCTCAGCACACAGTGATTTCAGCTCTTCCGCAGCATAGCGCCAGGCTCCTCTCAGCAACAGTGATTTCAGCTCTTCCGCAGCATAGCGCCAGGCTCCCCTCAGCAACAGTGATTTCAGCTCTTCCGCAGCATAGCGCCAGGCTCCTCAGCACACAGTGATTTCAGCTCTTCCGCAGCATAGCGCCAGGCTCCCCTCAGCAACAGTGATTTCAGCTCTTCCGCAGCATAGCGCCAGGCTCTCAGCACACAGTGATTTCAGCTCTTCCGCATAGCGCCAGGCTCCCTCAGCACACAGTGATTTCAGCTCTTCCGCAGCATAGCGCCAGGCTCCCTCAGCACACAGAGATTTCAGCTCTTCGGCAGCATAGCGCCAGGCTCCCCTCAGCACACAGTGATTTCAGCTCTTCCGCAGTATAGCGCCAGGCTCCCTCAGCACACAGTGATTTCAGCTCTTCCGCAGCATAGCGCCAGGCTCCCCTCAGCACACAGTGATTTCAGCTCTTCCGCAGCATATCGCCAGGCTCCTCACAGCAACAGTGATTTCAGCTCTTCCGCAGCATAGCGCCAGGCTCCTCAGCAACAGTGATTTCAGCTCTTCCGCAGCATAGCGCCAGGCTCCTCAGCACACAGTGATTTCAGCTCTTCCGCAGCATAGCGCCAGGCTCCTCAGCACACAGTGATTTCAGCTCTTCCGCAGCATAGCGCCAGGCTCCTCAGCACACAGTGATTTCAGCTCTTCCGCAGCATAGCGCCAGGCTCCTCAGCAACAGTGATTTCAGCTCTTCCGCATAGCGCCAGGCTCCCTCAGCAACAGTGATTTCAGCTCTTCCGCAGCATAGCGCCAGGCTCCTCAGCACACAGTGATTTCAGCTCTTCCGCAGCATAGCGCCAGGCTCTCAGCACACAGTGATTTCAGCTCTTCCGCATAGCGCCAGGCTCCTCAGCACACAGTGATTTCAGCTCTTCCGCAGCATAGCGCCAGGCTCCTCAGCACACAGTGATTTCAGCTCTTCCGCAGTATAGCGCCAGGCTCCTCAGCAACAGTGATTTCAGCTCTTCCGCAGCATAGCGCCAGGCTCCTCAGCAACAGTGATTTCAGCTCTTCCGCAGCATAGCGCCAGGCTCCTCAGCAACAGTGATTTCAGCTCTTCCGCAGCATAGCGCCAGGCTCCCCTCAGCAACAGTGATTTCAGCTCTTCCGCATAGCGCCAGGCTCCCTCAGCAACAGTGATTTCAGCTCTTCCGCAGCATAGCGCCAGGCTCCCTCAGCAACAGTGATTTCAGCTCTTCCGCAGCATAGCGCCAGGCTCCCCTCAGCACACAGTGATTTCAGCTCTTCCGCAGCATAGCGCCAGGCTCAGCAACAGTGATTTCAGCTCTTCCGCAGCATAGCGCCCAGGCTCCCCTCAGCACACAGTGATTTCAGCTCTTCCGCAGCATAGCGCCAGGCTCCTCTCAGCACACAGTGATTTCAGCTCTTCCGCAGCATAGCGCCAGGCTCCCCTCAGCACACAGTGATTTCAGCTCTTCCGCAGTATAGCGCCAGGCTCCCCTCAGCAACAGTGATTTCAGCTCTTCCGCATAGCGCCAGGCTCCCCTCAGCAACAGTGATTTCAGCTCTTCCACAGCATAGCGCCAGGCTCCCCTCAGCACACAGTGATTTCAGCTCTTCCAGCATAGCGCCAGGCTCCCCTCAGCACACAGTGATTTCAGCTCTTCCGCAGCATAGCGCCAGGCTCCCTCAGCAACAGTGATTTCAGCTCTTCCGCAGCATAGCGCCAGGCTCCTCAGCAACAGTGATTTCAGCTCTTCCGCAGCATAGCGCCAGGCTCCTCAGCAACAGTGATTTCAGCTCTTCCGCATAGCGCCAGGCTCCTCAGCACACAGTGATTTCAGCTCTTCCGCAGCATAGCGCCAGGCTCCTCAGCAACAGTGATTTCAGCTCTTCCGCAGCATAGCGCCAGGCTCCCCACAGCAACAGTGATTTCAGCTCTTCCGCAGCATAGCGCCAGGCTCCCCTCAGCAACAGTGATTTCAGCTCTTCCGCAGCATAGCGCCAGGCTCTCAGCACACAGTGATTTCAGCTCTTCCGCAGGCATAGCGCCAGGCTCCCTCAGCACACAGTGATTTCAGCTCTTCCGCATAGCGCCAGGCTCCTCAGCAACAGTGATTTCAGCTCTTCCGCAGGTATAGCGCCAGGCTCCCCTCAGCAACAGTGATTTCAGCTCTTCCGCAGCATAGCGCGCCAGGCTCCCCTCAGCACACAGTGATTTCAGCTCTTCCGCAGTATAGCGCCAGGCTCCCCTCTCAGCACACAGTGATTTCAGCTCTTCCGCATAGCGCCAGGCTCCTCAGCAACAGTGATTTCAGCTCTTCCGCAGCATAGCGCCAGGCTCCTCAGCACACAGTGATTTCAGCTCTTCCGCAGCATAGCGCCAGGCTACCCTCAGCAACAGTGATTTCAGCTCTTCCGCAGCATAGCGCCAGGCTTCCCTCAGCACACAGTGATTTCAGCTCTTCCGCAGCATAGCGCCAGGCTCCCCACAGCAACAGTGATTTCAGCTCTTCCGCAGCATAGCGCCAGGCTCCCCTCAGCACACAGTGGGGCTGTGTCTACACTGGCATGATTTTCCGGAAATTCTTAAAACGGAACAGTTTTCCGTTATAAGTATTTCCGGAAAAAGAGCGTCTACATTGGCCGGATGCTTTTCCGGAAAAGCCCTTTTTCCGGAAAAGCGTCCCTGGCCAATGTAGATGCGCTTTTCCGGAAAAAAGCCCCGATCGTCATTTTCGCGATTGGGGCTTTTTTGCGGAAAAGACTGCTGGGCTGTCTACACTGGTCCTTTTCCGGAACAGTTTTCCGGAAGAAGGACTTTTGCCCAAGCGGGAGCAGCATAGTTTTTCCGGAAAAGCAGCTGATTTCATACAGTAGATCGTCATTGCTTTTCCGGAAATTCAAGGGGCCAGTGTAGACAGCTCAGGCGGCTGCTTTCAGAATAAGTGGCCCAGTGTAGACACAGCCTGCTGTGTCTACACTGGGCCACTTATTCTGGAAAATCAGCCGCTTCCGAATAAGGTGCGAGCTGTCTATACTGGCCGCTTGCTTTTCCGGAAAAGCAATGACGATCTACTGTATGAAATCAGCCGCTTTCCGAAAGCTATGCCGCCTCCCGCTGGGCAAAAGTCCTTTTTCCGGAAAAGCTTTTCCGAAAAGGGCCAGTGTAGACAGCTTTTCCGGAAAAGCAGAAGAAACGGAAAAAGCGGTTTGGTCGCCACGAGACCCCGTAGGAGCCCTGGACTTCCTGGTAGGGAGGCTGCTGGGCGCACGTGGCAGGAGCGCTTCGCAGACCCTGCAGCCTGAGCTCTGCCACGTGCTGCCCAGCCACCCATCGGACCGCGCCATGGCAGCTCCAGCTGGTGAGCCCCCTGCACCCCCAGCACAGGAGGCCCCCAGGGGCCACAAACGCTGGGCCCCATCCTGGACCCCCAGGGAGCTGGAGACCCTCCTGGACTTGTGGCAGGAGGAGGAGGGTCTCCACGACCTGCACTCCAGGCGCCGGAATGTGGAGCTCTACACACGGCTGGCCGACAACCTGGCGCAGGGACACCCCACCCGAATGCCGAGCAGGTCCGCTCGAAAGTGAAGGAGCTGCGGCTGGGGTACTTCCGGGCCAGCGAGGGCAGGGGGGCAGGACCAGACACCTGCCCCTATTACGACCGGCTGAACGCCTTCCTGGGCCAGCCAGCCCCGCACGCCCCGGACGTCCTGGTGGACACCTGCCAGCGCCCCCCCATCAGATGACCCCACCGAGCAGGGGAGGGAGAGGACAGCAGCAGCGCGTCCGGCGCAGAGGAGGCCACCACCCAGCAGGCTCCTCCAGCAGCTCCTCCGAGGCCGAGGCCGAGGCCGGGAGGAACCCACTGGTGAGTCTTTGCAGTTTGCACTCCCAAAGGGCGGGAGGGCGGGGCGGGGAGCCAGGTGCCCAGAGGAGGAGGGGAGCATGTCACTCAGGTCACGTGAGCTGCGCGGCTGCGTCGCATGAGGCAGCAAGCAGCACGTGCAACCTCGTGCAGCCTGGCGACCGAGCGGCACGTGGCCGCGGCAGGCAGCTGCAGGGCACGCCTGGGACCGTGCTGCAACCACACATGCGGCGGAACCAGGGGGAAGAGTGGATGCCGGCTGGAACTGGCCAGGGCCCCAGGGACTCAGCCCAGAGCCCCTCACCTCCGCCAAGGGTGCAGCACGGAGAATAGCACACTGTCCCATGCCTGGCTGTGAGGCACAGCCAGCTGCTCCTGGGAAAACCGCAGCGTCACAGTCCCTCGCCTGCTCCTGGTGCCTTGGCTGGCTCCCCGAGGGAAGTCCCCACTGTGGCCGCACATGTCCCTGGGCTACCGGCCTTGCGGGGAGGGATAGTGGGAGGGACAAGGGCCCCTGAGTTTTGCTGCAAGGATGGGACACCCCCCCACCCAGTCACGCTTCTGGTTACGTCCAGGAGATATCCCACGCGAGGGGATCTGAGAGCCCAGACTGCCTCTGCCAGATATGCTCCCAGGCACTGCGTGGGGATGCATCTCGCTCCCTGTCAAACACCAGCGATTAGCCCAAAGCTTTTCACAGTCTCCACCGGCAGGGAGTTCCACAGGTGAACGCAGCACAAGCACCCTCCCGCCCTCCACGGGCCAGGACACAGACCGGTGCTTACAATACTGGAGGGGGACCCTACTCCAGCAGGGGCGGTCCTCCTTGCCAACATACAACACGGGGCAGGAGGGAAACTGAGTGGGCCCAAGCCACACAACTGTGGGGTCACCTGGGCTCAGGGTGGAGGCATGAGATGTGGGGACAGTGGACGGCCTGCCCGACTGACCCATCCTTTCTTCTCTTCCCTGCAGCGGGACCCAGCACCAGACCCTCCACTGCGGCAGCAGCGGCACCCCCAGCTGGCCAATCCCGGAGGCACAGGCGGCGGCAGAGAGACCAGCTTCTGCGCCGCCATGTGCGCGCCGTGGAGGCAATCCAGGCCTCCATCGCTGAGCGGGTGCAGGGGACCTGCAGTGGCGGCAGGAGGGCTGGGCTGCGTTCTAAATGAGTGCCGAGGATGCGCGAACATGGGCGTGCTCACGGCACATTTGGTCCATGCCATCCATTATGGCATGGCCGGACCCCATGCCCCGCCATTCCTCCCGGAGCACAGCCCATGCCCCCTCCTATCCCAGCTCCTATCCCAGCTCCTGCTCCTGCTCCTGCTCCTGCCCCTGCCCCTGCTCCTGCCCGTGGTCGTGCCCGTGGTCGTGCCCACCTCCCCGTGCAGCCTGCCCCTCGCGGTCTGCCCAGCGTGTGCAGGCCCCTGGAGGAGCAGTCGCAGGGGCCATCCATCCCAGTAACTGACCCCCGTCCCAGTTGAAGGTCCCCGTCCCAGTTGAAGGTCCCCCGTCCCTTGTAAATAAACAGTTTTCTATTTTTCTGTTCATTCCTGTTGGTTATCGTGTTACTCTAGTAACTGTAGGAAATGATGTGAGATGCCAATTAGCCACTTAAATTTAACAGGGTTACAAACTGCAGACAACAAAATCTGTACTCTATCACTGGGGCCCTTTTAAGTGCTCATTGGTTTGTGGCGCGTAAATAAATACTGAGACTTTTCAGTAAAATGTAAACCACAAACTATATTTACATAGCTCACAAACAAGCAAGAACGGTTAAAAGATGCACACTACAGATAATTAAACACAGTCTAGGCGCAGGGAGGACAATTGGGTAGTGTTGCTGGCCACCTCAATCCTTTGGTCCTTCCGGGCCTCAGGAGAGGAACAGCCAGGAGATCCTCGACGGAAGATGATGGCGAAGCTGGCCACCTCAATCCTTTGGTCCTTCCGGGCCTCAGGAGAGAACAGCCAGGAGATCCTCGACGGAAGACGACTGGAATCAGGTACGCTGACTTGAGCCTTCCGCACGACCCCGAATCCTCGTGGCTGTTCTTCGGGACAGGCGATGGTGGCCTAAACCTAGCCTAAACTAAAAAGAAAAACCCTAACTAAGCCCGACGCACCCGACGAACAGTCACGATGACGGCCGATGTGCTTTGACCCGACGCTTTACAATTGGGGGGGGAGGTAAGGGAGGGGGTGGGGAAGGGTAGGGGCGGGCGGGAGTAGTCTGGGAGACCCAGGCGACCCTACTACGGGGCTTGGGCAAACATGTCCACCAGGGCCTCTCTGATGCACACACCGCATCCTGGCGCGCCTGGCGGACGGCAGCTGTGTCGGGCTGTTCCAAGGTCTGTGCCTCGGCTGCCATCCATGCAGGGAGGAAGGCCTCCCCGCTGCGCTCCACAATGTTGTGGAGCACGCAGCACGCGGCCAGTACCTCCGTTGCATTCTGCTCACCCATCTCGAGACGGGTGAGCAAACAACGGAATCGGGCTTTTAAACGCGTCAAAGGCGAGCTCCACTGGGTTTCGGGCCCGGTTGAGGCGGTCGTTGAACCGGGCCCGGTTCTGGTCCGGCTGCCCGTGTAGGGCCGCATTAGCCAGGGTATCAGGGGTAGGCCGCGTCCGCGACGCAGATGGGCATAGGCACATCCCGACAGTCAAGTCTCGCCCGGGAAGTAGGTGCCCGCCTTCAACTCTGGACTGTTTCGCAGGTTGCGGAGGATGCGAGGCGTCGTGTGTGCCCGGCCGGACCAGCCCCGTAAATGTCCAGGAAGCGGCCCTGGTGGTCCACGAGGGCCTGCAGAACAATGGAGCAGTACCCTTGCGGTTCATGAAATGGGCCGCTCGATGCTCGGGCCCGGATGGGGATGTGGTGGCGCCCAGGGCTCCCCGCAGTTGGGGAACCCGAGGGCAGCGAAGCCGGCCATGGTATCATCCACGTCGCGCAGGCGGATGATTCAGCGAGCAGGATGTTGTTGATGGCGTGGGACGACCTGCAGAAGGGTGCAGAGAAACACAAGGGAACACATCACGTACGGCAGGGGTGAGTGTGCGCTCCTTGGGGCCCCCTTGATTCCCTCTGTCCTCACACACACACACACACACACACACCAGGGCCCCCTCGCCCACGGCCCCCACCAGCGGGCCTGTGCAAGGGAGGACGGCCCAAACCCCTGGGCGACCCATCCTGGAATCTTGGCTGTCCCTGGGCCTGGAGTGCAGCACCTCCCCACCCCACTCCCCTGGGACTTACCTCCATGACGATCACGCCCGACGGTTGATCTTCCCACCCGAACTGCTGGGCCACCGAGCGGTAGCTGTCCGGTGTGGCCAGCTTCCAGAGCGCGATGGCGACCCTCTTCTTCACGGGGATGGGTGCCCGCAGCCGGGTGGTGGCTCTCTGCAGCGCGGGGGTGAGCCAGGTGCACAGCTGCAGGAAGGTCCGCTTTCTCATGCGGAAATTCCTGATCCATTGGTGGTCGTCCCAGACCCCGAGGACCAGCCGCTCCCACCAGTCGGTGCTGCTCGAAACTCCAGACGGGCCTCACCACGGTGGGGTGCTGATGCCACACGGTTGCCAGGGCCTCCCTGGTGAGGGAGTCCAATGCGATCCCTGCCTCCTGGTTCATGTACACCATGGCACCGGCCTGTAGCACGAGCAGCAGGCACTCGTACAGCTCCAACAGGGGCCCAAGCAGGCAAATGGCCACCCACGGCTCCATGGCAGACAGAGCAGGGCAGAAAAAACTAAACTCAGGGAAAAGCAGTTGGGGGCCAAAGGGTGGTGTCCCCAAAACTCAGAGGGCAACCACTGAACCTGCTAAGGGTGCCAGTCCTGGCAGAGGTCCCAAGGCAGGGAGCAGGAGACCAACGGCTGTCCGGCGAGACCCCTTTAAGCACGTGTCTGAATGGCGCTCGGCCCCGCCCCGGAAAGGTCTGGTGGCCTTTGCCCTCTTCAAAATGGCTCCGGGCTTCTGCTTTTCCAGAAAAGCACGCCAATGTAGACGCGCTTTTCGGAAAAGCGCATCGTTATAACGGTAACTCCGGGACCAATGTAGACGCTCCTTTTCCGGAAATACTTATAACGGAAAACTGTTCCGTTTTAAGCATTTCCGGAAAATCATGCCAGTTTAGACGTAGCCAGTGATTTCAGCTCTTCCACAGCATAGCGCCAGGCTCCCCTCAGGACACAGTGATTTCAGCTCTTCCGCAGCATAGCGCCAGGCTCCCCACAGCACTCAGTGGCTACGTCTAGACTGGCATGATTTTCCGCAAATGCTTTTAACGGAAAAGTTTTTCCGTTTAAAGCATTTGCGAAAGAGCGTCTAGATTAGCGGGCGCTTTTGCGCAAAGCACTTTTTGCGGAAAAGCGTCCGTGCCAATCTAGACGCGGTTTTGCGCAAGAAAGCCCCGATCACCATTTTCGCCATCGGGGCTTTTTTGCGCAAAACAGTCCTGAGCTGTCTACACTGGCAGCTGTAGACAGCAGTCCTGAGCTGCTCCCCGAACGGGAGCAGCATAGTATTTGCACAAGAACACTGACAATCATACATTAGATCGTCAGTGTTCTTGTGGAAATTCAAGCGGCCAGTGTAGACAGCTGGCAAGCTTTTCCACAATAGCGGATGCTTTTGCGGAAAAACTTGCCAGTCTAGACACAGCCAGTGATTTCAGCCCTTCAGCAAGTTCCGCTCATAATAGAGGAGCCTCAGTGCTAGTGCTCCACTGGTCCACAGTGAAGTCAACTCAGCAGCTCACAACTAGACTCCTAGGCTGTGTCTAGACTGGCAAGTTTTTCCGCAAAATCAGCCGCTTTTGCGGAAAAACTTGCCAGCTGTCTATATTGGCGCTTGAATTTCATAAAAGCACTGACTTCCTACTGTAAGAAATCAGTGCTTTTGCGGAAATACTATGCTGCTCCCATTCGGGCAAAAAGTCCTTTCGCAAAACTTTGCACAAAAGGGCCAGTGTAGACAGCTGAGATTTGTTTTCCGCAAAAAAGCCCCGATCGCAAAAATGGCAATCTGGGCTTTTTTGCAGAAAAGCACATCTAGATTGGTCACAGACACTTTTCCACAAAAAGTGCTTTTGCAGAAAAAGCATCCATGCCAACCTACACGCTCTTTTCCAAAAGTGATTTTAACAGAAAACTTTACTCCTAAAAGCATTTGCAGAAAATCATGCCAGTGTAGACACAGCCTAATAGAATCAAAATTTGTTCTGATATCCCACAGTGGAAAAAAGAAGAAGTGCAATCAGTGTTATTTCACCCCTGAGACAGGGCCCCACTACCAAATACAAGGATCTCTCCCCAGCTTCTCTCAGCTTGACTGGCTTTGGAACCCATGCCCCTTGTCTAGCAAGTGCTACTTAGTTTATGGCGAATCCCTCTGTCATAAACAGTTCCACCATTCCATTGTCCTTGATTCACATAATCAGGGTAACAACACTTTTATCCCCCCTGCCTCAATAACAGAGAGACTGGGGATCCCACAGTGGCCAAAGTGACCATTTGGGCTGCTGTGAGCACATACTAGGCAGGGTGGGTGTGTCTATGCAAATTGGGTGTATCTATGCAAATGAGATCAGCCCCTGAAGTCTCTTTGCACCACTCGCCACAGTTCACCACCAGATGTCAGGGTAGAGCTTATCCTGACCCTGCTTACATCAAGACTAGAGGACACCAAATGAAATTAATGGGTAGCAGGTTTAAAACTAATAAAAGAAAGTTCTTCTTCACACAGCGCAGAGTCAACCTGTGGAACTCCTTGCCAGAGGAGGCTGTGAAGGCTAGAACTATAACAGAGTTTAAAGAGAAGCTAGATAAATGTATGGAGGTTGGGTCCATAAAAGCCTATTAGCCAGGGGGTACGAATGGTGTCCCTGGCCTCTGTTTGTCAGAGGCTGGAGATGGATGGCACGAGACAAATTGCTTGATCATTGTCTTCGGTCCACCCCCTCCGGGGCACCTGGCGCTGGCCACTGTGAGCAGACAGGCTACTGGGCTAGATGGACCTTTGGTCTGACCCAGTACGGCCATTCTTATGTTCTTATGGCGTCCTCCTCGGCCGGCACCTCCTGCTGATGCTCGTCGGGTGCATTTTCGGCAGTGCTGGCCCCCTTTGGTATTTTGCGGAGGGGGGCCTTCCTACCCTTCTCATCGGAGGGGGGATATTGAGCCTGCAGGCCACGGGCTTTGCACTTCCCCAGGATGAGTGTCCAGCCCTCTGAGGTGGAGGGCTGGTCAGCAGGGGCAAGGCCAGGGGCCACAGATGTTTTTCTAGGCGGTCAGGGAGGCAAGGAAGGGAGAGGGGGGGTAGGGAAACCTCCCCCGGGGGGAGCCGTCTCCCTCACCCGGCAGCGACTGCGCCACCCTCTCCTCCTCAGGCCCCGTCAAGTTTGGTTGTATGGCAGCGGGGCCTGCCTGCTCGCTCGGGCGTACCGGGGGGCGCTCCTCCAGAACCCAAGCAGAGCCATCGGTTGGAGGACGGGCAGCTGCAGAGGCCGGACTACCAGGGGGGCCAGCGGTGTTAGAGCCGGCGCCCTCCTGAGCCCCGGGGGGTCCGGACGCCTCCTCCGACAGGGCTCGAGGGCAGTCCCTCCGGACGTGCCCAGTCACCCGGCAGAGGAAGCACCAGGTCTCCCCCGAGGAGTAGTGGACCCGGTAAAGGGTCCCTTGGTAGGGCACCAGGAAGGACCCCTCCAGGGCCACCCTGTCACATGCCGCCGGCGGCATCTGAAGCTGTACCTGCCGGCGGAATGATAAAATGTGACAGAGGGCGGGGTCCTTGCAGCCCAGCAGGAGAGGGCTGATGGTGGAAATTGGCCTCCCCAGGGTGGAGAGGGCAGACAGCAGGGCAGCATTGGGGAAGAAAGGCGGGACGGAGGTGAGGACCACCCGTACACCCAGGTCCTCCAATGGGTCGAGGGGCACATGCACGCCCCCCACTGCCAGGCCCCTCTCCACCACCTCCTGGGCAGCGGCCTCCGAGGCAAGGAAGAACACCACCTTCCTGTACATTTTGGAGGCCCCCACCACCCTTGCCAACGCCCTCACGTATGTCTTGACGTGGAGCGAGGCGGTGACCAGGAGGCAACGGACGCCGTGCTTCCTGGTCAGGGTGGGGAAGGGGCCCGGGCTACCAGGGATGGAGCTGGAGGCAGCGGTCGGGGCCGATGATGTGGCGGCACACGGGGGAGCGGCAGCGGCCACTTGGGTGTATGCTCTGGGGGCCGCATGTGGAACATCCCCAGAGCTGGTGGGGGGAACAACAGGGGAAGGAGGGGCTGCAGCAAGTGTTAGGGCCGCAGCAGGCAGGGCGGCCCCAGCCGCAGAGGTTTTGGCCTTCTGGGCTGGGCCTTTGCCTGTTTTCTTTCCCTGGCCCTTTTTACCGGCCAAGGTGGAGGCTGCTCCCGAATCTAGGGGAGCGCCGGACATGGCAGTGGCGGAGCTCGGGCCAGGAGGTCAGCCGCAGCGGTCTGCGGGGTCGGTGGCGCTGGGGGACGACCATGTGGTTAGTGGCATCAGGCCAGGGGCAGTGGCAGGGACCTCCTCCATCCTGAGTGAAGTGTTGGAGGGGGGCACAGAGAACAGGGAAGGGGGGGAAGGTTAACTCCTCCTCCCCGCCACTCAGCAGGCAAGGGAGGGGTGGAGGTCAGTGGAAGGGAAGGGTTGAAGGGAGGAGGTCAAGCCAACCACTCCTCCCAGCTGGGATAAAGGCAGGGGAGGAGGGCGCTCAATTTGGGGGGGGCGGTCAGGCGAGGGGTATCAGCCACTCCTCCCTGCTAGATCGGAGGCTGGGGAGAAGGGCACAGGGCTCAGGGAGGAAAAGGACGACCGAGGGAAGGGAGCGGCAGCCACTCCTCCCCGCCGGCTGAAGGCGGAGGAAGAGGCGTGAGAGAGAGGGGCGGGGCGCGATCGGGGAGGTGAAGCAACCACTCCCTCCTGCTAAGTTGTTTGCAGTGAGGGAGGGCGCTAGCGGAGGAGGCGTGGGTGGGAAACTGAAAAGGGGGTGGCCGCTCATCCTGCAAAACTACAGCAGAGGAGGAGGGTACCAGAGGGAGGGATAGGGACAAAAAGCGGGGGGGGGGAGTTCGTGATTGGGGAGGGGATGGGGAAAGCAACTGCTCCCTTCCGCTAGACCTTTGCAGGGAGGGAGGGCACCAGTGGAGACAGGGCACAAATAGGAAACTGAGGAAAGGGGGGAAGCGAGCAGCCACTCCTACCTGTGAGGCTGAAACAGTGGAGGAGGGCGCCAGAGGAAGGGATAAGGAAGCGGGGGAAGGGGGGGTTCGTGATTGGGGAGGGAGGGGGAAAGCGGCCACTCCCTCCCGCTGGACTGTTTGCAGGGAGGGAAGGCGCTAGCGGAGGCAGGGCACAGATGGGGAACCGAGGGGGTCCGGAGCCAGCAACCACTCCTCCCTGCAAGGCTAGAGACAGAGGAGGAGGGTGCTGGCAATATGGGACAGCGGGTGCAGGGCGGGGGCCGGCTCCTCCGGCTGCACTGGGATACAGGGGGGAACTATGGGGCCATTAAAAATCACCTAGAAAAGTTAGATGCCTGCAAGTCACCAGGGCCTGATGAAATGCATCCTAGAATACTCAAGGAGCTGATAGAGGAGGTATCTGAGCCTCTAGCTATCATCTTTGGAAAATCATGGGAGACAGGAGAGATTCAGAAGACTGGAAAGGAGCAAATATAGTGCCCATTTATAAAAGGAAATAAGAACAACCCAGGAAACTACAGACCAGTTAGTTTAACTTCTGTGCCAGGAAGATAATGGAGCAAGTAATTGAAATCATCTGTAAATGCTTGGAAGGTGGCAAGGTGATAGGAACAGCCAGCATGGATTTGTAAAGAACAAATCATGTCAAACCAATCTGATAGCTTTCTTTGATAGGATAACGAGTCTTGTGGATAAAGGGAGAAGTGGATGTGGTATACCTAGACTTTAGTAAGGCGTTTGATACGGTCTCGCATGATATTCTTATCAATAAACTAGGCAAATACAACTTAGATGGGGCTACTATAAGGTGGGTGCATAACTGGCTGGATAACCGTACTCAGAGAGTAGTTATTAATGGTTCAATCCTGCTGGAAAGGCATAACAAGTGGGGTTCGCAGGGGTCTGTTTTAGGACCGGCTCTGTTCAATATCTTCATCAACGATTTAGATATTGGTATAGAAAATCGCTTATTAAGTTTGCAGATGATACCAAGCTGGGAGGGGTTGCGACTGCTCTGGAGGATAGGGTCATAATTCAAAATGACCTGGACAAATTGGAGAAATGGTCTGAGGTAAATAGGATGAAGTTTAATAAAGACAAATGCAAAGTGCTCCACTTAGGAAGGAACAATCAGTTTCACACACAGAATGGGAAGCGACTGTCTGGGAAGGAGTGCGGCAGAAAGGGATCTAGGGGTTATAGTGGACCACAAGCTGAATATGAGTCAGCAGTGTGATGCTGTTGCAAAGAAAGCAAACATGATTCTGGGATGCATTAACAGGTGTGTTGTGAGCAAGACACGAGAAGTCATTCTTCACTCTACTCTGTGCTGGTTAGGCCTCAGTTGGAGGATTGTGTCAGTTCTGGGCACCACATTTCAAGAAAGATGTGGAGAAATTGGAGAGGTCAGAGAAGAGCAGAGAATGATTAAAGGTCTAGAGAACATGACCTATGAGGAAGGCTGAAGGAATTGGGTTTGTTTAGTTTAGAAAAGAGAAGATTGAGGGGACATGATAGCAGTTTTCAGATATCTAAAAGGGTGTCATAAGGAGGAGGGAGAAAACTTGTTCATCTTGGCCTCTGAGGATAGAAGAAGCAATGGGCTTAAACTGCAGCAAGGAGGTTTAGGTTGGACATTAGGAAAAAGTTCCTAACTGTCAGGGTAGTCAGACACTGGAATAAATTGCCCAGGAGGTTGTGGAATCTCCATCTCTGGAGATATTTAAGAGTAGGTTAGATAAATGTCTATCAGGGATGGTCTAGTCAGTACTTGGTCCTGCCATGAGGTCAGGGGACTGGACTCGATGACCTCTCGAGGTCCCTTCCAGTCCTAGTATTCTATGATTCTATGATTAAGGGGGGTGCAGTGTATGGGGGGGACTAACTAAAAGGGGAGGGACACAAGCACTCAGGGAGGACCAGGGCACACAGGGCAGTGGCAAAGGGCCAGTGGGAGGCTGGGAGAGGAGGGAAATACTGGGTAAGTTAAGGGCGGGACAAGGCAAACAGCAACTAGGGGGGTGGGGCACACACTACAGCAAGCTAGCTGGGGCGGGGTGGGACAGGCAACAAAAACTCTGGGGCTGGGCGGGGCAGGTGAGCAAACTCAGGGACAGAGGGAAGAAACAAACTGGACTCGCGCAGGGCCGGGCAGGCAGTGGGGAAGGAGGCAAGCTGCTGTGGTGGGGGGGCGAGACAGAGTGAGCAGGGGTGAGGGAGGCTCCCCAGCCAAATGCAGCTACGGGAGGGGGGCCAAGTCCAAGGGGGTGGCGGGAGCATGCCCACAAGTGCGTGTGGTGGCTCAGTCCTCGCCTGCTGCTGCCGAGAAACAATCCTGGGTGGTGTTTCAGGCGAGGCAGCAAGCCCCGCCGAGGGGCAAAGAGAAAGTCCAGGTTTTAATGGGGTGGGTGGTGGAGGGGGTGGTGGTATGTGGGGGGGCAGTTGGGCTGCGGGGAGGGCTCTGCACCTCTCCCCCAGCCCCCCTCTCAGCAACTCAATTCACCACCACCCCAGGAGCAGGTGAAAAAAACTCAGTCTCAATAAACAAACCCCCTCCACAGTCCAAGTGGTGGTCCTCTTCTTCTCCTCCTCGGCAGGGTGCAGGTGGTGCAGCAGTAGCAGCGGGAAGGCAGCAGCCAACCAGGGAAGGCCTCTGGGTGGTGGGTGCTGGTGGTGGTGGGTCCTCTTCACTTCTCCCTCCAAGAGTGGGGGGGGGCCAGCCAGCCCCGCCCCCCAGACAGCAGCAAGCTGTGGGTGGTGGTAGTAGTCTTTGGAGGGAGAGGCCCAGCAACAGAAGGCAAGCAGGTAGACAGCTGCAGGAGAGAGCTGGCCAGGGAGGGCTCCAGACAGCAGGAGCAGCAGCAGGAGAGAAGAAGGGAGGGTGCTCCGCAGCACAAGAGGGGAAGGAGCAGCTACCCTCCTCCTTCTCTGGAGTGGGGTGCTGAGGGGGCACCCACAGACCCGAAAACGGAGGAACCCCTCCTGCAGCCATTTTGGGCCGAGCCTGACCCCTTCCCGTCACCTGACTGGAAGCCAGGGGGCGGGGCCAGGGCTATAAAACCCCAGCCTGGGAGCTGAGTCTGGGCTCAGCCTGCAGAGGAACCAGAGGCTGGCTCAGTGCTCCCTGAATGGGAGGCTGAGTCTTGGCCCAGGCCTCTGGCCACACTGAACCCAGAGGACCAGCCTGCCTACCTGCCCCAACCTGCACCCTGGAACTGGGAGGGACCGCTGCAGCTGCCAAGGCCTGAGGCTTGGTCTAGACCCCCGACTGTGCCTGACCTGGAGGACCAGCCTGGACGCCTGCACCAGAGGACTGGCTGAGACCCCTGGACCTGCAAGCAGCTGACTGGCCCGGACCACCTGGACCCCAGCTGGATGAGACCACCCTTGACTCCCTGAGGGTATGTCTACACTACAAAGTTAATTCGAACTAACAGCCGTTAGTTCGAATTAACTTTCATAGCATCTATACATACAAACCGCTAGTTCAATTTTAAATCTAACTAGCAGAACGCTTAATTCAAACTAGGTAAACCTCATTCTACGAGGACTAACGCCTAGTTCGAATTAAGTAGTTCGAATTAAGGGCTGTGTAGCCACTTAATTCGAACTAGCTGGAGGCCAGCCCTTCCCAGGTTGCCCTGGTGGCCACTCTGGGCCAAACCAGGAAAACTCCTCTCCTCTCCCCCAGCCCCAGGGCCCTTAAAGGGGTAGACTCTGGCCAGACGGCACTTGCCAGAGACAGCCCTGCCAGCAGTCTCTGCCCCTGACCCAGGGGCCCCAGGATGAGCCAGGGAGCCAGTGACAGCCAGCTGTCCCCTGCCCAGTCCCCCAGCACCCAGGGGCCAGCCAGGAGCCATAGACGGCGCGCACCCTCCTGGACTAGTGCGGAGGTCATTGACCTCATTGAGGTTTGGGGGGAGGCCCCCAACGTCCATGATCTCCGCACTAGGAGGAAGAACGCGGCCATCTACGGCCGCATAGCGGCCACCATGGCCCGAAAGGGACACAGGCGCACCCAAGAGCAGGTGCGCCTGAAAGTTAAGCAGCTGCGGCAGGCGTACGCCAGGGCCACCAGGGGCGGTGCCGCAGCAGGGGCTGCCACCTGCCCCTACTTCCCCGCCCTTGACCAACTCTTGGGGGGCCGGGCGGTCCGCGCCAGCCCAGGAGGCAGCGAGCCAGGACCGGAGGGCCCTGACCCGGGCACACCGGAGGGGCCGCCGCCGCCAACTGTTCCGGCACCGGAGTCAGCAGGGTCATCCAGGGAGGCCATACCGGGTAAGTGCCAGCACTGTCCCCTGCCCGGGGGGGGGAGGCGGGGAAGGAGACCAGGGACCGTGCATGTGGGCCATGCCTCCCATGGATCACGCAGCCACCTGTGCACGTGCAAGCACGTGCCATGCCACCCTTGGGCAGGTGGCTCCAGCTGCGTGACACCCAGGGGCCGTGGCCCAATAGGCACATGCGTGTGTGAAGAGACCTGACATGCTCCTGACCCCGGGGCGGGACCCAGCAGGACGCCCTCCCTTCACACACCCCCTCTACACAGAGGCAGGGGACATCTCCCCCCTGCCCTGGCCACACTATACACGGCACAGGGGCATGGGTGCATTCTTGGGGCAGCTCCCAGTCCCGGGGAGAGCCAGACATCTTGACCATGGCCTCTGTGCAAGCACAGCGGCTCTGACGGTGCAGGGCACAGTCGCCCTCACGTCGCGGGGGGAGCTGGGCATCATCCACTGTGTCCCCAGGGAGAACTGACCACTTCTCTTCTTTCTCTACAGCTGCACCAGCTGCTCGTGCAGAGCGCACCACCCCGCTCGGGACATGCTCCCACACCCGCGGCCTGCTCCGGACCACCAGCACGCGGCAGGAGTACTGGGACCAGCACCTGGGGGCCCTGCAAGCCCTGCACTGCACCATCGAGGCCTGGCTGCGGGAAAACCTGCAGCTCCGCTGGGAGCAGCTGGCTGAGGACCGAGCCAGAAACGGTAACCTGCAGGCCCTGCTGCAGAGCATGGTGCCCCGTGCCCGTCCTGCGCCTGCTGCCCCCCCAACAACTATCCCTCCTCCCACTCCTGCCCCCCCCACCTCTTCCTCCTCAACCTCCACACCCTCCTCCTCAACCTCCGCACCCTCCACCCCATCCCCCCGGGGACACCAAGGCCCCCTCCTCGCCATGCTGGGAGGCGGTTGGCCCGCGAGACCCCCACCCTGAGTTTTCCCTCCCCTTCTTCCCCTTGCTTCCCCCTTCCAGCTCCCTCCTCCCAGTTTTCCCCTCCCTCTCCCACCCTCTCTCCTGCCCTCTCCCCGCCTCCTTTCCCCGTCTCCCCACAGTTTTATTCCCCCTCCCCAGTTGTGTTGAATAAAGAGAGTTGTTATTTTTGAAAATCGTGTCTTTTATTTGACATCAGGAAGGGGGCTAGGAAGAGGTAAGTGGAAGGATGAGAGGGAGGAATGGGGGCACAAGCCCCAGTGGGGCAGACCGGGAGACTGTTAGCGCTCCTCAGGGTGGAAGCTCTCCTGCAGGGCCCCCTGGATCCTGACAGCCCCTCGATGGTCCTCCCGGATGGCAGCCTGCAGACAGTGCAGCCAGGCTGCTGGCAACATGTCCACGAGATGCAGCAGAGTCCCCGGGGGCAGGTCTGGTTCCATGTTGCAGAGTGCCATGGTGTCCCAAGTGAGGGCAAGCAGAGCACTCCGAGACACAAATGCTTTGCTGTCCCTCAGCGAGTAGACCAGCAAGCAGAGAAACCTGAGAACTGTCTGTCCGAGATGGGGGGTCGGGTCCCTTTAAGCACAGCCCTCGGCCAGCCTGAGGCAGCAGCTCCACACACTAAGTCCGACCCTGATGCCCTTTTGGCACTGGTTCCGGCCAGGCTTACCTTCGATGCAGGGTCCACTCAATGTGGACGGGCTATTTCGAATTAGCAAAACGCTAATTCGAATTAGTTTTTAGGTCTAGATGCACTAATTCGAATTAGCTTATTTCGAATTAACTAATTCGAATTAAGTTAGTTCGAATTAGTGCTGTAGTGTAGACATACCCTGAGTGACCAGCCAGAAACCCAGGTACCAGCTGAGGGGGAGAAGGGAAGTGGCCCAGGGAACAGCGAAGGCTATTAAAGGCCTCGGGCCAGTGCGTTTCGGGCTGGAGCCCCTGCTGAGCCAGCAGCCTGCACTGCTGCTTCCGGGGCTGGGGCGCAGTGGAGTGGGCAGGCCTGTGTGCCCCCCCGCCACCCATCTACCAGGTGACAGTCTTCTCCTCTCTGCTACTGCAGGTGATCAGCCTGCAACCCCTCCTGAACAAGGAGACCCCCCAAACCTGCTCTGTTTGTTGCTTCCACGCCCTGACCCCAGGCCTGGCCTCCCTCCATAAACTGACTGTGTTTGTTGCTGCCATGCCCTGAACCAGGGCCTGGGCAATCTAGAACAGACTGACTGTTTATTTGATACCCTGCCCTGGGCCAGGGCCTAGTATGGTACCTTGATTACCCGGCCTGAAACAAGGCCCAGCTATTTGAACCCATAAGTGTTTTGTGGCTGCCCTGCCTGGAGCAAGGCCAGGGCTCCCTAGCCTATTTGTGACTGTTTGCCTGTCGCCCGCCCTGAAGCAAGGCCGGGTCCAGAACTCTTTAACTTCTGCCGCCCTGAGCCAAGGCCTGGACGTTGGACTATCATCTGACCTCTCTCGGGTGGTGCTGCCCAGGAGCCGGGCTGGGCTATTGACTTGGGGGTTTATTTTAAGCGCCCTGCAGTGGGGCACTATTTGGAAACCACGGGGGAGTGGGCGGGCAAAGCCCGCCCACTTTCTAAAAGCCCCTCCCCCAGCCTTGCAGGAGGGACGACTGGACCCGTGTCCAATTAATTACTGGGGACAAATAATGACAAAAGGGACAAGGAGTGCAGGCTAAAGGTTAATAACTAGGGAACCAGATGGGGACACCGAGCAGAGAACCCCGGACAGCGCCCACTGCTCCTCGAAGCTGTCAAGGGAGCCAGTGGACGCCGCCCAGAGGAACTCTGCCCGGATACGTGACACAAGGGAGGAACGGAAATAGGCCCCACAGTCGCAGGAAACCCCCTCGTCTAGCATCCTCCTCCTGGTGTTATAAATGGCGACCTTAGCCAAGGCCAGGAGGAGGTTGTGAGGAGGTCCCGCGACTTTGTGGGGCCCGGATTGGTGTGCATAGATAAAAGGTGAGGGGAAAAGTGCAGCCAGAACCTCAATAAGAGGTTCTGGAGGAGCCGGAATAGGGGCTGCAACCTGGCGCACTCCAGGTATGCGTGCGCCAGGTTTTCCCTCACGCCGCAGAAGGGGTAGGCTTCGGGATGGGGTGAACGCGCCAGGTACACGCCCGTGCTCACGGCTCCGTGAAGGAGCCGCCAACTAATGTCCCGATGGGCGTGGGAATTAGATGGGAATACACGCTGGCCCATCGGGGTTCCCCACCCTCTATGGGTCTTAGATAGTCCCGCCACTTAGTGTCGGGGCGGGACATGAGGGTGAAATGCAGAGTGTGGAGCACGGCGTGTACAGATGTTCCCTAGGCGCGGTTCGAAAGCAGACCGGCTGCAAATTTTGCAGCCGGCTGGGGTCCAAGGATGGGGGCTCGGGGGCCCGCGGAACAGGGCCCGATAATAAGGGACGGAGGTTTGCAGGAAGGGAGGCGGGCGTGCCCTCTCGCAGGGCTCTCTGCAGGAAGTCGAGGCGGGCGCGGCAAACCGCCTTCACCTCCCGGAGTAGGCGCAGAGGGTTCGAGGGTGGAAAGCCCCATGCGGCCAGCGGCGCACGAGATCCACCCAGTCCCCGGCGTAGTCCAGGAGGTCTCCGACCTTGGTGGTTTCTGCCAGGATCAGCCTCCGGCGCACGAAGGAGACTCCGCCACCTGCACACAAGGCTGGATTGTGGAGCAGGGGCTCCGCGAGGAGGTCTGCTCCCTCGGCGGCCACAGCGGACCTGGTCGCTGAGAACAGCTTCCAGGTCTGGAGGAGGTCCTGGTAGAATTCCGGCAGCTCTGAGAGGTCTCGCGGAAGACCCCTCGGATGGATAAAGAGCTGCCGGTCGTATCGGAGCCCTCGGAGGCGGCGGAGGAAGCGCACCCCAAAGTGCTCCATGCCGGACTACCTGCACTAAGAGGAGTCTCTGCAGGGCCTGGAGGCGGAAGGTCCGGACCTGGCTGCGCACGCAGACCAGGCCCTGGCCCCCCTCCTCCAGGGGGAGAGACAAGGCCCCTGCAGAGACCCAGTGCAGTCCTGGCCAAAAGAACTCCAAAGCTGTCCTCTGGAGCTTGGCCAGGACCTCGGGGCCGGGCGCAGGGTGTTGAGTCGGTGCCAGAGCATGGACAGGACCAGCTGATTTAGCACCAGTGCCCTCCCGCGAAGGGAGAGGCACGGAGCAGCCCTGCCCACCTCCGCAACCGCTCACCCACCCTGGCGTCCAAACCTTGCCAGTTTTCCGGCGGAGAAGGATGCGTGGCGGATAAATAGGCGCCCAGATAGAGCAGCGGACCCGCGCTCCACCTGATGGCCTGAAGCGCGGGTGGGAGAGCCGGCCCGCCACCCGTCCCGACCACCAGGCCAGAGCTCTTGACCCAGTTGACCCGGGCGGAGGAGGCTGCGAGTAGGCGGCTTGGCAGGCCTCCACCGCGCCAGGTCGCCGGGTCCTGGACCACGAGAGCACGTCATCGGCGTCGCCGACAGGACCAACCGCAGCTCCGGCTCCCGCAGCACCAACCCGTCAACCTCCTACGGAGGAGGCGGAGAAAACTCGATCGCCAGAGCGTACAGCTGGCCCGACAGCGGACACCTGACGCACCCCGCCCGAAGCTGACCGGCTCGGTCAGGGTCCAGTTGAGCCTGACCAGACACTCCGCGAGGCGTACAGCACCGGAGAAAACCCACAAAAGCGGGGCCCGAAGCGAAGGCCTGCAGGGTGCCCAGGAGATACCGTGGTCCATCCTGTCGAGCGCCTTCTCCTGGTCCAGGGACAGGAGGCGAGCGACAAGCCGTCCCACACCCCAGCTCTAAGAGATCCCGGACCAAATACAAGTTGTCAAAAATACTACGGCCGGGGCGGTGTAGGTCTGGTCGGGATGGATCACGTCCGCCAGCACGGACCGCAGTCGCAGCGAGATGGCTTTTGCTACGACTTTGTAGTCCGTGCTGAGGAGGCGAGGCGGGGCGCCAGTTCCGTGGGTCGCGGAGTCCCCCTCTTCGGCAATAAAGCGAGCACCGCTCGCCTGCCTGACTGAAGGAGGACCCGCTCTCAGAACTTCGGCCCAGGCGGTAGCGAGGTCTGGGCGAGGGCGTCCCAGAACGCGGTAGAACTCCACGGTCAGCCCGTCCATGCCCGGGGTTTTATTGTTGGGCATGAGGCGGAGGGCTTCCGAGAACTCGGCCAGAGTGAGAGGCAGCTCTGGCGGTCTCGATGCGCCAGCTGACCGTCGGGAGCTCGGTCAGAGGACCTTGCAGGCGTCGGCCGGTCGGATCCGGGAGAACAAACTGGCGTAGAAGGCCTGGCCCTTCCGCATCTCCGCCGGATCCGTGAGAATGCCGTCCTCCTGCTAAAAGGCAGGTGACGTGCTTTTAGCCCCCTCCTTTCTCCAGGGCGTAGAAGAAGCGGGAGCCGCGATCCATCTCCGAAGGAGCTGGATGCGGGATCGAACAAAGCGCCCGGGCCTGTGATCTTCCAGGGCCCGGGCTCCTCCGCCTCTCCCGATGCGCCTCGCGGAGATGGATCCTCGGGCGGACACCAGGCGCCTCTCAAGCTTCAAGACCTCCCGTTCCAACTGCTCTATCGCGCATCCCTCCGCGGCTGGCGCCGGGAAGTAGTCGCGGCAGAAGAGCGGCGCGCACCTTCCCACGTCCCACCATCGCGCGCCGAGGAAAGGCGGGCCGCTGCTCCTGCCAGGCCCGCCAGAACTCGGAAGGGCGCCACGAAGCCCGTCCTCCAGCAAGCTATTATTAAAATGCCAATAGGCGGCCCCAGCCTCTCCGAACTCAGAGAGGCTTTCACGGCCACCAAATGGTGGTCCGTGAAGCGGGGCGGCGGATGCTGGAGTGGGCCCGTGCCAGGTGGAAAGCGAGAAAGGTAAATGCGATCCAACCGGGAGTGGCTCGACCGATCGTCCCCCAACCGGACGTAAGTAAAGGTGGTACTGTCGTCCGGGTGGTGGTCTCGCCAGACGTCCACCAGGGAGTGATGGTCCACGATCTCCCTGAGGACGTCCGCTGCGGCCTGGCAGTTGGCGAGTCCTACGGTCCGGTCATCGCCGAGGGTGGTGTTGAAATCCCGCCCAGGACCAGGCACTCGCGAGGATCCAGAGTGCCGAGGAAGGTGGCGCCTGCGGTAAAGGTGACCTGGTCGGGCCAGCGTTGGGCGTGAGCGTTGACCAAGTTCAACGTCAGCCCCTCCTGCAGAGCCGGACGTGCAGCAAGCGGCCCGGGACGCGACCTCGGCGGTCCCCAGCACCTCGGGCCGTAGGGCAGGGGAGAACAGGGTGGCCACCCGGCCGGCGGCGCCGAGGTGGCTGAAATATACCCCGTCCCCACTCCAGCCGCCAGCCAGCCTCGGCGGCTGGAGTCGTGTGGGTCTCCTGCAGGAAGGCCACCGAGTACCCCCTCCCGGAGGAAGGAGAGCACCCGGCTCCTGCGACCGCCCTACAGCCCGGGCATTCAATGTTGCTAGCGTGGTGTACTTCATGGTGAGGGCTGGGGTGGATCCTCGCGGGCAGGTGAATCGGCGGCCCCGCAGGCCCGCAGCAGACCGCTCTCCGACCCGAAAGTCAGGAGGCGTCTCGGAATCTGCGGGTCGGCGGTAGGCAGCGCGTTGTCCTGCCTATTGGTCCCTCTCCTCCTGCAACAGGCCCCTGGTGGCCTGAAGAATGGAATGAAAGTCCCCCAGCGCTGGAGGCGAGCTGCACCTTCCCTTTTCGCCCGCGGTTATCCGCGAGGAATTGGCGCAGCTCGCTCCTCAGCGCCGAGGGAACCAGGAGTCTCCTCCGTCCGGGCCCCGGGTGGAGCTCACGGGCCACGGAGCGGGCAAACAGGGATCCGATCCCCAGCGCGGCGCCCGACACCGGCGGCGCCGCGCTGCCCGTCCCGACCCGGCAAGAGGCGGCGGAGGAACAAGGCAGCCCCTAACGGGTTGGGGACTGGGATTCAAATACCACCCCCCGAGGGCCGCCCGCAGCTAAGCGGGAGCGAGGCGGCCCCGTGGGGTGGCACTAGAGACATTTGGGGGCAGTGGGAGCGGATCAGGTGTCGCGGCGGGAACCGGGTTGGGAAAGGCAGGGGCGGCAGCGGAAGGGTGTTTTTGGTGGTAGGGGCGGGAGGAGGGGTGGGCTGTGGACCGGACAAGGGTTCGGGGTTGGGGAGTGAGGGAGAGGCAGGGGTGGGAAAGGAATCGGGAACAGGAGAGGACTCGGGGCTGGAGATGGGTTCATAGAGGCGGAAACAAGGGTGGGGAGGATCGGGGCCGGGAGGATCAGAGTCCTGGCGGGGTCTGGGAGGGTCCCCGTGACTATCCCACCAGGCTGCGGCGCCTCCCGAACGGGGACCTGGGATTCAGGAGCAGGAAGGGGGCCCACGCCGACGCCGGGCTCAGGTGGAGAGGCAGGAGTTGATACCTCGGCGTCGGCTAGGGTGGTGTCTTCTGCTGGGCCCCCAGCGGGAAGGGGAGATGACCGCCCCGCCTCGGTTACGAGAGAGGGGGCGCCCCCAGATCCGGGACCCGGCCGCTCGGCGCCTGCCGTCGCCCCTGAGGGCTCGGCGGCATCGGCTCCGGCGCTCGAGTCGGCCGGGCCAGTGGGTAATATCAGGGCGCCCGAGTGTGAGGCGGGGTCGGCCACCTGGGACACAGGGTTGAGGTTGGGGAGAGGCGGCGCCGCAGAGTCGCCGCCCAGACCGAGGCCCGCTGGCGGAGGTCGTCCTCCCCTGAGTGGCGGGTCAGACCCAGGGCCTCGATCTCCTCGAAGATGGAGCTAAGTTCCATCCTCGGCCCCAGAGCCCCTCCGGCCGCCAAGGCAACAATTACCTCAGCGGGCACGGAGGGCTCGGTTGGAGCCGGGGCCGGGGCTCCACCCGAGGCCTCCTCTTGGAGGGCTCCACAGGGAGGGCGTCGTCCCCCTCGCTGCCACGGCCTCCTCGTCCGGTGCCTCCTGCTGAAGCTCGTCGGGGGCGCTCTCGGCAGCGCTGGCCCCCCTCGGGATCTTTCGGAGGGGCCTTCCCACCCTCCCCATCGAAGGGGAGATGGGGCCAGCGAGCAGCCGGGCTTTGCGCTTCCCGAGCAGCGTCCAGCCCTCCGAGTGGAGGTGGAGGCTGGTCAGCAGGGAGCAAGGCCGGGCGCTTTCGGTTTTCGGGGAAGGCGTTGTTGCAGGGGTTGCAAAGGAAGGGAAAGGGATACCCCCACCTGGGGGGAGCCCTCTCCCTCGCCCGGCAACAACCGCACCGCCCTCTCCCCCTCGGGCCCCGCAAAGACAGATCAAATAGAAGCGGGGCCCGCCTGCTCGCTCGGGCACGCCGGAGCGCCCCGGCTCCCGAGCAGAGCCGTCGGTTGGAGGGAGGCGGCGCGCGGAGGCCGGACTGCCAGGGGCCGGCGGTGGTGGGGCCGGCGCCCTCCGGGCCCGGGGGCCGGGCGCCTCCTCCGACCGGGCCAAGGGACAGTCCCTCCGGGCGTGCCCCATCGCCCGGCAGAGGAAGCACCGGGACTCCCCGAGGAATGGACCCGGTAGAGGCCCCTGGTAGGGCACCATGAAGGACCCCTCAGGCGCCTCCCGCCACGCGCCGCCGGCAGCAGCTGCAGCTGAACCTGCCGGCGGAAGGACAAGGCGTGGCGGAGGCGGGGTCCTTACAGCCCAACGGGAGAGGGCTGATGGTAGAAATGGGCCTCCCAGAGTGGAGAGGAAGGCAGCAGGCGGCATTCGGGAGGAAGGGGCGGGACGGAGGTAAGGACCACCCGTGCGCCCAGGTCCTCCAGCGGTTCGAGAGGCACGTGCACGCCCCCACCGCCAGGCCCCTCTCCACCGCCTCCTGGCGCGGCCTCGAGCAAGGAAGAACACCACCTTGCCGTACAATTTGGAGGCCGCCACCACGGCCGAGGCCCCACCACCCTCGCCAACGCCCGCCGCGTAAGTTTCGGCGTGGGGCGGCGGCGACCAGGAGGCAACGGACGCCGTGCCTCCTGGTCAGGGTGGAAAAGGGCCCGGCCACCAGGGATGGAGCTGAGGCGGCAGTAGGGGCGGATGACCCGGCACGTGGGGCGGCAGCGGCCACCTGGGCGTACGCTCTGGGGGCCGTAGATGGATCACCCCCAGAGCCGGTGGGGGGAACAGCAGGGGGAGGGGCTGCAGCGGGTGGCGGGGCCGCGGTGGGCGGGGCGGCCTCGGCCACGGAGAGTCGGCTTTCGGGCGGGCCTTTGCCCTTCTTCCTCCCGGCCCTTTTTACCGGCCGAGGTAGAAGGCCCACCCGTAGCAGGGGCGTCGGCCGTGGCAGCGGCGGAGCTCGGGCTGAAGTCGGGAGGTCAGCCGCAGCAGTTGTTTGGGCGGTGGCAGTGGGGACCGTGGGGCCAGCGGGGACAGGGCCTCCTCCATCGTGGGAAAAGGGTGGAAGGAGGCACAGATGGGAAGGAGGAAGGGTAAGGGCTAGCCACTCCTCCTCACCCAACAACAGGCAGAGGAGGAGGGCATCAATGAAAGGAGGGTGTGAAAGGGAAGGGCACTGGTTCAAGGACAGGACAACCGTGGAAGGGGAGGGTCAGCAGCCACTCCTCCTGCTTAGACTGTGGCAGAGGAGGAGGCGCTATTGCAGGGAAGGGCGCCAGGGCAAGGGAATATACAGTTGAGGGGAGGAAGGGAGAAGCAGCCACTCTCTCCCACTGACTGATTGCAGGAGAGAGGCGCTGGCAGGGGCAGGGTAAAGGGGAACCGAGGGCCAGCTACCACTCCTCCTGCAAGGCTGGACACAGAGGAGGAGGGCGCTGGCAGGATGGGACAGGCACAGTAGCGGACACAGGGCGGCGGCTCCTCCGGCTGCACTGGGGTACCAAGGGGCTATGGGATCAGTGAGGGAGTGAAGTGTACGAGGGCTAACTAAAAGGGGGCGAGGCACGGCGCTCGGAGGAGAGTCCGGGCAGGCAGAGCAGTGCCAAAAGGCCAGCGGGAACTTGGGAAGGGAGATTCTAGGAAGGTAGGATTTGGGAAACAAGACAGCAGCTGGGAGGGGCGGGGCACACACACAGCCAGGCTAGCTGGGGCAGGGGCGTGGCAGGTAACTAGCTGTGGGAGTGGGTGTGGCAGGCAAGGAACCTTAGGGAGGAAGGACAAACTGGGCTGGCAGTGGGAAGGAAGCTGCTGGGGTAGGGTGGGGTGAGCAGGGGTGAGGGGCCCCTGCCAAATGTAACTGAGGAGGGCCAAGTCCACGGGGTGGGAGGAGCACACCCACGAGCGCTGTGGGGGCTCGACCTCGCCCACCGCTGCAGCAAACAGTCCCAGGGGCAGGTGGAGCAGTAAACCCCACCAAGGGAGAAGAAGTCCGGTGGTGATAAAGGTGGTGGAGGGCAGTGGGGGTGGTGGCAGCAGGAAGGGGGCAGCTGGACTGGGGAGGGCTCTAAGCCTCTCCCCGGCCCCCTCTTAACAGCTCAGTTCAGCTCACCACCCCAGGAGCAGATGAAAAACACTAAGTCTCTAAAACAAGCCCCTCCACAGTTCTAGGCAGCGGTCTCCTCTTCTCCTCCTCGGCGGCACAGCAGCAGCAGTGGGCGGGTAGCAGCCAGCAAGGGAAGGCCTCCGGGTGGTGGGTGCAGGTGGTCCTCTTCCTCTGGAGTGGAGGAGAGGGGGCAGCCGGCAAGCCCCCTCTCCCGCAGACAGCAGCAGCAGGCAGGTGGTGGTGGTGGGCTGGAGCAGCAACAGCAGCGTTGTCCAGGGGGAGCAGGTCTCGGCAGGCAGGCGGGCGGGTGGTGACTGGGTAGGGCAGGGAGAGCCCCAGCTGGTGCAGGAGCAGGAGCAGGAACAGGAGCGGGAAGAGAAGGAAGAGGGCAGCCCCTGCACCCCGCTGCCTCTCCTCCTTCTTGGGAGTGTAGCGGAGCGGAGTGGCCGCCCACTGACCTGGAGGCGGAGGAACCCCTCCGGTTGGCCTACCCAGCTACATACCCCTGTGGCAGCGTATGCACTCCCTGTCACTGGGGTGATCTAATTTCGAGGTGCGGACACTGCCTCCTCAGCCAAAAGGGGTTGGCCGTCATTATAATCTGTAACACTTCACCAATCTACAGGCATCCCCGAGTCCATAAGTAGCCCAGCTCGCTGGGTGGCATGGCCCAATGGACAGTGTGTCTCTCTCTCTCGCTCTCTATACACTCTCTCTTGCTCTCTCGAGAGAGCCCCCTCAGTTCAGGGTAGTATGGCGTACTGGCCAGAGTCAGGCTACGTCTACACTGCAGCCTTTTCTTTGCAGAGACAATGCAAATGAAGCGCTCATTAGCATTTGTCGCACTGTCATTTGCATATTCTCTGCCGAGGCTTTTTGCGGACGAGGTTTTTGCGCAAAAACAAGCAGTGTAGACGGGGCCATTTTGCGCAAGATCCTTATGCCTCAAAGGAGGTATACGGGATCTTGCCAAAAGGGTTTTGCACAAAACGGCCCCATCTACACTGCTTGTTTTTGCGCAAAAAACTCTTCCGCAAAAAGCATCGGCAGAGAATCATAGAACCATAGAGCTGGAAGAGACCTCAGGAGGTCATAAAGTCCAGCCCCCTGCTCTAGGCAGGACCAATCCCAACTAAATCAACCCGGCCAGGGCTTTGTCAAACTGAGAGTTAAACACCTCTAGGGATGGACATTCCACCCCCTCCCTAGGTAACCCATTCCAGTGCTTCACCACCCTCCTAGGGAAATAGCTTTTCCTAATATCCAACCTAGACCTCCCCCACCGTAACTTGAGCCCATTGCTCCTTGTTCTGCCATCTGTCACTACTGAGAACAGCCTCTCTCCAGCCTCTTTGGAACCTCCCTTCAGGAAGTTGAAGGCTGCTCTCAAATCCCCCCTCACTCTTCCCTTCTGCAGACTAAACAAACGCAAATCCCTCAGTGTCTCCTCATAGGTCATGTGCTCCAGCCCCCGAATCATTTTGGTCGCCCTCCGCTGGACCCTTTCCAATGCATCCACATCCTTTCTATAGTGGGGGGGCCCAGAACTGGACACAATATTCTAGATGTGGCCTCACCAGAGCCGAATAAAGGGGAATAATCACTTCTCTGGATCTGCTGGCAATGCTCCTCCTAATGCAACCTAATATGCCATTAGCCTTCTTGGCTACAAGGACACACTGTTGACTCATATCCAGCTTCTCATCCACTGTAACCCCCAGGTCCTTTTCTGCTAAACTGCTACTTAGCCAGTTGGTCCCCAGCTTGTAACAATGCTTGGGATTCTCTTGTCCCAAGTGCAGGACTCTACACTTGTCCTTGTTGAACCTCATCAGATTTCTTTTGGCCCAATCCTCTAATCTGTCCAGGTCACTCTGGACCCTATCCCTGCCCTCCAGCGTATCTACCTCTCCCCCCTAGCTTAGTGTCATCTGCAAACTTGCTGAGGGTGCAATCCATCCCATCATCCAGGTCATTAATAAAGATGTTGAACAAAACCGGTCCAAGAACAGATCCTCGGGGGCACTCCACTAGAAACCGACCGCCAACCTGACATCGAGCAGTTGATCACTACCCATGGGACCTGACAGTCTAGCCAGCTTTCTATCCATCTTACAGTCCATTTATACAATCAATATTCCCTTAACTTGCTGGCAAGAATATTGTGGGAGACCGTATCAAAAGCTTTGCTAAAGTCAAGGTATATCACATCCACTGACTTTCCCATATCCACAGAGCCAGTTACCTCATCATAGAAGCTAATCAGATTGGTCAGGCACAACTTGCCCTTCATGAATCCATGTTGACTATTCCTGATCACTTTCCCCTCTTCCAAGTGCTTCAAAATGGATTCCTTGAGGATCCCCTCCATGATTTTTCCAGGGACTGAGGTAAGGCTGACTGGTCTGTAGTTCCCTGGATTGTCCTTCTTCCCTTTTTTAAAGATTTCTTGCTTCACATTTCCAGTCATTGATCTCTCCCGATCTCCCCGTTTTCAAAGATAATGGCCCTCCAGTCATCTGCCAACTCCCTCAGTACTCCGGATGCATTAAATCCGGGATCCTTGGATTAATCTGTTTAGCTTCTTCTAAATAGTTTCTTCCCCTAGCTTCTTTCCCCAGCTGTCCACCTCCTTGCCCTTCATGCATTTGCCCATCAGTTTTCTGGGAGCTGACCTTGTCGCCAGACAGAGGCAAAAGCATTCAGCTTGCTTCAGCTTTTCATCATCTGTCACTAGGTTACTCCCTCATCCAGTAAGGGCCCCACACCTCTCTCTCCCCTCTATTGCTAACATGCCTGCAGAAACCTTTCTTTGTTATTATTCACATCATCTTTGCTTTTATTACATCCCTGCTTCTGCTTTTTTCTATGATCCTGCGCATTCTTGAGCAATATATTTATATATATACTAGTCATCTTTCTGTTTTCCACTTCTTTCCAGCTCCTTTTTGTGTTTTTTTTGTGTTTAAATAGGATGTCCCCAATCAGCAAAATAAGGTTCTGCTCTTCTGAAGTCCAGGGTGTGTATTTTGCTACTCTCCTTTCTTCCTTTGGTCAGGATCCTGAAATCTACCATCTCATGATCACTGCTTCCCAGGTTGTCACCCACCTCTACTTCCTACTAGTTCCTCCTGTTTGTGAGCAGCAGGTCAAGCTGCGCATGGCCTAGTCGGTTCCTTCAGCACTTGTACCAAGAAGTTATCCCCAACATTCTCCAAAAACTTCCTGGATTGTCTGTGTACTGCTGTATTGGTCTCCCAACAGATGTCAGGGTGATTAAAGTCGCCCATGAGAACCAGGGCCTGCGATCTGGAAGCTTCTCTCAGTTGTCCAAAGAAAGCCTCGTCTACCTCATCCACCTGATCCGGTGGTCTATAGCAGACACCAACCACAACATCACCCCTGTTGCTTCCACCTCTAAACTTAACCCATAGACTCTCAACAGTCTTTTCTCCCTCTAAATACTGGAGCTCTGAGCAATCATACTGCTCTCTTACATACAATGCAACTCCTCCTCCTTTTCTCCCCACCTGTTCTTCCTGAACAGTTTATACCCTTCCATGACAGTGCTCCAGTCATGCGAGTCATCCACCAAGTCTCCGTTATTCCAATCAAACCATAGTTCTTCGACTGGGCCAGGGCTTCTAATTCTTCCTGTTTGTTTCCCAGGCTTCTCGCATTTGTGTACAAACACCTTAGATAACCAGTTGATTGCCCTACCTTCTCCATCCGAATCAGGGGTCCTCCTTTGTTGCTCGTTCCTCCTTGTGATTCTTCCCGGTGTCCGACTTCCTCACTTACCTCAGGGCTTTGGTCACCGTCCCCCAACGAACCTAGTTTAAAGCCCTCCTCACTAGGTTTGCAAGCCTGCCCGTGAAGATGCTCTTTCCTCTCTTGGTTAGGTGGATCCCATCTCTTCCTAACAATCCTTGTGCCCGGAACAGAGTCCCATGGTTGAAGAAACCAGAGCTCTCTCTCCACCACCACCTGTGCAACCACGCATTTACTTCCGGAATTTGACGATCCCTACCCGGACCTTTTCCTTCAACCGGAAGGATGGACGAGAACACCACTTGCGCTTCAAATTCCTTGATCCTTCTTCCCAGTGCTACATAATCTGCTGTGACCTGCTCAAGGTCATTCTTGGCCGTATCGTTAGTTTCTACATGGAGAAGCAGGAAGGGGTAGCGATACGAAGGTTTAATCCCTTTAGGAAGACTCTCGGTCACATCCTTAATGCGAGCTCCCAGTAAGCAGCGCACTTCTCAAGATTGCAGGTCTGGACGGCAGATGGATGACTCAGTCCCTCTTAGGAGGGAGTCCCAGCCCACCACCACCCGTCATCTTCTTTTGGGGGTGGTGGTCGTGGAACCCTCATCCCTAGGACTGCACATCCCATGCCGTCCGGTAGATGGTGTTCCCGTCTGATTTCTTCCCTGAGAGGTCCCTGCCAAAGCATTCTCCACTGCAGTGCCTGTGGAGAGAGCCTGACAGTGGTTACTTACCTCTACAGGAATGGGGGATACCTGAGTTGGCTTTCTTCTCCTTCTAGAGGTTACATGCTGCCAGTTTTCTTCCTTGTCCTGTACTGCCCTGACTGGCTCTTCAACCTGCTGTGCCTGCAGGATTAAACGCTTCCTTCTATTGAGGAAGTCTTCATCCTCTCTGATGGAATGTAGGGTCGATTCTTGGGCCTCAAGTCCTCTAATTTTTTCTTCCAAAATGGTGACCAACTTGCACTTAGTGCAGATGAAATCCCTTCTTTCTTCTGGGAGGAAGACAAACATGGCACATGTTGTGCAGGTAACAACAGCAGAGCTATCACCATCCATACCTGCCTTCCTTCTGAGAGATTCCTCAGTTGTTATTAAATGCCTCCTTGAAGGGCAGGAGTGTAGTGAAAAGATTTTAAAGAATAGCAAGTGTATCTCGCCCCCTTCCTACTCCCCAACTCCCTCTCCAAACTCCCTGTTTGCTGACTCACTCCTTTATAAAGCCCTGGACTGCCTGATAGCCGCCCCCCCCCCATTAAGGCTCAACCAATGAGCAGAGGCTTCTAGATTTCAAACCCTGATTAGAAGCTCACAGCTTCCACCTGCCAGCCACAGCACTCACTCCATGAGGGCGGGGAGGAAGGGAAAGGAGAAAAAAAAACCCAAACAGCCAAACACAAGCTCAGCACACAGCAAGAAAATCCCAAACACAAACACAAATACACACTACAGACAGCCACTTCCCTCAAGGGTCATGGATTAGCTTCCTCCTTTATCTGGAGAACTCCCTCTCCAAATTCCCTGTTAACGATCGTCTCCTTCACCTAGGAGCAATAGAGAGGGTTCCCGACCCATATCAGGGAAGGGGATTTTATTCCAAATACTTCCTGACCCAGAAACGCACAGGGGGCTGGAGACCAATATTGGATCTCCACAAACTAAACAAATTCCTAGGAAAGCAACAATTCAAAATGGTCACAATGGCTTCGATCAGCCCGGCACTGGATGAGGGGGACTGGTTTGCAGCCCTCAACGTACAAGATGCATACTTTCACGTCACCATACACCCATCCCACAGACACTACCTTGGTTTTACCGTGGGCAAGGACCACTTTCAGTACAGAGTCTGTCGTGTGGACACGAATGCAATTAATACAGCACAAAGCAATGCAAAAGCAATTAATAGAAGATTATTATAATACAATAATTGAGCCTAGTTCACTTACACTTCACCCGTACGCTACCTACAGTACCAGGCAGGAGGTCGTGGTCCCTTTGATTTCCACACGTTGGGACACCATGCACTGCTGCAGCCAGTGTGAAGAGGTTCATTACTTCTAGTTACAATGAGCAGAACCTGTGGGTCAATCCTGCTGACTCCCTCCCACTGATTATCTTTTCTACACCTATATTTAAACTCGACTTGGTCGTTCTAATAATATCTACCAATTGATTACGTATTGCATAAAATACCTACTATGCCCATATTTGGGATACATCCTGCTATTCAGGCTGTTGCCAAAAACTATATACTTGATTGACAGTTCTATGGCTGTATCTGATTTTTTTCAGAAATGTTATGTACCAGTACCAGGTTTCTCTCAATACTCCCTATGCACTATTGTTTAACGCACTCCTGACTCTCAAAGCTCCCCCCCCCTTGGCCTGGCCTATGTGCTTACATGCACCAGACTTGAGTCAGGCCTGGGTTTGCTTTGTTAGAAATCCACACTTTGGGCAAGACAGCCATCGTTAGTTCGGTCAAGGCAGGGCTGGACAATGCAGACATTATTATTCTGGTCAAGACGGGCTTGTCCAAGCTCCCCTACAGAGCCCTACCCTTCAGCCTATCCTCCGCCCCCCTGGTCTTCTCAAAGGTCCTCACGGTAGTTACAGCTTACCTCCGACAGCAGGGGATCGAGATTTTTCCCTAACTTAGACGACTGCCTCATAAAAGGCCAGTCACATGCAGAGGCAACCAATATGGTCTTCAGGACCAGACACCTGTTCCATCATCTAGGTCTCCTTATAAACGAGCAGACACCAACTCTCGATCCCGTTCAGGACATAGAGCTCATTGGGGTTCATCTCGACTTCTTATCTACCTGAGCTTATCTCCCACACCACCGTTTCACCGCACTACAGGATCTGGTAGTCATACTATCCACAAGCCTTTCCACTACCATGTGTACCTGCCTTCAGCTGATGGGCCATATGGCCGCTACCACCTACGTTGTCCAGTATGCATGCCTCCACTTCCGCACCCTGCAGCACTGGCTAGCATCAGTTTACATGCCATCTCATCATCCGCTTCACAAGCAGGTTACCATCCCCAGGAACATGCTGGACTCTGTCAAATGGTGGATATTACCCAACAATCTTCTAGCGGGGGTTCCCTTCCACCAACCCGAACCAACGGTACAGATTACAACAGACGCCTCCCTAATAGGCTGGGGCGCACACCTGCAGCAGCACACTGCTCAGGGCAAAAGGTTGCCACGCGAAGCCGTGCTACACATCAACCTTCTCGAACTCAGAGCTGTGAGGAACACATGCAGACACTTCGCTCTCACCATTACCAATCACAGCATTCACATACTCACGGACAACACAATGACCATGTTTTATATAAACAGGCAGGATGGTGCCCATTCCCGATCCCTTTGGGTGGAAGCAATCCACCTTTGGAATTGGCGCATTTGTCACAGGGTCACCCTAAGAGCATCATACCTACCTGGTGTGAACCATGTCATGACGGATGCCCTGAGCCGCAATTTTTCCACCGACCACAAGTGGGAATTACATTCAACAGTACTTGCCTCCGTCTTCCACTGGTGGGGCTATCCGTCAATAGACCTCTTTGTAGCCTGTTGCAATGCCAAGTGTCCTAGTTTCTGTTCCTGGGCAGGACTAGGTGAGGGATCGCTGGGTGATGCCTTCCTAATCTGCTGGAACGAGTCATTGCATTACACTTTCCCACCCATTCCACTCATCCCCAGTATCCTGCATGAGATTCGGTCTAACAAGGCTCAAATCATCCTGATAACCAGGTCTGCCTGGACCAGGAGGGAGTTCCCATACCTTCAACACATGTCCATCAAACCACCTTATCTGCTTCCACACCGTCACAACCTCTTCTCCCAGAATCGGGGCAAATTACTTCACCCTCAACCTCATACCCTTCACCTTCATGCATGGCTCCTGTCTGGTTCCATGGGACTGAATCCTTGTGCTCAGAACTAGTGAGAACCTTTCTCCTCCATAGCAGGAGGCCATCTACAAGGGCCACTTACCTACAGAAATGAAAATGGTTCTCTTCCTGGTGTCAACAGATGCATGTTGATCCTCACAAATGCACTGCTTCATTCTGTCCTCGACTACATATACCCTCTGAAGGGCAGGGGCCTGTCCATCTGCTCTAAGGTGCACCTGGCAGCAATAATGGCCTTTCACGACTGGGTCAACGGATCACCTGTCTTTGCACATCCCATCACCAGGAAGTTCCTTAAAGGTCTCCAAAACCTCTACCCTCTGCACAGGCCCCCAGCACCCTCCTGGGATTTGAACTTAGTTCTAGATTGCCTTAGGAGAGCCCCTTTTGAGCTCATGGCGACTTGCCCACTCCCGTTCCTTCTAATGAAGGTGCTGTTTTTAATAGTCATTACCTTGGCAAGGAGAGCTAGCGAGATAGGAGCCTTGATGGTGGGCCCACCCTATACAGTCTTTACCATGGATAAAGTAACCTTGCGACCACACCCAACATTTTTACCCAAAGTCAGCACCTTGTTTCATATGAATGAGCCCGTAGTTTTACCCACATTCTTCCCAAAGCCTCATGCATCCCCTAGGGATGCTATGCTCCATACCATGGACATTCGCCAGGCTCTAGCCTTTTATATAGCCAGGACTCAGGCCTTCCGTAAGTCTCCACGTCTTTTCATACCTATTGCAGAACTCTCGAAGGGCACACCAATTTCAGCCCACATATTTACACAATATGTATGTATCTGTGTGTGAATATATATATATATCATCTACAACACGAGTGGGAACTCCTCGACGAAGTAGCCCGCAGCCTTTTCGAGACCTGGGGATACCCCACCATGGACCTTTTCGCTACTCGGCACAACAGCAAGTGCCATCTTTACTGCTCGAGAGCAGGCATAGGGAGCACCTCTCAGGGAGATGCCTTCCTTATCGATTGGGGAATGCACCGCCTGCTGTACGCTTTCCCTCCGATCCCGCTTATCCCACGGGTGCTAGAGAAGGTAGCCAAGGATGGGGCGACGGTGATGATGATAGCACCGTTTTGGCCCCGTCAGACATGGTTGATCCAATTAATGCGGATATCCGCATCTCAACCACGGCAACTGCCACAGTTACACAACTTACTGTCACAACACCACGGAATGCTCCTTCACCCTCACATCAATCGATTGCACCTGACGGCTTGACTCCTAACTGGCTCCAAGGCCCGGAATTAACATGCTCTCAGGCAGTCAAACACATCCTGATACATAGCAGGCGACAAATCACACAGAAGGCCTACCTTCATAAATGGCATCGTTTTCAGTCCTGGTGTGAGGCAAAAAATATTGATCCTCTCTCTGTCCCCATCCAACAGATTCTGGATTTTATTCTTCACCTAAATTCGGAAAACCTAGCAATGTCTTCACTTCGGGTCTACTTGGCAGCAATTTCCGCCTTCCATCCCCCCATCGACGGCACCTCAGTCTTCGCTCACCCACTCACCAAAAGGTTTTTGAAGGGTATTGCAAACCTGTATCCTTCACGCAAACTGCTTCTGAAACCTTGGGATCTAGGCCTAGTCCTGGACACGCTCACTCGTCCACCGTTTGAGCCACTAGCAACTTGCGATCTGCGGACTCTCACCATGAAAGTGACATTTCTGCTTGCCATCACATCCGCCCGTCGCGTGAGCGAGCTGGCAGCACTTTCTGCTGATCCTCCCTATACATTGTTTACTGAACGGGGAGTGACACTATGCAGTCACCCATCATTTCTACCAAAGGTTAATTCGTCGTTCCACATGAACGAACCTATTACTTTACCTACCTTCTACCCCAAACCGCACTCCACCGCAGAGGACGTGCGTCTACATACACTGGATGTCAGGAGAGCGCTTGCCTTTTATCTGGACAGGACGCGCCTTTTTCGAAAAATCACAGCGTCTCCTGCTGTCAGTGGCGGACCGTTCTAAAGGCCAGCAACTCTCTTCACAACACATCTCATCTCACATCGTAGCCTGCATCACTTGCTGTTACTCTCTACGTAACAAATCGTTGCCTTGCAAACCAAGGGCGCATTCAACCGGAAGCACGGCTACTTCTACAGCTTTTCTTAAGGGCGTACCCCTGAGCGACATATGCCGTGCCGCTACCTGGTCCTCTACATCAACCTTCGCCAGGCATTACGCCCTTGCAAGCATCCTAGCTACAGATGTGGCAGTGGCTCACGCAGTCCTCTCCTCGGTGCAGAGACCATAATGCTGAAGCACAATACGAACGCTGAGCTACTGCTTCATACTCACCTTTAGTGGAGCACCCACGGGGACACTACTCGAAGAAGAAGACAGAGTTACTCACCTGTGCAGTAACATCTGTTCTTCAAGATGTGTGTCCCCGTGGGTGCTCCACAACCCGCCCTCCTCCCTGCTTCGGAACTATTGTCCTTATATCTTTCAGATGTTCCGGCTAGGAGGAACTGGAGGGACGGACTGCGCAACGCAGAAGAGGTGCGAATGGCGCGAGACAGCTTCTGCGCATGCGCGGTCTGCCGGGGCTACTGCTAGAGAAAACTCTCCGAGCTGCGGCGCTGGGACGAGCCCGACACCTTTAGTGGAGCACCCACAGGGACACACATCTCAAAGAACAGATGTTACTGCACAGGTGAGTAACTCTTTCTTATTGTCTGTTTGCTTATTTTGGGTCCGGGAGATAGAGTCAGGAAAATGAGTGAGAGTGAGGTGCAGAAGAAACTGGAGCTGCACAGAGCCCAAGCAGCAGAGAAGGAGGCAGAACACCAGAGACAAATGGAGTTAAAGCAGCTCAAGATAGAAGCCCAAGCTGCCTGGGATCACCCAATAATGCAAGACCCTCCTCTCTAAAGATCCAATACTGGGACCGACTCTGCCCTCCTTATGATGAGTCCAGAGATATCGCCAATTATTTCATCACCTTTGAGAGACTGTGCACCATCCACTCAATCCCTGAGGAACAGAGAATGCCCACGCTGACTGCAAAATTGAAAGGGAGAGCCCTGGACATATTCAATAAGATGTCTATTGCTGATGCTTCCGACTATGGTAAATTCAAAGATTTGGTTTTAAGACAGTTTCAGATCACACCTAAAACTTACAGGGTGAATTTTAGAACCCTTAAGAGAGGGGCTGGGCTGAGTAATGTGGCTTATGTTAACCAAATGAGGGATCTGCTAGACAAGTGGGTGAGGGGAAGAGAGATCACACGCTTTGAGGGCATGAGAGACCTGATTGTTCAGGAACAGTTCCTGGACGTGGTGGATGATAATGTAAAGCAGTGTCTGTGGGACAAGCCTGGTGAGAATGTAGAGGTTCTTGCTCGCTTTGCCGATCAATTTGAGCAATCTCAGACACCTGGAAGGGGGAAATCTCAAGCAGGGGGGGTTTAGGTCTGGAGGGAGGCAGAGTCCTCGACTTTCCCCTGGGAAGAGGGAGGCTGGCTGGGAGGCTGGAAATGCTTCCCAAGTCCACTCTCCTGCTGCCCATCCCAGGTCTCCTATACAGAGAAAGGAGCCTAAGAGGTGTTATCACTGTAACTCCCCATATCACTTAAGAAACAAATGCCCATTGTTGGGGGAAAAGAGGTAGCAAGTAACTACCGAGGGGGCTGCTCCCCAAGCAGGGATTACTTTCCACAGAGGGTTTGTGAAGCTGGCCAATTAAAAGCCAGGCTGTGAGCACACAAAGCCTGTCAGGCTGAATGGGCAGGATATTCCTGCCTGGAGAGACACTGGCACAGAAATGTTTGTAGTCAAGAGGGATTTGCTTAAGGAGCAAGATTTCCTCTTTAGGAGTTGAGCTGAATTAGAATTGGTTGGGGGTCTTAAGATCACTGCACCTTTGGCCAGGGTACAGGTACAGACAGGGTGTAAACAGGCTGAGTTAACCGTTGCTGCTGTACCTGAGAATTTTGTGCCATTTATTTTGGGAAACAACTTTTTTAATGTGGCTGAGTCCATCCCCAGGATTGTCAGCAGTGAGAAGGAATCTTGTGCTGAAATCCCAGAGGGGGAAGGAAATGCCACAGGGGCTGGGGAGGGGACAAGGGATTGTCCCTCATTCTCCTCCAGCTGAGCTGGACAATTTGCAGGTAGGGGGAAGGGCGGAGGAAGCCGGCTCTGACCCTGAGTCACTGTTTAGTGTCAGTGCATCTGTCCAGGCTGTGGTATGTCTGGGAGGGGCATGGGAACAGCAGGGGGCAGGTCCAACCCCAGGAGGCACAGAGGTGTGTGCCTTGGAGCAGAGCCTTCAGGCAGAGGCTGGAAACCAAAAGGCTACTGTGGGAGCCGAGGAATCCAGGGGCCTGGTTCCTGAGAGCTTACCCCATGAGGAAACAGGGGAGACTGCAGGGCTTCCCAAGGAAGGGTCTATCATGGTTGGGAGCTGTGTGCCTGCAGCTGGATGGGTGGCAGATGGCCCGGAGAAGGGGGGACAAGGTGGGTCCTTGTGAGCCAGTCGGCTCTGGGAGGGGCGCCTCCCCTTCAGGGTCAGTGGGTGGCCACTCCAACCCACCACGCCCGGTTTAGTCTCTGGGGGGAATTAGCGGTGGTTCTGGTCTCCAGCTGCACCTCTGCGCAGTGCGGGAGACAACCAATAGTCCAAAGCCTGGGCCTCGGCTCGGGGCGGGGTAGTCAACCCGGCAGTGAAGAGTTCCACGCCCTTACCGCAGGGCGGGGTGGCAAAATAAACAGTACTAAGCCCGGCCCTAGCTCAGGGTGGGGCAACAAAGTAAACAGTCTAAAGCCCGGCCTTGGTTTGATGCGGGCCAGCAAATAACAGTCTGGGGCCCAGCCTTAGTTCAGGGCGGGGTAGCAAAGTCAACAGTTCAGCAAGCCCAGCCTTGGTTCAGGGCAGGGCAGCAAGCAAACAGTTTAGCAGTTTAGACAAATGTTGTCTCCCTGCACCTCAGGAGAGGTGCAGGTCGCTTGCCTGCAGTGGCGGAGAGGGGGAGACTGCCACCCGGTAGGTGGGTGGCAGGGGGGGAAGCAGGCCTGCCCACTCCACTGCATCCCAGCCCAGGGCCCTAAAAGCAGAAGTACTAACTGCTGCTAGGTCAGCTTGGCTCCAGCCCGAAACATGCCGACCTGGGCATCTAATTGTCAGTGCTGTTCCCTGGGCTACTTCCCTTCTCCCCATCCAGAGGGAGAGGCAAAGAGGGCCCCACCAGCACCCACCACCCAGAGGCCTTCCCCGGCTGGCTGCCACCCACCCGCTGCTGCACCACCTGCGCCCCACCGAGGAGGAGAAGAAGAGGACCACCACTTGGACTGTGGAGGGGGTTTGTTTATTGAGACTGAGCTTTTTCACCTGCTCCTGGGGTGGTGGTGAATTGAGTTGGTAAGAGGGGGGCCGGGGGAGAGGCACAGAGTCCTCCCCCCAGTCCAGCTGCCCGCCCCCCCATTGCCACCACCCCTACTGCCCCCTCCACCAACCCCCTTGCACCATCTGGACTTGCCCCTCAGCGGGGCTAGCTACTCCCCCCCTTTTCTCCACCTGGGAGTGTTCTGCTGCAGCAGCGGGCGAGGACTGAGCCCCCACAAGCGCTCGTGGGCATGTTTCCCTCCCCCCCGGACTTGGCCCCCCTCCCTTAGCTGCATTTGGCTGGGGGGCCCATCACACTTGCTCACCCTGCCTTGCCCCCCCCACCACAGCAACTTGCCTCTTCCCCTATTGCCTGCCCCGCCCTGTTGGCCCAGTTTGTTTTCTCCCTCTCTCCCTGAGTTTGCTCATTGGCCCCGCCCAGCCCCAGAGTTTGTTTGTTGCTTACCATGCCTCTGCCCCAGCTAGCTTGTTGTTGTGTGTGTGCCCCGCCCCAGCTGCTGCCTTGCCTCTTCCCGCCCTTAACTCACTCAGTATTTCCCTCCTCCCCAACCTCCCGCTAGCCCTTTGCCCCTGGCTTGCGTGCCCTGCCCCCAGTGCTTGTGCTCCATCCTTCCCTTTTAGTTAGCCCCCTTGTACACTGCACCCCCTTTAATGGTCCCATAGTTCCCCCCTGTACCCCAGTGCAGCCGGAGGAGCCGTCCCCCGTCCCGCACCTGTACTGTGTCCCCTGACTTATCCCGCCAGTGCCCTCCTCCTCTGTTCCCACCCTTACAGGGAGGAGTGGTTGTTGGCTCCTCGGTTCCCTCTTGGTTTCCCATTCGCATCCTGCCTCCACTAGCACCCTCCCTTCGTGCAATTAGTTTGGCGGGAGGGAGTGGTCGCTCTACCCATTCCTCTCCCTTCCCAATTGTGAACCCCCTTCCCTCATGGCCCTCCCCTTCCCTTTAGCACCCTCCTCCTCTGCTTTTTGTTCTACAGGGAGGAGTGGTTGCTTTCCTCACTTTCCCCTTTCCACCAGCCCCCCCAAGTGCCCCTGCCCTTCTTGCTAGCACCCTCCTCCTCCGCATCTGGCTGAGCAGGAAAGAGTGGTTGGTACCCCTTCCCTGACTGCCCTTCCTTGGATCTAGTGCCTCCTCCTCTCTGCCCCCTCCCTTTTATTGACGCCCTCCTCCCCTGCCTGCTGTTTGGTGGGGAGGAGTGATTGACCCTTGCCCCCTTCCCTGCCATCTGTGCCTCCTTCAACCCCTCTCCCCATGATGGAGGAGGCCCCTGCCCCCGTTGACCCCATGGTCCCCCCGTTGCCACCAGCCCCCAAAATTGCTGCGGCCAACCTCCCGACCCCAGGCACAGGCTCCGCCGCTGCCACGGCCGACGCTCCCCCAGATTCGGGAGCAGTCTCCACCTCGGCTGGAAAAAAAAGGCCAGGGGAAGAAAAAGGGCAAAGGCCCAGCATGGAAGGCCAAACCCTCCATGGCCAAGGCCGCCCTGCACGCTGCGGCCCCGCCATCCACCGCAACCCCTCCTTCCCCTGTTGTTCCCCCACTGGCTCTGGGGGCGATCCACCCGCGGCCCCCAGAGCGTATGCCCAGGTGGCCGCTGCCGCCCCCCTACGTGCTGCCGCGTCATCTGCCCTGACCGCCACCTCCAGCTCCATCCCGGGTGGCCGGGGCCCCTTCCCCACCCTGACCAAGAGGCACGGCGTCCGCTGCCTCCCGGTTGCCGCTTCGCCCCACATGGAAACTTACGTGTGGGCGTTGGCGAGGGTGGTGGGGGCCTCAGCCGTAGTGGCGGCCTCCAAGATGTACAGCAAGGTACTGTTCATCTTCGCTTCGGAAGCCACCACCCAGGAGGCGGTGGAGAGGGGCCTAGCGGTGGGAGGGCGTGCATGTGCCCCTAGAACCACTGGAGGACCTAGGTCTGTGCTGGCGGACGTGATCCATCCCGACCAGACCTACACCATCCCGAGCCGTAGCATCTTTGATAATTTGTACTTGGTCCGGCATCTCTGTCGTTCACCCTCCTGTCCCTGGACCAGGAGAAGGTGTTCGACAGGATGGACCACGGGTATCTCCTGGGCACTCTGCAGGCCTTCGGCTTTGGGCCCCATTTTGTGGGTTTTCTCTGGGTCCTGCATGACCTCTCAGAGTGTTTGGTCAGGCTCTACTGGACCCTGACCGAGCCGGTCAGCTTCAAGCAGGGAGTACGTCAGGGGTGTCCGCTGTCGGGCCAGCTGTATGCTCTGGCGATCGAGCCCTTCCTCTGTCTCCTCCGTTAGAGGTTGACAGGGTTGGTGCTTCGAGAGCCGGAGCTGCGGCTGCTCCTATCGGCGTACGCCGATGACGTGCTCCTCGTGGTCCAGGACCCGGGCGACCTGGCGTGGGTGGAGGCCTGCCAAGTAGTCTACTCGGCAGCCTCCTCCGCCTGGGTCAACTGGGTCAAGAGCTCTGGCCTGGAGGTTGGGGACGGGTGGCGGGCAGGCTCCCTCCCACCGGCGCTTCAGGCCATCAGGTGGAGCGCGGGTCCACTGCTCTATCTCGGTGTTTTTATATCCACCACGCATCCTTCTCCGCCGGAGAACTGGCAACATTTGGAGGGCGGGGCGGGGGGCCGGTGAGCGGCTGTGGAGAAGGACAGGACTGTTCCAGTGTCTCTCCCTTTGCGGGAGGGCGCTGGTGCTAAATCAGCTGGTCCTGTCCATGCTCTGGCAACGACTCAACACCCTGAGCCCAGCCCCGGAGGTCCTGGCCAAGCTCCAGATGATGGCACTGGAATTCTTCTGGCCAGGACTGCACTGGGTCTCTGCAGTGGTTCTGTCTCTTCCCCTGGAGGAGGGGGACCAGGGCCTGGTCTGCGTGTGCAGCTAGGTCCCGACCGTCTGCCTCCAGGCCCTGCAGAGACTCCTCTATAGTACAGGTAGTCAGGCGTGGAGCCTTTTGGTGTGCACCTTCCTCCGCCGCCTCCAAGGGCTCTGATACGACCGGCAGCTCTTTTTTATCCACCCGAGGGGTCTTCCGCGAGACCTCTCAGAGCTGCTGGAATTCTACCAGGACCGCCTCCAGACCTGGAAGCTGTTCTCGACAACCAGGTCCGTTGTGACCACTGAGGGAGCAGACCTCCTCGCGGAGCCCCTGCTCCACAATCCAGCCTTGTGTGTGCAGGTGGCGGAGTCTCCCTCGGTGCGCCAGAGGTTGATCCTGGCAGAAACCACCAAGGTCGGAGACCTCCTGGACTACGACAGGGGGGACTGGGTGGATTCCCGAGCGCTTGTGCAGCGCATGGGCCTCTCCACCCCCCCCAAACCCCCCTGCGCCTTTTCCAGGAGGTGAAGGCGGCTTTGCCGCAGCCTGCTCTCGATTTCCTGCAGTGGTCCCTGCAAGAGGGTATGCCCCACCCCTCCCTTCCTGCAAATCCTCCATCCATTTTTTTTGGGCTCCTCTTCCTTGGCCCCCCCCGCTGGCCTCCCCATCCCTGGACCCCCAGCCAGCTTCCAGATTGGCAGCCGGTCTGCTTCCGAATACCTGTACACGCTCGTGCTCCACACGTTGCATTTCTTCACCCTCGTGTCCCACCCCGACACCAAATGGCAGTAATATTTAAGACCTGCAGAGGGTGGGAAACCCTGATGGGCCAGCGTGTACTCCACTTTGATCCTATGGCCCATCGGGGACACCTGTTGGAGGCTCCTTCACGGAGCCATGAGCACGGGCATGTACCTGGCGTGGTTCACCCGCATCCCAGACACTTGCCCCTTTTGCGTCATGAGGGAAAACCTGATGTACATGTATTTGGAATGCACCAGGTTGCAGCCCCTATTCCGGCTCCTCCAGAACCTCTTATTGAGGTTCTGGCTGCACTTTTCCCCACACCTTTTTATTTATGCACACCCCATGCGTGGCCCCACAAAGTCGCGAGACCTCCTTGTCAACCTCCTCCTGGCCCTGCCGAAAGCCGCCATATACAATACCAGGAAGAGGATGCTGGACGAGGGGGTTCTCTGCGACTGTGGGGCCTATTTTCGTTCCTCCCTGGTCTCACACATCCGGGCAGAGTTCTTCTGGGCGGCGTCCACTGGCTCCCTGGACAGCTTTGAGGGGCAGTGGGCGCTGTCCGGGGTGCTCTGCTCGGTGTCCCCATCCGGTTCCCTCGTTTTAAGCCTGTGACCTGCACCCCTGACTCTGTTTTATCATTATTTGTACCCCGACACTAGTTGGGCCCTGGGTCCAGTCGTCCCTCCCACAAAAGGCTGGGGGAGGGACTTTGAGAAGTGTGCGGGCTGATGCCCACCTGCCCCTAGGGCTTCAAAGAGACCCACTACACTACAGTTTTCCATCTTTGGCAGGGGGGGCTGGGAGATGGATGCTGGGTGTGTATCTGCAAACCCAAGCTACCCACCTGTCATTCAGGCTTCAAGGGGGAGTGGTGAGTGTGGACTCCCAGCGGGGGGGCCGGGGGTGACTCTACCATTAGCCTCATGGAAGCAGAAACTGGGGTGTCAGTGGGGACCCCATTGATCCAAAACACAGTGGTGTCAGACACTGAATTGGCACTTGATTTGAGACGAGCCGGTAGATGTCCCTGGCTGTCTGTAAATGCATGGGAGCCTGCTAATGTAACACCTCAGGGAAGAAGTGAGGAATACCTCAGCAGGGGGAGGGGAAAGTGCTTGATATGGCCTACACATGCCTCGCTGATGAGAAAGAAAAACCTATTGTTGAATGCACCCCTTGGGACATAGAGGTTGTGAAAGGGGGAGGAAGTACTGTGCCACACAAATGGTCTAGAAAGAGAGCATGGTATGAAAACCATACTTGGAAATGCTACTCTAGCATTGGTTTGCTGGTAACCTTCTGTCTTTCCTTGCACCTCTTATGGATTAGCACAAAGAGTCTGATATGGATGGTAAACCTCTTGAAACTGTGTAACATGCTTAAGATTTTGGAACAACTTTTGTGCTTGCTGGGGACAGGAGCAACAGGACCCCAGGATCATGCAGCTTCTAAGCTAATGACTGTGCATGGGCTTAGAGCTGGGCATAGCAGCAGAGGCACAACTAACCTGCATGGCTGTGTGGAAGGGGAAACTGAGGCACGCCGACGCATGGCAATGGTGACTAAATACCAAGACGTTTGTATATGGAGAGATGTTGCCATCTGCATTCGGGGGCACTGCTATACCCCCACGTGTTTTGGACCACCAGGGGACAGGAACCCACAACTTTGGAAGAAATGCCAGGAATGACTGCACAATGTTTGGTGGCACTGGATGGTTGGGCAGCCAAAGCCCTGGTGGACTTCTGGATACACTGCGTTTGCATTGGACACTGTCCAACCCTCTGGCAGGAGGGCCCGTGTAGCTGTGGGCAGGTAGTTTGAACTACTGGGCATTTAAAAATGGCGGCACCCGGCAACATGCAAATAAAGCCCGGGATATTTTAATCCCGGGCTTCATTTGCAAGTTCGAATGACTACATTAGCCACCCTAGTTCGAACTAGAGTGGCTAGTGTAGACATACCCACAGTTCCTTCTTGTCACCAGTAAAGGAGCTTGGAATTGTTTGCTCCAGCACTTAGCTACAGCCTTTCTAGTGTTAATTCCCTATTCAATTGTAAATAGTTTTTTTTCCCTCCTGTTGTTTGCTGAGTACTTAGTTAGTTTAGCTATTTACTTTTTGATGGCTTTGCTGAAACCTTTTCACAGTCGACTGTTGGAATATATACAAAATAGGAAATAATCATAAAAAAGTTAACAGTTCCAACACTCTGGTCATCTGAAGAAGTGGGTTTTGCCCATGAAAGCTCATGATACCATTTACATGTTTTGTTAGTCTTTAAAGTGCTACCAGACTATTTGTTGTTTAAGTTTCTCCTGTTACAGACTAACTTGGCTACCCCTTTGAAGCTTTTGAACAGAACTTTTGGCAGCTAAATTGGTGCCCCACCCTAGTGTGGCACCCGGGGGCAACTGCCCTCCCTGCCCCCAGCCCTCGCTATGCCACTGTCCCCCGGGGGGCCATGAAATTATTTTAGATTGAAAGGGTTTGCTCGAAAAGGTTGGGAACTACTGTTCTAGAAGAACAGGCAGAGAGGCCTGATTTGCAGCCCTCTGTCAAGAGGCGTTACAGCTCTGGGACTTCTGTGTTTGTCATGACACCTCCTTGAGGCCAAGAATGCCAGTGCAGACTGCTTGAGCAGACAGTTCTTGTCTCGCCATAGGTGGGCTCTGTAGATTTATTTGTGACCAGGGAGAACGCAAAGTACTCCAGGTTATGCTCCAGGCTGGGTCTGGAGGAAGTTGCCCTTATGGAAACTTTCCTCATTCCTTGGACAGAAGAAGGCCTCATGTACATGTTTCTGCTGTTTCCTTTGATCAGCAAAGTAATGCAGAAAAATCAGGTAGGACGTGGCAGAAGTAATTCTTCTTCGAGTGATGTCCCTGTGGGTGCTCCACTTTTGGTGTTGGGCTTCTCCGGGCGCCACAGATCGGAGAACTTTCTAACAGTGTCTGGCCGGGCCACACATGCGCGGCAGGGGGTGCGTGCTGTTTGCGCCTTTGCAGCTTGCCCACGCGGCCCGTTTGCCCTCCGTTCCTTCATTACCACCCTCGGTCGCAGACAGAGCTCGATTCCTGGAGACAAAATTTTACTTAGAATTAGGAGTTTGTTTCTTTTAAAATGGTTTCCTGTTGTTCTTACTACTTAGTTTAGTTGTTACTTAACAACAACAAAAAAGTTTTCCTGTAAATAGTTGCCTCAACATTTTTCTGAGGGAGCCGCACTGTTAGCTTCCAGCCAGCGGCCCCTCAGGCTTTTGTTAAAAAAAGAAGAGTAGGAAGATAGTAGGGAATACTACATAGAAAATTAAATTCAAAGCCTTCTCTCTCAAATGGCTTCATTTCACACTGTTAAAACACACACACACACACACACACACACACACACGAAAAGAAGAAAAAGGAAAAAGAAAGAAGCAAGACAGACAAAGACTCGCAAATAACACGCCCGGGTCCCTGGGCTTTAAGAAATGCCACGACCCAATGCCTGCCTCAGATGGCCATGGGTTTTGCATATGTTGTCTGGGTGAGGCCCATGTTCCCCAGAAATGTATACACTGCTGCAGCCTCACCGCCAGAGCCCGCAAAGACAGGGAGCTGAGGCTGCATATGTTGCTTTTCGACAAGGCTTTAGAGCCCCAAATCAGCGGGGATGAACGCAGCAGTCAGGCTAAGGACTTGGGCTCCTCGCTGCCCAAGTCTGCAAAGAAAAGGGTTTCCCCGGCCTGCTCCCTACCTCCGAGAGTGAGTACAGGAGACAAGCCGGGCACCTCCGGCACCAGATGCCCCTGTGCCGCATCAGTAGTGGACCCAAAGCCGCGCACTGCTCAGAAGATGGTAGCGCCATCCTCGGCACCGAAAAAGGCAGGTACCAGGGAACCCGAGGCACTGGTGGTGTCGGATAAGACCTTGGTGCCGGCGAAAGCGAAATCAAAAGCTGTTAAGCCCTGCAACCCTCTCCGCCGGCACCGATTTCCCCTCCATTGGCACCAAGCTCCATGGCATTGCAGGGTGTTTCCTCTGGCCACCACTCTGGTCATGATTACCATGAGCCGCTGCTGAGTATGGCACAATGACTGAGAAGCCCGCGTGCCTCTCCCCTGAGGCATCGCTCTCATTCTCCTTTATCTATAAGGAGTTCTCCGCTTCGATCACTGGTGTTATCCCATTATAGCAGCTATGAGGACAATCGGAGGAGTGTATTTTCTGCCCAACACTCCTCTCCTGCTAGAGCACGTGTCTTATGGCAGACATCGATCATGGCATGACCATCATCCTCTGTGGTACCTGGACTGGTCCTGCCATTCCTACTACTCTCCTCACTGGTCCCCATGTCACTATTGGGCACCCCCACGGCACCGACCAATGGCACCATTAATGCCAGCTCCTAGGACGATACCTGTTTCTCATCCTCGTAGCTCTCCTCAGCCAACTGAGGACATAGACACGGAGGACGGCCAAATTACTGAGGATGCAGAGGCAGAACAACCTGATTTCTCCCCACTTGATAAGTCCTCTTCCTCACCTGACGAGGCTGTCATTCCAGATTACCCATTGCCCGCGGATGACCTGAAGCAATTTCAGGATCTATTTAAAAGAGTCGCCACCAGCCAGGAGGTTGTATTATCAGAAGTACAGGAGAAACAACACAAACTCCTAAAGAACCTTCAGCCTGCCTCTAAATCAAGGATCGCTCTTCCGATGAGATGAAGCAATCATGGAAGCAGCGGACGAGATCTGGCAGACACCAGCCTCAGCCTCAGCCCCCCCCAAAGAACAAGAGGGCCGATAGGAAATATTTCGTTCCATCCAAAGGCATGGACTTTTTATTTCTCCACCCACAGCCAAATCCGCTAGTGGTGGATGCGGCACACCACAGGGCCAAAGCCCCTCAATACAAATCCGTTCAGTGTGAAAAAGATCATAAGCATCTGGACATATTTGGTAGGAAAATGTATTCCTCATCCATGCTCCAGGTTAGAATAGCCAACTATACTGCGTTACTCGCTAACCACGACTTTGACAACTACACAAAACTGAGCTCATGCAATACCTTCTGGATGAGAAAAGACGTATCCTGAAGTCAGTAGTTCAAGAGGGCTACACTACATCACGCACAGCCCTCCAATTGGCGCTTGACTCAGCTGATACAGCTGCAAGAGCAACGTCAACTTCCATTGTTATCAGGCGCTCATCATGACTTCAAGTGGCGGGAGTTCCAAAGGACCTTCAAACCAAGGTGGACAATCTCCCATTTGACAAAGAAAAACTTTATCCAAGGAAGCATTATACACCCTACCAGAGACAGCGTGATTTCTCTGACAATTGCAAAGGCCATTTGACCAACACCGCTCTAGGCCCAGAAATCAATGCCGACAAGCTCCCAACAACCGCTTGTCCACACAGCAAGCCTCTAAGTAGCAGATTTGAGGCTTTGGTCGAGGGCCAGTGTTACCTCTACCCTACCAGTGCCTTGTGAACCCAAGACATTCCACCACCATTTGCGCCCTTTTTTCAGTGAATGAGCAGCAATTACCACAGACCATTGGGTCTTAGAGATCATCGAATGCGGATACTCCCTTCCACTCACCACTGTTCCGCCAACCTCCCCACCCTTCCCGTCCCTCTTCAGGGACCCCTTTCACAAAATACTCCTTTGCCAAGAAGTAGAACATCTCCTTCACATAGGAACAGTAGAGAGGGTGCCCAAAATCTATCAGGGCAGGGGATTTTACTCGAACTTTTTCCTTACAGAAAAGGGAACGGGTGGGTGGAGACCAATCCTCGGTCTTTGACAGCTAAACAAATACCTCCACAAACAACAGTTCAAGATGATCACACTCACGTCAATCATCCCGGCACTGGATGAGGGAGGTTGAGGGCTGCAAACCAGTCTCCAAGACTCCTACTTCCAGGTAACAATTCACCCAGCACACAGACGTTTTCTGCGGTTTATGGTCGCCTCAGAACATTTCCAATATCAGGTCTTGCCTTTCAGACTCTCTTCTGCTCGCAGAGTCTTCTCCAAGATGCTGGTGGTAGTTGCGGCATTCCTACGTCACAGACGCACCATGATTTTTCCTTACCTGGACGATTGCCTCATATGAGGCACTTCCCGACAAGCCACAGAGAACATGGTTCTGTTTACTCAGAGGTTGTTTGATTCTCTCGACCTCATCATAAACCACCAGAAGTCCACCTTGAGCTCTACCCAATCTCTAGAGCTCACAGGAGCCCACCTGGACTCCCTGACAGCACGGGCTTATCTTCCGCACCACCACTTTGAGGCAATAAGAAGCTTGGTGTCCATCATAGCGTCAAGCCCTACAGTACCAGTACTCACCTGCATCTGCCTCATGGGCCATATGGTCGCCATAACATATGTAATTCAACATGCTCAACTGCACTTTCGCTGCCTCCAGCACTGGCTTGCTTCTGTGTACACACCTTCCAAACACCACGTTTGCAGGCAAGTCTCGGTACCCCCAAGAGTCCTCATTTCATTGCAATGGTGGACCAGCCCGGACAACCTTCTTGCAGGTGTCTCATTCCACCAAACTCAGCCGTCGAGCCAGATTACTACCAATGCTTCTCTCCTTGGTTGGGGTGAGCACCTACACCATCATTTTGCTCAAGGCAGATGGTCTACACAGGAGTCCTGGTTACATATCAACCTGTTGGAGCACCGAGCTGTGCGCAATGCTTACAGACATTTTCTTTAACACATCCAAGGGACTACGGTGTGCATCCTCACCAACAATACGACCACTATGTTTTACATCAACCATCAGGGTGGTGCCCGTTCTCATCCAGAACAGTGTCAACATCATTGTGTCATACCTCCCTGGCATCAAGAATATTACAGTAGATGCCCTCAGCTGTTACTTTGCAATAGACCACAAATGGGAGAGCCATACATGAGTCCTACAAGAAATCTTTCACCGTTGGGGTTTCCTGTCCGTAGATCTCTTTGCAATGCACCAGAACACCAAGTGTGCCCAGTGTTGTTCCAGAGCTGGCATAGGTCTCAGTTCATTGGGTGACGCCTTCCTAATTCCATGGAAGACCCCTCTCCATTACACTTTTCCTCCCATTCCACTCATAGCCAGAGTCCTCAGGAAGATCAAATCAGACAGGGCCCGAGTCATACTCATAGCCCCGGCATGGGCCAGACAGACCTGGTTTCCCTATCTCTCTCTCAGGGTATGTCTACACTACAGCACTATTTCGAATTAACTTAATTTGAATTAAGCTCATTCGAAATAATGCATCTATACACAAAAACTATTTCGAAATAGCACGTCCACACTGAGTGGACCCTGAACCGAAGTTAAGACTGGCCGGAACCAGTGCCGGCAGGGCATCAGGTTAGGACTTAGTGTGGGGCTGCTGCCTGAGGCTAACTGAGCTCCATGCTTAAAGGGACCCTACTCACCCCAGACAGACAGTTCTCAGGGTTCCCACTTGCTTGTCTACCTCGATGAGGGACAGCAAAGCAGTCCTGTCTTGGAGTGCCCTGAGTGCCTGCACTCGGGACACCACAGCACTCAGCCACATGGAGCCAGAGCTGCCCTGGGCACGCCCGCTGCATCTCGTGGGTTTGCCATCAGCCCGGCTGCACTTGCTGCAGGCTGCCATCCGGGGTCCATGGGGGGCTGTCAGATCCAGGAGGCCCTGAGGAGAGGTCCACCCCTTGGAGCCCTCAGAGCCTCCCCGGTCCTCCCACTGGGCTCAGGCTCCATTCCTCCTCACGTCCTTCCACTTACCTCCCCTAGCCCCTTCCTGATGTCAACAAAGACACGTATGTTCAAAAATAGAAACTGGGCTTATTGAACAAAACTAGGGGGGGATGAACCTCTGGGGAGACTGGGAAAAGGAGGTGGGAGAGGGGAAGAGAGAGGGTGGGAGAGGGAGGGGGAAACCTGGGAGGAGGGAGCTGGAAGGGGGAAGCAAGGGGAAGAAGGGGGAGGGAAGCTCAGGGCTCAGGGTTGGGGGGGTCTCACCGACCAACCTGACTTCTCATGCTAACCTGCTCCTGGGTTTGCATGTGGCCTTTGGTGGCCAGGCTGGCAGCTATCCTGCCATAGACAGCCGCATTCCTCTGTCTAGGGCTGAGATCATGGAAGCTGGGGGCATCCCCAACCTGAATAAGGTCCATGATCTCCACCCTGACCAGGAAGGCGCTCGCCTTCTCCAGCCCCTGTCAGGCTCCTGGGAGCTGGCAGACTGCTCCTGGGGAGCGTGTGGAGGGCTGGCTGCCAGTGGCTTGCTGGCTCATGTTTTGGGGCCACTGGGTCAGGGGCCCCGGTGGCCACTGCTGGCTCTGGGCTGGCAGGCTTAGAGCTGGCACAGGCACTGTGGCCAGGGTCTACCCCTTTAATGGCTCCAGGGCTGGGGGAGAGGAGAGTAAGTTTTCCTGGTTGTGCCCAGAGTGGCCACCAGGGCTCCCTGGGAAGGGCTGAGGCCCCTATTTCTGAATTAAGTGTCTACACAGCACTTAATTCAAAATAGCTATTTGAATTTGGTGTTACTCGTAGAATGAGGTTTATCAAATTCTAAATAAGTGCTCCACTATTTCGAAATAGCGGTTTGCCTGTGTAGACGCTATTAAAGTTAATTCAAAATAACTGCTGTTATTTCGAATGTCTCTTCAACCTCCTTACCCCCTTCTGACCCACCCAGACCTCCTATCTGAGAACAGAGGCACCCTTCTCCATCCCCAACCAGTAAAAGCCATTCTGCTCCATAGTAGGAGACAGACTACTCACAATAGCTACCTCTGTAAGTGGAAGCACTTCACATTCTGGTGTGGGACCAATGGCATCCAACCTTCTGATGCTCCTCTTTATGTAATCCTTGACTATATCATGCACCTGAAACAACAAGGCCTGGCAGTCTCCTCACTAAGAGTTCACCTAGCTGCGTTATCAGCATCCCCCCCGATTGATGGGGTTTCAGTCTTTGTGCACCCTATTTCGAAAAGGTTCTTTAAGGGACTGGGTAATCTCAATCCCCCACATAGGCCTATGGCCCCCACGTGGGATTTGGGGTTGGTGCTCAACGCTCTAACTAGACCACTGTTCAAGCCCCTGGCCAAATGCCCCCTATCTCTATTAACAACAAAGACAGTATTTTTAATAGCAATCACATCTGCAAGACTCATTAGCGAGATTGCTGCTCTCACGGCCTCTCCACCCTATACTGTATTTCAAAAGGGCAAAGTAATCCTTCAACCTCATCCTTCCTTTCTGCTGAAAGTTTGCTCTGATTTCCATATTAATGAGCCCATTATCCTACCAACTTTCTATCCAAAGCCTCATGCTTCCCGTGAAGAGGCCATTCTACATACCCTCGACATACGCAGGGCTCTATCATTCTATATAGACTGCATGTGATCAATCACACATTTTATTTGTTTCACTTGCTGAACATTCTCACAGAGCACCTCTCTCCTCTCAGTGCATTTCCAGTTTGATTTCATTGGGTATTGTCCAGTGCTACTCCCTCCAAGGCAGACCACTTCCTGCACCTCCCACGGGGACACACATCTCGAAGAACTGCACAACGTGAGTAACTTCCTTTTATTGCATTGGTGTGGCTGCGCCAACATTGGTATGTCACTCTCCTGAGTCTCTTAATGCAGCGGCCTCAGCCTCTGCTGGTCCACGCAGAACTACTGTTGCAGGATCACAGCTGCCTCCTGCACCTGGACCTGTTGCCCCCCCACCTCACAGTGTGGTTGCTCCAGGGCTGAAGCCCAAGGAGCAATCCTGCTCGCTCAAGGTGAAGCAGGTTTTCTTGGAGAGCAGAAAAACCGTCCACCTACCTGGCAAAATGGACCCAATCCTCAGACTGGGCTGTTTAGAGAGGGATCAACCCCATCGAGGCCCTACTGCAGACAATCCTTGACTACCTTCTGCATTTAAAACACGAAGGTCTTTCATTGGCGTCAATCAGAGTACACCTGGCCGCCATTTCAGTCTTCTATCCACCAATTCAATGTCGGTCAGTGTTTTTCCAGGACATGACAGCCAGATTTTTGAAAGGTCTTGAGAGGCTTTTCCTGCAGGCCCCGGTCCCTCTCCCTCAGTGGGACCTTAACTTGGCCCTTTTTAGGCTGACAGGACCTCTCTTTGAGCCACTCACCTCCTGCCCCCTTTTGCTCCTCTCCACCAAGGTGGCCTTTTTAGTGGCAATTACGTCAGGAGGGTGTCCAAACCCCGTGTTCTGATGTCAGAACCACGGGTGGTGGGTGAAGGTAGGCCTGGGGGAGGCAAACCTCCAGCCCTGCCCTCAGCCCCACCCGCTCTGCCCCCCACAGGAGCCAAGCCACACACACACCCAGCACGGGGAAGGCGGGTGCTCCAGGGCAGTGACACTGCCCCAGTACACCTATAGTAGGTGTTCTGGGGGTGGACTGTGGGCAGGGCCAGGCTAGCGGTTTGGGAAGGCAATGCCTTCCCACTTCTAGCATACCCACCGCCCATGGTCAGAACCTTCGTACGTGGTCTTTTTCAAGGATAAAGTGCAGCTCAAGACCTCACCCAGCCTTCCTGGCCAAAATTGTTTCTGCCTGCCACATGGGTCAGGACATCATCCTTTCGACCTTCTACCCTAAGCCACATAATACCAGTAAGGAGAAGTGACTCCATACTCTGGACATCAGGTAAACGCTTGCTTTTCACCTGGAACAGACAAAGCCCTTCTGTAAGTCCTCCCAGCTGTTTGTGGCCTATGCTTAATGTATGAGTGTGTCACAGGGTACTCTGGCGGGTGCGCCCCACTCAAGGTCTCGTTGCCCGCTCGGGTCCTTAGATCCGGGCATACACAGCATTAATAATCCCAATATAAAGTCCATGCCCCTCTATCAGGGGAAATACAGCTTTGGAGGCCTAGCCACCCAAAGAAGCCTCTCCTGAACCAAGGGTTGATTGTCCAGGGTAGGGAAAATGGGTGGTAGGGGGACCCGGGCCCTCCCTCTCCACCGGGTCCCAGCCCAGGGCCCTTTAGGCAGGGACTCTGGCTCCTGCCCGCTTGGCGGGGAATCCGGCCTATACATGCCGAGCCACGCTTGAGTCCTTTGCCCTGGGCTGCTTCCTACCACGCCCTGGTTCCTGGGGCCTATTCGCCTCCGAGTCAGTACTTGCCGGGGCTGCCGTCGGGGTTGTGGGTGCGCTTCTGCCTCCCTGGGGTTGGCGGCTGCTGGCTCTGCTTCCAGGTCGGGCACGGGCGGCGACTCCAGTCCCAGCTGCTGCAGAAACACCAGCCCAACCTGGGCTACTCCTTCACCCTGCGGCCTCCCTGGCTGCACGGCTCCCTCTGCTTTTATACCCAGGCTCTGCTGGGAGCATGCCCAGCAGGGCTGGAGGGGCGGGGCCTTCTCAGCCAGCTGGGCCTGGGCTACCCCCTGGCCTTCAGTGCGGGGCCTGTCCACCCTGTCACAGAGAGGTCTTATGGTATCCTCACAGAAGATTTCCAGGTGGATCACTTCCTGTATCAAGTTGTGCTATGACTTAGCAGGTGTTCAGCAGCCTTTCTGATCCATGTTCCCATTCAGAACATCTGCAAAGCAGCAACATGGTCTTCAGTACATATGTTCATGTCCCATTACACTGTCATGCAGCAGGCCAGAGGTGACACTGGGTTTGGCAGAGCTGTATTGCTTTCAGCATGTCCTTAAACTCCTACCTGCCTCTGCAGATACTCCTTGGAGTCATCTACATGGAATGGAGATGAACAAGCACTCGAAGAAGAAAAGGCCTGTTTCCGTAACTGGTGTTCTTTGAGATGAGTTGCTCATGTCTATTCAACATACAACTCTCCTTCCCCTCTGTCAGAGTTTCCAGTAAGAAGGACCTGAGGGAGGAGGGGGCCTAACAGCACCCTATTTAACGCGGTCACTCAGGGGGCGCTGGAGCTAGTCCCCTATGGATACTGCTGACGGAAAATCATTTGGTACCGGTGCATGTGACGAGCACACACACCTACGTTCAATGGACATGAGCAACACATCTCAAACACCAGTTATGGGAACAGGTATCTGTCTTTTCTTTGTGAATAATCTGTTTAGAAGCCTCATCACTTATGCTGTTTCAAGTACTGTAGATTGGACCCCAAAAAAAGAGTATACTTTGAGAAATAGTCCTTCACTGGTCAATAGTTATAGATAAGATGATCAAATAGCTCTTTTCCAGTGTTCTAATTTTTATGTCCATGTGCGGAATGACTTTTGTTATGTGCACCAATATGGAGGTGATGTATCACATAACAAAAGTGTATAGCAGGAGTGGGGCTGAGGAGTTGGGGTGCAGGAGAGTAAGGGCTCTGGCTGAAGGTATAGGCTGTGGGGTGTGGCCAGGGATCAAGGATTCAGGGTTCAGGAGGGGACTCAGGGCTGGGGTGTGGTGTGAGGGCTCTGGCTAGGGATGTGGGCTATGGGATGGGATTTAGGATCAAGGGTTTGGAGTGCAGGCTGCCCCAGAAAGAGGGTACCCCCCCAACACACACAGCCCTCTCTCACTGCAGCAGCTTAGGGCCAGGTAAGAGGTGCTTTTCCACAGCAGTGGCAGCTCCAGCAGGCATGCCTGGGGAAGAGGCGCTTGTCCCTCATCTGGGGCAGGTCCAGGCTAGGCTGGGTGGGTAATAGGGAAGGGGTGCCTGTCCCCTGGCTGGGGAAGCTCTGTGCTGGAGCCAGAGGGCAGAGGCGCCTCTCCCCTGCCTGCTGAAGCTTTGGAATTTGGGGAGCAGCATCTCTCCCTGCTGCAGCCCTGAGCCCCTGTGTGGGGCTTAATAGGAAGCTGTGCAGCTGCACAGCTTGGAAAGAACTTAGCTCTTTTCCATTTCTAATTTCTGTGGTAAGAGCAAAGGAATCTGTGGCCTGCATTGTGCAGGGGGTCGGACTAGATGATCATAATGGTCCCTTCTGACCTTAAAGTCTATGAGTCTATGAATCTAAAATATGTGGTGCCTTAGAATAAAGAAATGCAGAATATCTTTTAGGAAACTATCACTTTTTCTCACATTGAATGATGATGCCAGAATAGTCGGCTTAAAGTAGAAAAATTGCAGTAAAGCTGCTGTGTCCACAAGAATTCATCCCTGTGTATCAGGTATGAAAAGCTTTTCTTAAAATGGTCACCTGGCCTCTGCTAGACCTTTGCATCAACAGTCAGTTGTGTGGCTAGTATGAATTTTAAGTGTACCAATCTCCTGCTTCCTGCTGAAGTGAAATTGATCCTTTTACTCACCTGGGTATGGTTCTTTTTTAGGCCTGAGGGCACAACAGAACCTCATTTATTTAGCTCTCCATTATCTGTTTGGCTATGTCTACACTGCGCTGCTCTTCTGGAAAAAGCTACGCAAATTGCGAACCGCAATTTGCATAGCTTTTTCCAGAAGAGGCTTTTGCAACATTTGGCCCATCTACACTGGGCCAAATGTCGGAAAAACACCCTTTTTCAGAACATCCCTTATTCCTCGTAAAATGAGGTTTACAGGGATGCCGAAAAAGTACATCTACTCTTCCAAAAAAAAATTCAGAAGAGCAGATGTAACCCACACACCTAGTGTGGTTCACTGATTGATGCAGTGGCACCTAGACCACATCAACAGCTAAGATCAAGAGACCTTTACAGCACAGGCTAAGAGCCAGCTGGTTTTCAGCTCAGAGGGTAGAGGCTCTTCTACTAAGCTTCAGAGAACTTAGGTTCAAATCCACCTGGTGGTGGTTACAGGTGGGGGCTTGTCCAGCATCTCAACTGGGTTTCTGAAGCTTGGGATGTGCTTCCTCAGCTAGGGGTAGTAAGTAAGCCACACACCTAGGCTGTGTCTACCCTTGTGCCAGAAATATGCAAATGAGGCTAAGCATGGAATATCTCTGAGCCTCATTTGCATACCTAATGAGCCACCATTTTGCAGAAGAGGCTTTTGTGCCAGAAGGAGCTGTCTACACTGCCCTTCTGCTGAAAACCTCTTGGCGCAATGCCGTTACGCCGGTTATTTTCAGGAATAACGGCATTGCACAAGACGGTTTTTGTTGCGCAAGAAGGGGCAGTGTAGACGCTCCTTCTGGCACAAGAGCCTCTTCTGCAAAATGGCGGTTCATTAGGTATGCAAATGAGGCTCGGCGATATTCCACGCTTAGCCTCATTTGCATATTTCTCGCGCAAGAAGCCGCGAGTGTAGACATAGCCCTAGTGTGGTTCACTGTCCCATGCAGTGGCACCTAGACCACAGCAACAGTTAAGACCAAGAGACCTCAACAGCAGGCCTGCACAACATATGGCCCAAGGGCCGCATGCAGCCCGCAGGGGCTCACTGTGCAGCCCGTGCTGACTACGGGCGGCGCGGCCCCATCTGATCCGCCGGCCGGGCGGAGGAGCGGAGCGCTGCCGGGGAAGGGGAAGTGCAGCGATTCTCGCCACCGGGCTGCCTGCATGCAGCTCCGGCGTGAGGAGGCGGGGCACGAGCCAGAGGGCGGGAATCCGGCAGACGCCAGGACGCTGGCCTGACGTGGCATCGTGACGTCACAGCCGGTGACTGCCGGATTCAAAAAGGCTACGGCAGCCCCACAAACTGGAAGGCAGAAGCCAGGTAGGGGAGGGGAAGGGGCTTGTGCTGAGGGGAGGGGGGCAGGTCAGGAGAAAGGGGAAGGCACCAAGGGGCAGGGTGCAGGAGAGACAAATGCCAGGGGGCCAAGTGGAGACACGGGGTTTTTTTTTTTTTTTGCTCACCAACAATTTTTAGCCCGCGTGTTCGGTATTTTTTGGGAGAGCATCCCTACTTGCAGCCTGAAGCTGTTTTCTTTGGAGTAATATGGCCCTCGCTGCTTGGCGTGTTGCACAGGCCTGCTCTACAGCATGTGCTGGGAGCCAGCTGGCTTCTAGCTCAGCGGGTAGAGGCTCCTATACTGAGGTCCTAGGTTCAAATCTGCATGGTGGTGGTTACACAGACGTGTTCCCTGGACGCAGCAGAGGTTTTTTCCCCAGGAAAAACTCTGCAGTGTAGACATAGCCTTTCTGTGTACAGTAAAACTCCATTAGTCCGGCATCCAATGCTCCGGTACTCCTGATGGTCCGGCACCATCAGGAACCCGAAGTGCTGGGGCAGCCGACAGGCTTCCCCATTCAGCCGCTGCTGAAACTGGACCAGCAGCTGAATTGGGGACGCCTGGGCAGAGCAGCTGGGGTGCTGGCTGGTCCTGCAGTGCTGCCTCAGACTGCAGGACCAACCCGGCAGCACCCCAGCTGCTCTGCTGCAGGCATCCCCGATTCAGCTGCTGCTGAAACTGACCAGCAGCGCTGAATCAGGGATGCCTGGGGCAGAGCCAGACTATCGGAAGGGGGGGCTATGAGGGGTCTGGGGTGGCATCCCCTCCCACCCCACTCCAGACCTCATAGCCCCCTTCCGATAGTCCGGCATATCTGATAATCCGGCACCCCCTGGGTCCTAAAGGTGCCGGATTATTGGAAGTTTACTGTATTAGTAACCAAGCAACCAGCATGCACAGGTCCAGGAGTAGGCGATGTCTCCTGTGGCCACTAGATGGAGCTGCTGCCTTGCATGTCCCTATAGTCCAGATTATCTGAATCTTTGATTATCCAATCTGGCCTCAGTCCCAGTTAGATCGGATAAATGGGATTTTGCTGTATTTAACTGCCTGTTTTCCAATCTATAGGCGTAGAAATTCTTTCATTATCCATTAGGATGCTTAGCAGTCAGAGCTCATGCAGTAGAAGGCCCTTAAAGAAATTGGTGCTTTCTTACACCTGAAGATTCTCTGTATACTGTGGAACCTCACTGTATACTGTGGAATTTATGGGATAGGCCGTACCTTATACCCTTAGCTGGATGGTAAATGTAAGTAAAGTCAGCCAGAGATAAAGAACGAAGCTTTCATTTTTATAATTACGGATTTGTACTGTATGGGGCTGCCACTGGAGAGAGGGCATGAGACTGCAAACCAATCTGTTTATCTAGTTACTGGTTTTGTTCTGTGCACATGGCCTCTTGTTACAAATATTTCTTCTTGTGCTGCCAGATGTATAGGCTTGGTCAACACAAACCAATCTGCAAAGTGTTACGTGATGGAATCATGCGGATGGGAAAGACCATGGCACAGAAGTTGACAGATGAGCTAATGAGTGAATGGTTTACTCAGCCTTGGAGCAGTGAGGAGTATGACACTAATTCCAGACTCAAACTTTATGCACAAGTTTGCTGGCATCACCTAGGTAAGTGAAGTTGGGTTAGGATGAAAATATTTTCAGTAGGCACTTGGGGTGATTGGAAAGAGGGAAACAACTTTCCGTTTATATCATTTATGAGCTATAAAATGATTGTAAAAATAGCTTTGTGGGGCTCCATTTTAATGGTATGTCTGTGATTTCCATATTACATTTGTTCACTTTACAAGTAAAAAGATGTATGTTTTAGGGATATTAAAATGTGTATATTTTGCTCCAATCAGGGCCTGGGGGCATGGGAACACGCAAAGTCTCTCTCCCACACCCCCACCCCCCCACCCCCGCCCGCCCTGCCAGCAGTGCATGGTGCCTAGAGGGAACCACCAGCCGTTTCGAATAGCTGGTGATTCCCTCTGGTGCCGCGTGCCCTTGGTGGGGAGAGGAGACTTTGCTTGCTCCCCCTGCCCCCAGGTCTCGATTGGCCTGGGGGCAGGGGAGCAGCAGGGTGGCCGTGGGCCGGATCAAACAGCTTGGTGGTCCAGATTCGGCCCATGGACCCTATCTTGCCCACCCCTGCTCTGGCCTGACCCTGTCATACATCACCCTCCCCAGCTTAACACTATGGGGTTGGGCTACTTGGGATGGCAGGAAGTGCACCCTTGACAGGCTGTCTGCGTTACCCTGTCTGCCTCCGGCCCTATGTTGCACTTGGAAGTGTAACAGTTGTAGGGACAGGAACCATTGTGTTATTCTTGCATTCCTGTCTTTGTTCCAATGCATCCACTGCAGGGGCGCATGGTTCGTAATGAGAGGGAATTTTCGTCCAAGTAGGTAATATAGCAGGCTCTCCATGGACCACTTCGCCGTGAGGCACTCTCTCAACAATGGCATAGTTTCACTCCTTTAGTAGGAGCTTCTGGCTCAGGTATAGGATGGGATGCTCTTCCTCCCTGACCATTTGGGACAGTATGGCACCCAATACAACTTCAGAGGCATTGGTCTGTAGTAAGAACTCCCTCTCGAAGTTGGGGACTATGATAACTGGGTCACTGCACAGGGCTTTTTTCAGGTCGACAAATACCTCCTCTGCCGCAGGAGTCCATTTCACCACATCCGAGGCACAGGCTTTTATTAGGTCCATCAGGGGACATGCCCTGGAAGTGAAGTGGGGGATAAACCTCTGATAGTATCCCACTAGTCCCAGGAATGCCCAGACCTGCTTCTTTCAGGCCAGCTGAGGCCAGTTCTGTATCGCTGCCACCTTATTTAGCTGGGTCCTCACTACGCCTCTTCCCATGATATACCCCAGATATTTGGCTTCTGCCAGCCCCATCACACACTTTGCAGGGTTTGCAGTGAGGCAAGCTTTCCTCAAGGTGTCCAGTACAGCCTCCACCTTCTCTAGGTGCGTGTCCCAGTCCAGGCTATGTATGACGACATCATCAAGATACGTAGCTGCATACGCGCGGTGTGGACGCAGTAGCTTATCCATGAGCCGCTGGAATGTTGCAGGGGCCCCACATAGCCTGAAAAGAAGGACAGTGTGTTGATATAAGCCCTCGGGTGTGGAAAAGGCCATTTTCTCTCTGGCTACCATGGCCAAGGGAATCTGCCAGTACCCCTTGGTCAGGTCGAGGGTGGATAGAAACTGAGCCTTTCCCAATCGATCAATCAGTTCATATATTAGTGGCATGGGGTATGTGTCAAATTTGGACACCCCGTTCACCTTCCTGAAATCATTACAGAATCGGAGGCTGCCATCGGGATTAGGCACCAGGGCAATCATGCTGGACCACTGGCTGTGAGACTCTTCAATGATGCCCAGTTCCAGTATCTTCCTCACTTCCTTTTGGACCTCCTCCCATTTTGCCTCCAGGATCTGGTAGAGCCTCACATTCACCCTTACTCCTGGGTCTGTGACAATATGATGTTCAACCTCAGTGGTCCTGCCAGGCTTTGTCGAGAACACATCCAAGTGTCGCTCCAGCATGTTGAGAACTTCCGCCCGCTGGTCCGGGGTTAACTCTGGAGAGATTCCCCATCTGCTTCTGTTGGCTTTCCTCTGCCGTCACCATCCCCAAGGTGGCTAGCTGCACTTCCTGGTCCCGCCATGGTTTCAACAGGTTAACATGGTAGATTTGTTCTGGCTTCCAGTGGTCCGGTTGTTCTACCATATAATCTTCCTCTCGTAGGACCTCGACCATTTCATAGGGCCCCTGCCACCTGGCAGGGAGCTTGCTCTCCACTGTCAGGACCAGTACCATCACCCAATCTCCCACCTGGAACCTCCAGACCATCGCTCGACAGTTGTAGTAAGTCTGCTGGGCCTCTTGGGCCTTTTCCAGGTGCTCCCTTATGATGGGGGTAACCTGGGAGATCCTGTCCTTCATTTGAAGGACATGCTCAATAATATTGTGTCCATGGTTTGGCTGCTCCTCCCAGGCCTCTTTGGCGAGGTCCAGGATGCCTTGGGGGTTGCACCCGTACAACAGTTCAAACGGGGAAAATCCAGTGGATGCCTGAAGAACTTCCCGGATGGCAAACATAAAGTACGGGAGGAGGGTATCCCAATCTTTCCCATCCCGGCTCGCCACCTTCTGGATCATGTCTTTGAGGGTGCGGTTGAACCGCTCGATGAGGCCATCTATCTGCAAATGGTAGACTGACGTCCTCAGGACCTGTATGTGGAGCAGTACGCACAGGTCCTTCATCAACTTAGAGACAAAGGGGGTACCCTGGTCTGTTAGTCCAGATCTTTTCTAGGGTGGGGATACCCAAGGAGATCCTAACTCCCTTGTTATGGTCTTCAAATGGGTATTCCACACAGGCGCTGCCTCTGGGTATCGGGTGGCATAATCCAGAACTACTAATATGCTCTAGTGCCCCCAAGCTTACTTCTCCAGTGGGCCAACTAGTTCCATAGCAATGCGCTCAAAGGGGACCTCAACAATAGGCAGGGGCACCAGTGGGGCTCTCAGGTATGGTCAGGGCCCAGGTAGTTGGCACTCAAGGCAGGAGGCACAATTTTGCTGGACTTCCACGTACACCCCGGGCCAAAAGAACCTTTGTAGGATCCAGTCCAGGGTTTTATCAACCCCTAGGTGGCCCCTGAACAAATGGCTGAGGGCCAGGTTCAGCAAGTCTCTCCAGTGTTTCTGGGCCCTTGGTCCTTCCTTCTACTGGGACCCCATTTACCTCAACTACCTCCTTGCATATATTCTGGTATATCGGGTCATTGGCCTGGTCCTGCCCAAAATTTTTGAGTGAGGACCCTATATGCCTGAGCTCAAGGGGGTCTTCTGCCCCCTCCATCCCAGGGGGCCCTGCTGAGCTGGGCCCAGCCTCAGGCTTGCCTACCTCCTGCGTTGCCCCCCCTATGAGTCAGCTCAGCCTCCCGCTCTGGCCAGGACCTGCCTTAGGTTCTAGGCCAGGATTCTAGTGCCCAGTCTCTTGGCTGCTCTCCTCTCATGCTTCAACTTCCAGGGCTTCCGAGGCTCAGCGAACAGGTCCTGGGCACGCTCGTGGAAAATCAGGAGTGGGCTCTCTACCCTCACCTTGTCCATAGGGCGTAGGTCACTAAACCCGGGGAAGTCCTGACTGATCACGACCAGGTATGGGAGCCTCAGGACTGCCCCTGCTGCCACCCTTGTAACTCTCCCCTGGATTTCTATCTGCATGGGGACGACAAGGTAGTAACGGACATCTCCATGTACACAGGGTATCCCTGTGTGCTTGGTGTGGGACAGTTGGTCCTGTCCCATCAGCTGCCCCAAGACCAAGGTGACAGCACTACCCAAGTCCACCAGTGCCGTGGCCTCTATGCCATTCATCTTAAGGAGCCGGGTGTACTGATGGGGGACCGTTGCTATGCCTATCAGATTTATCAGGATGCAGGGGCCCCTCAGGTCCCTGAGGTCACACTGCATGGGTTCTTCCACATTCGGACATTGGGCCGCTATATGCCCTACCTCCCCACATGCGTAGCATCGATACCCTTCGTGGGGTGTCCCTCTATTTCTTGGGCTACTGGGCCTTACCCCCCGACCTTCCTTTTCCTGGTCCCCAAGTCCCTTCACAGCCTCCAGCCGCTCTTCCATCTTGCTCTTCCATCTCTCTCCTCCCATGCCAAGCCCTGTCCGAGGGCTCAGGGACGCGGGCCCTTGGAGCTGAGGCGGGCCTCTTACCCCACCAGACTTCTTCCCCAAGGGACCACAACTGTCCCTCTACGAGGGCCACTATCTCATCGTACGAAGAGGGGTCATTCTGGCTGACTCATCCTTGTAGGTTGAGCAGTAGCCCCCTCATATATCAGTCCACGACAACAATTTCCACAATTTTCTCCGGGCTGTGGGTCTTGGGCCATAACCACTTTCAGGTCAGGTCGAATAGCTGGGAGCTCAGTGCTTTGCCCTCCCAGTATTTCCACTCATGGAACCTTTGGCCTCTGACAACAGTTATCACTCCGGACCTGGCTAGGATCTCTGCCTTCAGTTGGGGGTACTCAGCAACCGTCTCCTCGGGCATGTCGAAATAGGCCTTCTGGGCCTCACAGCACAGGAACTAAGCCAGGATGCCAGTCCACTGGGCTCACGGCCAGCCTTCCCATAGGGCCGTCCTCTCAAAGGCCAGGAGGTACACCTCCATGTCATTCTCCCCTGTCATCTTCTGGAGGTAACTGCTGGCCCGTAGGGATGAAGTCCCATCTTGGCTGTACACCTGAGCAGTCAGGGCCTTCCTATTCAACTTATTTATAAATGATCTAGAGAAAAGGGGTAAACAGTGAGGTGGCAAAATTTGCAGATGATACTGAACTGCTCAAGATAGTTAAGACTAAAAGCAAATAGAATGGTAGGACTCATTAAAAAAGGGATAGAGAATAAGACAGAAAATATCTTAATGCCTCTATATGAAACCATGGTATGCCCACATCTTGAATACTGCATGCAGGTGTGGTCGCCTCATCTCAAAAAAAGATATATTGGCATTGGAAAAGGTTCAGAAAAGGGCAACAAAAATGATTAGGGGTTGGGAACGGGTCCCATATGAAGAAAGATTAAAAAGACTTGGACTTTTCAGCTTAGAAAAGAGGAGACTAAGTGGGGGTATGATAGAGGTCTATCAGATCATGACTGGTGTGGAAAAAGTGAATAAGGAAGTTATTTACTTATTCCCACAATATAAGAACTGGGGGTACGTCTAGACTACATGGCTCCGTCGACGGAGCCATGTAAAATAGTTTACTCGGCATAGTCAATGAAGCCGGGATTTAAATAATCCCCGCTTCATTAAAATAAAAATGGCCGCTGCACTGTGCCGACGATCAGCTGATCCGGCACAGCGCGGCAGTCTAGACGTGGCGCGGTCGAAAAGGGAAGCCTTTGTTGACCGCTCCGGTATGCCGGTAGCTTCTTGCTGTGCTGCAGTGGCTTGCACAAGCGCCTTCACTATGTCCTCCATCTTGCTTTTCTTCCTTCTTAAGGGGCAGCTTAGCCTGCCCTGGGTGGGTCCACCGTGGGGTCTCACGGCAGTGGAGAATCTCACTCCTGACACCACGTGTGGCAGGGTCAGTCCTGGGCCCCAGACCCCTGTTCAGTTCATAATCTCACAGATAGTTTAGGTACTGCAGCACAGGCCCTGCTTGCCCTTGCTGGGGTTTGGGCTTCAGTCCCTCAGCTAAAAGGGTGCTGGGGTAGGTGCCCTCTGGTCAGCCTGGGCTGGGTACACAGTCCTCCCCAGCTACTGGCTGAACTCTCAGGCTACCTGGGGGAAGGGAACCCAAACACTCCTTGTTGGAGCTCTTTGCCTCCCTTGGAGTCCCTCACCTCCTCTGCTGTCTCTGGCAACACTGAGGCTGCGTCTAGACTGGCATGATTTTGCGGAAATACTTTTAACGGAAAAGTTTTTCCGTTAAAAGTATTTCCACAAAGCGCGTCTAGATTGGCACGGATGCTTTTGCGCAAAGTGCTTTGCAAAGCATCTGTGGCCAGTCTAGACGCGATTTTGCGCAAGACAGCTCGGTGGCCATTTTCGCCATTGGGGCTTTTTTGTGCAAAACAGTCCTTCCCTGTCTACACTGGCCCTCTTGCGCAAGTATTCTTGCACAAGAGGGCTTTTTCCCGAGCAGGAGCGTGAAAGTATTTGCGCAAGAAGCACTGATTTTGTACATTACAAGGTCAGTGCTCTTGCGCAAATTCAAGCGGCCAGTGTAGACAGCTGGCAAAATCTTTCCAGTCTAGACGCAGCCTGACATTCTCCTTATCAGCTTTTCCAGTTCTCTCCTTTTCTGTTATAGTCTCTGCTTCACTCCAACGTCCTCTCCCACGCGCCACACCTTCCCCCATCAAGGAAGGCTTTTTAAAAGGCCCCGTGGCAGCCTGAAGTGAGATCAACTGGCCCTTAATTGATTTATAGCAGCCTCATCTCCGCTGCTCCCACTCTGCCCATGATAACTCTGGGTCAGCTGCTCCTGGCGGCCCTGAAGTAACCCTCTCCTAATTAGCCAGGGCTGTTTCTGCTTTTTGGAGCTGCCTCTCTCCCCGTCTAATCTAGCCCTCTGGCCTGACCCTGTCACAGCTGCAACAACAACAAAAAAAAAAAAACCCATGGCAGCGAGCATCAGAACTTGGGTTAACAGACTCTGGCTTATGCTACAGGCCTAAAAATAGCAGTGGATATCAGATCCCAGGCTCCAGCCTAAATGGGAATGTCTACTCTGCTTTTTTTAGCCCCGTAATATAAGACCCATGAGCCCTAGTCAGTTGACTCATTGCTGCAGTGTGTATGTGCACACAGACATACATATATTAGGGATGTTAGCATATAGTTGTCTAAATGATTAACTGATAAGCCTGGGCTTATTGGTTAATCTTAATGATTACACGCACTCCCCCCCTTGCTGCCTCTGTATCAGAGGCAGCAATGGGGCGGGGAGGCAGGAGCCAGTACATGCAGGAAGCCCGCTTTCCAGCCAGCTCCCTGCGCATATCAGCTCACGTGGAGCCACCTGCCCCCGCTGCCCGTCTATCAGAGGCAGCAGCATGGGGAGAGGCAGGAGCTGATACCCCCGGGGAGCCGGCTCTTCACCCATGCCGGCTCCACAGAGCTGCCTGACCCCCTTGCTGCCTCTCACAGAGGCAGTGGGGGGCAGGGCAGGCGGGAGCTGGTGCTCGGAGGGAGCTGGTTTAAAAGCTGGCTCCCCACAAGCACTGGCTTCATGGAGCCGCCTCCCCCCACACTGCTGCCTCTATATCAGAGGCAGCAACATCGGGCGGGGGGGGGCAGGTGGGATGCTGGTGCAGCCTCTGTCTGTGGCAGGCCCAGGCTCGCTGCTTCTGCCCCGTGCTCCCCGGGAGTGGGTCCAGGAAAGCACTGGCTGCCAGCCCCGCCCCCAGGGACTGTCGAATAATTGTGTAACTGATAAGATGTGTGGTTACACGAGTATTCAGTTGCATGATATCTAACATCCCTAACCTATATAGGTTATACTGCTCTGCTGGCTGGGCATTGTGGCTTGGGAGAAACATAGGGAGGCCAAACCATTTATCTATAACAATTGCCAGTATGCCACTAGCTGCAGTTTGCTTTTAGTTTTCGTTTACCACATAGCTTGGTAGAACTATTACCATACTGATCAATATGATGGATACTCCATGCTCACACCTAGAAGTGTGTAGAATGTGCTCAGTCCACGAAATTGCATAGGGAGCAAGCATAATTTAATTAATGTAATTAAATCCCCTGTGATGGATAGGAGTGCTGGCCAGCACCCGGTGACTAAACTCAGGTTAAACTCAGGTAGCTAGCAAGGGTGTTGGCAGGGGGCCAGAAGAACCAATGGGAATACAGTGCTGAAATCTGAATTGTATTTAGATACCTTGCCTGTAACATGTAGCAACCAAGTATGCTTTATCAAGTTTATCTTTTGTTTTGTAATAAAAATAATCTTTTTAAGGCAATGATTTGATTCTTGTGTCTTGGAAAGTAATAGGGGGTCTGTGTTTGTGTCTGCCTGCCTAAGACTGGGTGGTCAGCTGCCAGAGACTGCAACTTGTTTTTCTCTTTTCCTTTTTCAAGCTCTCTTGTGGCAAAAGAGCTTGGGGTACCCCAGGGAAGGAATTCAAGTGTTCCCTCCTGGTTTTTTTTCAGGGTTAAATCACTTGATGGTGGCAGCTTTTGTTGTTTTTTTTCTAAGAGCCAGGGAATCTGTAACTCTGGGAAGTTTTTGTAAGCAGGACCTATAGAGGCAAGGTATTTAAGGTCTCTTACGGGCCCCCACCTTCTTCACTATGAGTCCCAGAGTGGGGAACAGCCCTGACATCCCCCAAAGTAGTAGTTCATGTAAAAAGGGCTTGGACTGGCAACCTGTGAAGTAATTCATTTAGCTGTTTGTGAAGTTGAATGTCATGTACAGCCACAAATACAGTGCTATCACATCACAATCTAACCAGAAGTAATGACATGTCAATAGTAATGTTGATTCACTTCCCCGTCTCTTCACACTGTAGGAACTCTGCAAAGTCAAGCCAGTGTTTAATAGACAGTTGAATCACATTATTAAAATGTGCTTGTTGCAAAATTGATTCTACAATTAAATATTTATGATGGAAATTATACCCTCAACATTTTCCTTCTCCCTCAAAGCCTGGTACTGTATAGCTTTACAATGCTTTGTGTTTGATGTGAGCTGATACATAACATTAATCTACCTTTGTTTTTATACACACTCTCAGCACCTTACTTAGCCACTCTGCAGCTTGACAGCAGCCTGTTGATACCACCTAAATACCAAACCTCAGCGCCAGCAAGCCAGGGGCAAGCAATGCCTGGGAACACTGGACCTGTACCCCCAAATTCAATGTGTCTGCCAGCTACTGGGGCCCCACCAACAGGCAGTTCCTTTAATTCCACGCCCAATGGTGGGACCACTCACTTTGCAGCAGGAAGTAGTTCAGCATCTGGATCTTGTGCCACAGGTGTCAGTGACTTCCTCAACACCCAGCATTAACCAGATGAACACTACCTCCTCTTCAGGGTTTAGTGGAATTGTGGGTCCAGGGCAGAACACCAGCACTGGCAGAAATTCTGCAGACAGGCCCCCCGGGGAGCACAGGTTCTGGAGGAGACACAGAAACTGGACAGAATTCATCACAGCAGCAAGCAGGGAAGGAAATGTAAGTTACTAAATACCTGAATAATCCCATTTATCACCAGTTCATTTCCTTAGGGTTATCTACACTGCCACTAAACACCTGTATCTGGCCTCTGTCAGTTGACTCAGGCTAATAGGCTTGGGGTATAGGGCTGTAAAACTGTCGATATTCAGACTCAAGGTGTATCTGGGGGTACGTCTAAACTACATGGCTCCGTCGATGGAGCCATGTAGATTAGTTTACATGAAAAAGGGAAATGAAGCTGCGATTTAAATAATCGCCACGTCATTTAAATCAAAATGGCCGCCACGCTGTGCCGATCAGCTGATTGTCGGCACAGCGCGGCAGTCTAGACGGGGATTTGCCGACCCCAGAACCCTTTGTCGGCAGATCCTGTAAGCCTCGTGGTGGCCATTTTGATTTAAATGAAGCGGCGATTATTTAAATCGCAGCTTCATTTCCCTTTGCCGTCCTGCCTAATCTACATGGCTCCGTCAGCAGAGCCATGTAGTCTAGACACACCCTGGGACTTTGGCATCCGGCAATAGTGGAGAATCCCAGAAGCCAGTCTCCAATGTGAGCCCAAACATCTACATCACACTTTTACAGTCCCACAGCCCAAGTCCCATGAGCCCAAGTCAGTGGACAATGGGCCAGCTGTGGGTGTTAAGAATATGTCTATACTGAAACTCATCTTCCTGCATTCATGACTCCTTCCCTTAAGCCACATGGACATTCCTGAAATTACAGGAGCTCATTGTTTTCTGCACAGCCATCCAGAGCTGCTGTGGTGGCAGTTGTGATTACAACAGCTGTCTCTGATAGAAAGGATGGATGAAATTCACCCACTATATAAGTCATTGAAATGAGTCTTATTATTTCACATTGTTTAGTTAAAGGAGACACTGTTACTGTTGATAGGCTCAAAATTTGACCCACATTTTTTTTCTTGTCTGCAAAACTAGGTGTGATTCTGTGTATATAGATTTGTTAGATGTTCAAAACTAATGCTCCATTGCTGTTATTTCTTAAACCCATTCTGGCATTACAGCATTTCTAAATAACCCTCCAACAAGGAATCACTGTGAACTTATACAATGTCAGGGAATAGATTTTGGGGATAAACAGATTTCAACTTGGGGCTGGTAAAGAGTCATCATCAACACAAGCGTGTAAAACATTACTTTTAAAATTAAAAAATATGTTGCCATCTTTTAAAAATTCTACTTGCCTGAGGCAGATCCTTCTTCATGGGTAATTTTTTCCCCTTTCACTTTTGCAATAACTATATTAACATGTAGATGTTATGCTGATACATTGCAATAACATAATGGGTTAATGAGCTCACATCTTCTAAGTAACAAGTTCAAATTTAGCCCTGTTGGAAGCTGTTGTTATACTTCTGTTCAGTGGTCTATGCAAAATCTACCACTGCAACTAATGCTAGTCGGCAGCCTCAGCAGAGAGTATGTAGACTGAATGCCTTTCTCACCTCTGCATGTTGGTCCCTCCTGTTCAGGGTTGAGGCACTTTCACAGGGGGCAGTGTGGGGAAACCTTCACTGCCAGTGCTGTACCTCTTCTGTGAATAAACCAAGGAGGCCTTTGGTAGGGAAGGGTTGGAACTACAATTCATTCACAAGTTTAATTCTCATGCCAATGGTCTGAATCGAGATACTAGATGGCTGGGACATTATCAACCAAACAAACAATGAAGGTGCCAATGGTTCTTTGTCTGTGTAGAATCTGGTGTTAGTACTCTTCCTCTCTAAGAGTACGTCTACACTAGCTCGTTAGTTCGAGCTAGGTAGGGTAATTAGGGCAAGCGGAGTTGCAAATGAAGCCCAGGATTTAAATATCCCGGGCTTCATTTGCATGTTCAGCGCGCCATTTTAAATCCCCTTAGTCTGAACTCCGTGCCACGGCTGCATGCGGTATGGAGTAGGTAGTTCAATTAGAGATCCTAATTCGAACTGCTACTCCTTTGTGGAATGAGGAGTAGCGGTAGTTCAATTAGGATCTTTAATTCGAACTACCTACTCGTGCGGCGTGTGGCGCCAGTTTGGGGATTTTAAATGGCGGCGCTAAACGAGAATGAAGCCCGGGATATTTAAACTCGGCTTCATTTGCAACTCCGCTTGCCCTAATTACCCTACCTAGCTCGAACTAACGAGCTAGTGTAGACGTACCCTAATTGCTAACTAATGGTCCTTATCTGCTTCTTTTAACTATCCAGTCTTTAGGTGCTTATAGACAATCAGTTTTGCCTGTTACATACTGCTTTGATATTTATATACCCACTGCTTCTTCCCCCCCCCTTCCTTATTTTTGGTTCTGGACATCCAACACTCTGGTCATCTGAAGAAGTGGGCTGTGCCCACAAAAGCTCATGATCCCATCTACATGTTTTGTTAGTCTGGTAGCACTTTAAAGACTATTTGTTGTTTTTTCAGTCTCCTGTCATCCTTCCAATTTTCTCCAGCACTAAACCAATTTGTCTATGAATGACCACAAGCAGAAAATAGTTCTGTATACGGTCATTCACTGATTTAGTCCTAATCATTTCTTGTACACATTCTTCAGCGCTAAACTGTTCTGGCTGTTTCACATGGGTTTGTGTCACTCTTTTAGCAAGCACCTTTAACAATTTATTAGCGGGTACTTTAATGTGTGAGGTACTCCTTTGTGTGATTTACTCCTTTGGCTAGATCTAAGATCTTATCAGCCACTGTTTGCGGATTGTGTTTTTAGTTTTATTTTCTCAATGTAAAAAAGCAGTCCTCCCCTTCAGAATTTGCTTATGCGCTTGTATACATGTGTCTCTAGTGTTACAGAGAGGGAGAGAATAGGGATTCCTACTGACCCAGAATCTGCAGACAGCCATATCTATCCTCCAGCAGTAGTCATCTATATGGTGGATCCTTTTACCTACACTGCAGATGAGGAAGCTGCCTCAGCCAACTACTGGCTGCTAAGTTTGATGCGATGCTACACAGAAATGTTGGCTAATTTGCCCGACAATATGAGGAATTCTTTCATTCTCCAGGTAATATTTTTAATATTTTAACTTTAGACTGTCATTCTACCACATTAAATGTTTGCAGAATACAAAAAGATGTAAAATGGAAGCTGGGATCCTATGTTTGAACATAGTGCCCAGTGCTGTTATGTACAATGTTTAGATGACATTTACAAAATGTGTTTTATTAAATGGACAAATAATGTATTAAAATAGTATCCTGGTTGTGACATAATGGAGGAAATTTAGTTAAGTAGTTACATATAGTGGAGTTATGCAGGGTTTAACCCAATGTCACCAGGAGCAGAACTTGACCGTTTGTGCAGCTTGCTTACACTTAACCAAAATCATTAGTCTCTCCGAAAGAGGCAACGACATACAGTGTATCTTGTTTAACTGGTCAAGTTGAGCACCCAAGAAAGGCCTCTGATTTTTCAGCCAGAGGTACCTACCTTTTCTCTGAAAATCAGGCCCTCTTAAGGCATCTCAGGTTGGGCACTAAATACATTTGTCACTTTTAATATATATTTTTTACAATACTGCAGGACTTCTGCTCCATGAACTATTTCTATCACCAAACACTATTTATTACAGTTTTGGTGTAAAATGTAATATTAGTATCCCAGCTGTATATTTTAGCTTGGCTTACACCAGGGGATTGAGCAGAAGATACTGAAATAACAAGTTATTTCATTTTTAGTAACTGAAATATGAATAGATCCTGCACTACTTGAAATCAATAGTACACTTAAGCTATGTCTACACTTCAGGCACTGTAAATTTACTGTAAATTTACAGTAAAGCATCAGAAGAGAGGGCTTCTTGCGCAAGAGTTATTCCTCTCCCCACGAGGAATAAGCCCTCTTGTGCAAGAGCTCTTGCGCAAGAGGGCAGTGTGGATGGGCAATCAAAATGGCCATCAGAGCTTTCTTGCGCAAGAAGCCTGCAGTGTAGACATAGCCTTAGATCTCAGTTTGTGTAAACAAATTAAGAGGCTTGCCCATTCTCAGTTCATCATGTTTATTTCTGTATATCTGTAGTTTGCCATACATCAAAAACCATTTTGCTAAACAAACAAAAATGTGTATAGGGTTAGTATGATCCAGAAGTATAAAGAGGAGTCCTGTGACTGAAACTGTGTGGTAAACAGATGATGCAGTTAAACACTATGGCTGTGTCTAGACTGGCCAGTTTTTCCGGAAAATCAGCCGCTTTTCCGGAAAAACTGGCCAGCTTCTACACTGGCGGCTTGAATTTCCAAAGCACTGACTTCCTACTGTAAGAAATCAGTGCTTTTTGTGGAAATACTATGCTGCTCCCATTTGGGCAAAAGTCCCTTTGCGCAAAGTTTATGCAAAGGGCCAGTGTAGACAGCTGAGATTTGTTTTCCGCAAAAAAGCCCCGATCGCGAAAATGGCGATCAGGGCTTTTTGATTGACCACAGACGCTTTTCCGCAAAAAGTGCTTTTGCAGAAAAGCGTCCGTGTCAATCTAGACGCTCTGTTCCGAAAATGCTTTTAACGGAAAACTTTTCCGTTAAAAGCATTTCCGGAAAATCATGCCAGTCTAGACACAGCCTATGGCTATGTCTACACTGGCAGCTTCTTGCACAAGAACATCTTACGCAAGGGTTCTTGTGCAAGAACACGTCCACACTGCCATGTGTGAGATGTGCTTTTGCGCAAGTGCACCCATGGCAGTGTGGACACTCTCTTGCACAAGAAAGCTCTGATGGCCATTTTAGCCATAGGGCTTTCTTGCACAAGAAATCCCTGCCGAGCGTCCACACTGCCCTCTTGCGCAAGAGCTACTGCGCAAGAGGGCTTACACCTGTTAAAAAAGAGCATAGCTCTTGCGCAAGAAGCCCTCTCTTACCATGCTGTACTGTAAATTTCCTTGCGCAAGAGCGGGTGGGCCGTGTGGACGCTCTGCGGAGTCTTGCGCAAGAACTGCCATACTTGCGCAAGAAGCCACGAGTGTAGACATAGCCTATGGGTATGTCTACATATCAAAGTTAATTCGAAAAAACGGGCGTTATTTCGAATTAACTTTAATAGCGTCTACACAGGCAAACCGCTATTTCGAATTAAATTCGAAATAGCGGGGCACTTAGTTCGAGTTTGCAAACCTCATTCTATGAGGAGTAACGCCAAACTCAGATTAGCTAATTCAAAATAAGTGCTGTGTAGACACTTATTTCAAAATAGGGGCCTCAGCCTTCCCAGGGTGCCCTGGTGGCCACTCCAGCCTCAACCAAGAACACTCCTCTCCTTCCCCCCCTTCCCGGAGCACTTAAAGGGGTAGACTCTGGCCACAGTGCCTGTGCCAGCTCCAAGCCTGCCAGCCCAGAGCCAGCAGTGGCCACCGGAGCCCCTGACCCAGTGGCCCCAAAACATGAACCAGCAAGCCACTGGCAGCCAGCCCTCCACCGCTCCCCAGGAGCAGTCTGCCAGCTCCCAGGAGCCTGCCAGGGCCTGGAGAATGCAGGCGCCTTCCTGGTCCAGGGTGGAGATCAGGGTGGACTTTACTCAGGTTTGGGGACAGATGCCCCCAACGTCCATGATCGCCACACTAGACGGAGGAATGCGGCTGTCTATGGCAGGATAGCTGCCAGCCTGGCCACCAAAGGCCACATGTAAACCCAGGAGCAGGTTAGCATGAAAATCAAGTTGGTCCGGCGAGACCCCCAACCCTGAGCTTCCCCTCCCCCTTCGTCCCCTTGCTTCCCCCTTCCAACTCCCTCCTCCCAGGTGTCCCCCCTTCCTTCTCCCCTCCCCTCTCCCACCTCCTTTCCCCAGTCTTCCCAGAGTTTCATTCCCCACCCCCAACCCCAGTTTTGTTAAATAAAGAGCGTTTATATTTTTGAAAATACGTGTTTTTCATTTGACATTAGGAAGGGGGGTTAGGAGGTGTAAGTGGAAGGACGTGAGGGAGGAATGAGGCACAAGCCCCTAGTGGGGCAGACCAGGCAGGCTCTGCATGCTCCTCAGGGTGGACGCTCTCCCACAGGGCCTCCTGGATACTGACAGCCCCCCGATGGACCTCCCGGATGGTAGCCTGCAGCAAGTGCAGCCAGGCTGATAGCAATGCATCCACGAGAAGCACCAGAGTGCCCAGGGGCAGCTCTGGCTCCATGTTGCAGAGTGCTATGGTGTCCCCAATGAGGGCAACCAGAGCACGCAGGCACACAAATGCATTGCTGTCCCTCAGCAAGGCAGGCAAGCAAGCAGGGACACCTGAGAACCGGCTGCCCGGGGTGTCCTTTAAGCACAAGCCTGAGATAACATCAGGCAACAGCCACACATAGCCACTCCTGACCTGATGCCCTGCCCCTGACCTGGTTCTGGCCGGCCATAAATCCGAATCAGTGTCCACTCAGTGTGGACGCGGTATTTCGAATTAGCAAAAGGCTAATTCGAAATGCATTTTGTGTGTAGATGCATTAATTCGAATTATCTTAATTCAAATTAACTATTTTGAATTAAGATACCTTGAATTAACGCTGTAGTGTAGACATACCCTATGGTACTTAAATTTAGTGGACAGTGTACACCAATCAGAGTTCAGATGCCCTATGCCCTATCACCACAGATAATATTCTTTATTATTAGTTATTGTTACATGTTTAACCTCTAAAATCCAGGACTCTCTGGTCCGGCAATATCCATAGTCCTGTAGGACCATGGATATTGCTGGATGAGAGAGCCCTGGCTGCCCAGGTTCAGGGACTGGGCTGGCGGTGGGGAGCTCAGCCCCGGCGGCAGCGGGCTGGCCTGGTGGAGAGCACAGCCCCACCTGGGGCTGGTGGCAGGGAGCGCAGCCCCTCTGGGGCAGCAGGGCCAACACCTGGGAGCTCAGCCCCGGCCAAGCCGGCACAGCAGAGAGTGCAGCTCCACCTGGGCTGGAGGCAGCATAGCCAGTGGCGCCCAGGAGTGCAGCTCCGGCAGGGCCGGCATAGCACAGCAGGGAGCTCAGGGCCGGACAGGCCAGAGGCAGTGGGGCCTGGTACCCCCAGCACAGTGGGGAGCACAACCCCATCCCTGGGGGGCAGGGCTGGCGGGGGAGGGGAGCCTTGACCTCCCCTGGTCCGGCAAACTCTGTGGTTCGGGACCACTCAGGTCGCATTCCTAACTTTTGAGTGATTGACTTTCTAACTTGAATAATGTTCTTTTAACCTAGATTTTTGTATCTGGTTACATTATATAGCTCTTACTATATATTTTAGAATTGTGCGTCTGTCTGTCCGTTTGTGAGTGTGTTTGTTCAAGAATGCCTCCTAAATGGTAAGAGCTAGGACCACCAATTCGGTAGTGTCGAAGCAAAAGACTTCCATGTGGTTAGGCGGCTAACAAAAGCTTTATTGATCAATAAGGCACAAAGTGAGCCAAACGTGAACCCAGCAGAGCTGGGCCCAGTAAGGCTGCTAATACAAATCAATCCTAGTACTTTATACCCTTAACCAAACAAGTCTGACGTCAGGGCATCCAATTACAGAAATCATCAATTAAACTCAGAAGAGCAAACTGTTATCAGAAAGAAGAGGCAGGTAACAGGGAGTGAGAGCTCCCTCTCAAACAGCTCAATTAACACATTCCAATAGCTCATCCTTCTGGCCTTTTCCACATGGGGTGAAGGAGAGTTCATTCCCTAGAGTATGTGCAGAAGCGAGAAGCTGAAATGGTTTCTGTTATACAAAATGGCTTCTAGCTAAATATGAAAATGGTTTCCGCAACTCCCCCCCTTTTAGCCTTTTAAAGGCTAACTTTGAAGCCATTTCATGCCTCCATTTCCATCAAAGTATTTATGTACATTTCTTGTTCCTTTCTTTGCTCATCATATTTTAACATCATTATTTCCACATTCCTTTTGGTAAGGGTCTGTCCCCGTGTTTTTCAGAATACAAGAAATACAGCATTTGATTAACAAGAAACAGCAATAAGCACAAAAGAATATAGCCAATACTAGAACTATTCCTTGCAAAATCCAAGTTCCCAAATGTCCAATCCAACCTCCTAACCAACCCCAGAGGGTCCAACTTTCCTCCTGTCTTAGGCTCACCACAGTTCTTTCAATCTCTGAGGCATCTTCCTCTACTTCCTTGCTGGTGTCCGTAATATACACACAGCATTCTCTTCCCACTAAGGCACAAACCCCGCCCTTACTTGCTAGGACGTAGTCTAGGGCCATCTGGTTTTGGAGAACCATTTGTCTTACTTCTCCTAGCTCCTTATTAATGGCATGGAGAGCTTTGGTTGTGGCATTAGCTACTTTCTCGAAAGCTACTTCCAGCCTCCGAATTTCTTTTACTGCGTAGGCCACACCCAACCCTGGGATTGTTATTCCCCAAAACCGCTGTGTTTCTGTTATCTCATGGTAGTTTTGGATTCTACTACCGGGGAGGTGGTCAATGATTCGAATGGCTGGGAAGGCTGCCCCAATATAGCAGGTTCCACTCCAATCTTTGGGCAGTGTTTTATATGCCCTACGGCCACATATGAAGTAATGGCCAACCTTTGCTGTTAAGGTTTTATGGCATTGGGGCTCCATCATCCACTGCAAATAATACCCATCGATTCCGAAGTCATAAGGGCCTTTGTTTTTCTCCCAGGTATTATTACTATACCAAACCCCGTTCCGGACAACACTTAGCTCACACCTGCTTTTTCCCACCCTAGCTCCTGAACCATTACATGTCCAACAGTATTCTCCAATTGGGGTTAGGGCTAGGCGGATATCCCCTAGGTTAGTGAACCCTTTATCCTGCCAAGTATCATTTGGCCTCAGTTCACTAAACAACGTGCCATTCATTTGAGTGTTGTTTAGTGGGACTGGAATCATTGGGATGCCTCCTTCTGAATGTACAGGACTGTGAGCACATATCCAGCAATCTGTGGAATTAAATTCTTGGGAAACTTGGTTCATTAAAAGCATAAACACATTTGAACCATATAGGTTGTAACAGCTAGGGTATGTCTACACTACAAAGTTAATTCGAACGAACAGCCGTTAGTTCGAATTAACTTTAATAGGGGCTACACATACAAACCACTAGTTCGAATTTAAATCAAACTAGCGGAGCGTTTAATTCGAACTAGGTAAACTTCATTCTACGACGAGTAACGCCTAGTTCGAATTAAGTAGTTTGAATTAAGGGCTGTGTAGCCACTTAATTTGAACTAGTTGGAGGCTAGCCCTTCCCAGCTTGCCCTGGTGGCCACTCTGGGCCAAACCAGGGAAACTCTTCTGCCCCCCTCCCGGCCCCGGAGCCCTTAAAGGGGCACGGTCTGGCTACAGTGCTTGTGCCAGTTGCAAGCCTCCCAGCACCCAGCCAGCAGACCCTGCACCTGGCACGGCATGAGCCAGCCACCCGCTGCCACCCAGCCCTCCGCCTCTTCCCAGGACCAGGCTGGCGGCTCCCAGGAGCCTGCCCGGGGCCGCAAGAGGTGACCGCCCACCTGGTCTAGTGCGGAGATCCTGGACCTCATCGAGGTTTGGGGGGAGGCCTCCAACGTCCACGATCTCCGCACTAGGCACAGGAATGCGGCCGTCTAGGGCAGGATAGCTGCCAGCCTGGCCACCAAAGGCCACATGCGAACCCAGAAGCAGGTTTGCATGAAAATCAAGTTGGTCCAGTGAGACCCCCGACCCTGAGCCCTGAACATAAGAATGGCCATACTGGGTCAGACCAAAGGTCCATCTAGCCCAGTAACCTGTCTGCTGACAGTGGCCAGCACCAGGAACCCTGGAGGGGATGGACCGAAGACAATGACCAAGCGATTTGTCTCCTGCCATCCATCTCCAGCCTTCCACAAACAGAGGCCAGGGACACCATTCCTACCCCCTGGCTAATAGCACTCCGTGGACCCAACCTCCATGACTTTATCTAACTTCTCTTTAAACTCTGTTAAACTCTGTTAAACTCTAGCCTTCACAGCCTCCTGTAGCAAGGAGTTCCACAGAAGAACTTTCGCTTATTAGTTTTAAACCTGCTGCCCATTAATTTCACTTGGTGTCCTCTAGTCCTTATATTATGGGAACTAATGAAGAACTTTTCTTTATTCACCTCTCCACACCACTCATGATTTTATATACCTCTATCATATCCTCCTCAGTCTCCTCTTTTCTAAGCTGAAAAGTCCCAGTCTCTTTAGCCTCTCTTCATATGGGACCTGTTCCAAACCCTAATCATTTTAGTTGCCCTTTTCTGAACCCTTTCCAAGGCCAAAATATCTTTTTGAGGTGAGAGACCACATCTGTACACAGTACTGAAGATATGGCGTACCATAGTTTTATACTTCCCCTCCTCCTTCTTCCCCTGGCTTCCCCTTCCAGCTCCCTCCTCCCAGGTTTCCCCTCCCCTCTCCCACCCTCTCTCTTCCCCTCTCACCTCCTTTTCCCAGTCTCCCCAGAGGTTAATCCCCCCAGTTTTGTTAAATAAAGAGAGTTTCTATTTTTGACCACACGTGTCCTTTATTTTTACATCAGGAAGGGGGCTAGGGAGGGTAAGTGGAAGGAGGTGAGGAGGAATGGGGCACGAGCCCCCGATGGGGAGGACTGGGGTGGCTCTGCGGGCTCCTCGGGGTGGAAGCTCTTCTGCAGGGCCTCCTGGATCCTGACAGCCCCCTGATTGACCCCACCCCCGCCCCCCCCCGGATGGCAGCCTGCGGCAAGTGCAGCTGGGCTGATGGCCGAGTGCTGTGATGTGCTGAGTGTGGGCACTCAGGGCACTCCAAGACAGGACTGCTTTGCTGTCCCTCATCGAGTTACACAAGCAAGCAGGGAACCCTGAGAACTGTCTGTCCGGGGTGGGGTCGGGTCCCTTTAAGCACAGCTCTCGGCTAGCCTGAGGCAGCAGCTCCACACTCTAAGTCCTAACCTGATGCCCTGCCGGCACTGGTTCTGGCCAGCCTTATCTTCGGTTCAGGGTCCACTCAATGTGGACATGCTATTCGAATTAGCAAAACGCTAATTCGAATTAGTTTTAGGTCTAGATGCACTAATTCGAATTAGCTTATTTCGAATTAACTAATTCGAATTAAGTTAGTTCGAATTAGTGCTGTAGTGTAGACATACCCTTAGGTATTAAAAACAAAATCAAGCCTAAGTTTAGCATGAATTGTTTGTCCAGCCTCATGCCGGCTGTTCTTCAGGACTTCGTAGTTTGCTTCACCTATCGCTGGCAGGTTCGTCTGGGTCGCAGCTGGTACCTTGGCCTCAGTCTCTCAGGTTCGTCTGCTTCTGGGCCTGGATTGCCGGTACCAGGCCTGCGCTGATCCCCGTCTACTTCTGGACCTGGGTTCCTGGTACCAGGTCTGCGGTGCTCCTTGTTGGGGCCGACCTCTGTAGGGGGCTGGAACCGGTTTGCAGTGGGAGGCGTGGATCCAGGTGGGCAATCCCTCGCACTTTACAGCAGTATGGGTGGTCAGAAGGACTTGGTAGGGACCCTTCCACCTGGGTTCCAGGGCAGTCTTTCGCTGGTGAATCTTCATGCAAACCCAGTCTCCTGGTTGTAGTTTATGGCACGGCTCAGTCGGGGCCTCCTGGAAGGCGTCCTTAACCTGTGAATGATAGGACTGTACACACCTCATAAGTTCCTGACAATACTTGACTATGCTTCCTTTAATAAGCGTGGCATCAGCCAGGTCAATTTCAGGGCTGCTCAACAGTCTCATAGGCCGACCACACGCAATCTTATAGGGAATGAGTCCAGTTTTCTGATTTGGAGTGGCTCTCATGCTCATTAGGGCAATCAGGAGTGCTTCTACCCATGTTAAGCCAGAGTTCTCACATATTTTTGTGAGTTTATTCTTTAAAATCCCATTTTGTCTCTCTACTGCTCCCGCGCTGTCCGGGTGTCGCGGGCAGTGCAGCGCTTGTCGGATAGAGTAGTACTTTGCCAGATTTTGAACAATTTGTCCAGTAAAGTGTGTGCCTCTATCACTGGAGATCACGAGGGGTATTCCCCATGATGGGATGTAATGGTTTAGAAGTCTCTTTGCCACTGTGATGGCATCAGCTTTCCTAGAGGGATAAGCTTCTACCCATCCCGAAAACAAGCAAACAATAACCAGCACATATTCAAAAGATTGACATTTAGGCAATTGAATAAAGTCTGTTTTTAAATTCAGGAATGGTCCCAAAGGCGGAAGTCTGGTTGCCGGAACTGTCTTTACAGGTTTACCCACGTTGTGGGCTTGGCAGACAGGGCAAGCCAGACAGTAATCTTGGGCTGCTTGGGAGAATTTGGGAGCAAACCAATTTTTGTTTAGGGTTGCTATCATCCCCCCCTTTGCCAACGTGAGACAATAAATGGAGCACGGAGGCAAGGTGAGGTAGCAAGACCACTGGGGCAACAATGCGGCCGTCAGAAGCTGCGCCACAAGTGGTCTGGGTGCAAGGTGCACCCTGCCAGTCTCCACTCCTGCTTTTCCGATTCTGGGGCTTGGTCTTGCAGGAGGGCCAGTTCCGAAAGAGACGGCATAGGAGCTGGCGGTGGTAGGAGAGAAGGGTACAATGCTTCAGCCCGAGGAGGACATAAGGCGGCTGCCTTAGCAGCCCAATCGGCCATATCGTTCCCTATTGCAACTTCATTAGAAGAAGAGGAATGAGCTTCACACTTAACAATAGCAAGAGCCGAGGGTAACAATACAGCATCAAGTAAAGCAGCTACATAAGGTCCCATTTTTTATAGGCCAGAGAGAGGAGAAAGCCTTTGCTGCTTCCTACCAATTTACCAAAAATCATGGAACTACACCAAAGCATGCAGCAAATAGTAAAATAGTGCCCTTGTGAAGCTCCAGCAGCAATATGACAAGCGGGCGTAAGAGCCAGGTAATTCAGCTGCCAGTGCAGAAGAAACAGCAGGTAGAGGGGCAGATTCCACAACATCCCAGACAGTACAAACTGCATAGCCTGCTACTAAACTCCACTAGAATTATAAAAGCAAGAACCATCTGTATAAAGCATAAAATCAGGGTTATCCAAAGGGTTATCCAAGGAGTCTCTGGTGGAGGGAGAGTGATACTGCAGTACAGCATGAGGCTTCGTGGGGTGCAGGAGCAGTGCAGGATTCAAGCAGAGACACATGACGACAGAATTAGAGAGCAAAAGGAGCCGTTCATATTTAACAAGATGGGCATTAGAAAGGTGCTGGGTTTTCCTTTAAGAGCAACGCTGACACAGAATGAGGAACAGCCAATGTTAAGGGAGATTGTAAAACCAAAGGTTCTGCTTGCTCTAAAATTCGCGCTGCAGCTGCACTGCACGCAGGCAGGGAGGAAATGAAGCTGCTACAGGGTCAAGATAAGTACTGTAATAAGCAAGAGAGCGATATTTATCACCATGTTTCTGCACCAATACACCCAAAGCACATCCTTCTTTTTCATGACAAAACAAAGTGAAATGACGGGAGTAATCGGGTAAGCCCAGAGCCGGAGCAGACACTAAAGCCTGTTTTAGAGACGTGAAAGCAGTGTCTTGCTGAGATCCCCACGGGATAGGAGAAGGGGGTAGCATTGTGGGTGAGATCCTGGAGTGGTTTGGCTAACTGAGAAAAGTTAGGAATCCATTGTCTACAATAGCCAGCCACACCGAGGAAAGAACGGACTTGAGAAGGAGTAGTAGGCTTAGGGGCAGAAAGGATTGCCTGGATTCTGTCAGCAGAGAGGTGACGGCTCCCTGCCGAGAGGTCGTGGCCTAAGTACCGAACTGTAGGCTTGCAGAGCTGAAGTTTCTGTTTAGACACTTTATGACCCTTTTTAGCTAGAGCAGTGAGAAGAACAACAGAATCTGATCTGCAGGCCTCAAGGGAAGGGCTGCAAAGAAGCAAATCATCGACATACTGAATAAGAGTAGAGCCAGAAGGGAATGTAATGTCAGAGAGGTCCCGCTGTAGAATTTGCGAAAAATAGGTGGGAGAATCTCTAAAACCTTGTGGCAGAACAGTCCAGCAGTATTGCTGTCCTTTATAAGTAAAAGCAGTAAGGTATTGGCAATCAGGATGGAGGGGAACACTGAAAAAGGCAGAGGAGAGATCAACAACGGTAAAATGGGTGGAATCAGGTGGGATAGAGGAAAGAATAGTGGCCGGGTTAGGCACAACAGGAAACTGAGAGATAATAATAGAATTGATAGCTCGAAGGTCCTGGACGAAACGATAGGTGTCCCTTCCTGGTTTCTTTATAGGCAGTATAGGAGTGTTACACTCACTTGTACAGCGAATAAGAACACCTTGTGCCAAGAGATCAGAAATAACTGGCTGAATCCCTGCCTCAGCTGCTGGATTCAGTGGGTATTGAGGAATACGGGGCAGGCGCTTAGTTGTATCAACAGAAATGTAAACGGGATCCACTGATATCCTGCCCACTTCATTTGGGGTGGTGGCCCACAAACAGTTGGGGACCCGGGACAAAAGGTCAGCATCTGGTTCAGGAATAGAGGGGAATAGGACGGTGTCAGGATCCTGTAGTAGGTCCTCCACCTCCTGTCGGGTCTGTGCAGGCACTTCAAGATAAACCCCATCAGGAGTACAGAAAATAGTGCAACGCAATCTGCACAATAAATCCCTTCCTAACAAATTCACAGGGGAAGTAGGACTTAGAAGAAAAGAATGATGCTCTGAAATGGGCCCTAACACAAGAGGGACAGGTTTAGAAACAGGGTGAGGTACAACTTGATTAGAAATGCCGACTGCATTAACAACCTGGCTAGAAAGGGGGATAGAAAAAGAAGACGCTTGGAGGGTGGACCTGCTAGCACCTGTGTCCACTAAAACCTGGGTGTTTTGTCCAGCAACCTGGCAAGTAAGAGTGCCATCTGAATTCAGGGCAATAAGCGGAGATAAAAGGGTGAAGTTGCAATCCTCCTCTGGGCACCCCTATTTACTCTTGACCTCCGTTAGGTTAAACTGACCCTGCGGGGTTCTGAAAGCTGCAGGCTCTAGCTGCCCAGGGCGGTACGGGCACTGACTCTTCCAGTGTCCGGGCTGTTTGCAATAGTGGCAAATATTTGCATTTGTCACTGTCCTGGGGTTGCCTCGGCCGGCAGCATCCCCAAACCAAGGTGGTGCTACTCGGTGGTCCATATGAGCCCCGTGGTTGTCGTTCTGTGGGGCGCCCTCGACCCCTGCCTGTTTTAGAAGGCAGTGATTGCAAAACCATAAGTTTAGGTTCTTTGTCCTGTTTAGCCTTTAGGCACTGTCTGCAGTGGTTTGCCACTGTCAAAAGGTCCTCTAAGGTTTTAGTTTCCCAGCCTATAGTTATTTGCTTTAACTGGGTTTGGATAGCCAAATTCAATCCATTAACAAAAGCAGCACCCAGCGCCTGCTTAGCAGTGTCGGCTGGATTGTCAATGCCAGAGTGCCTTTCAAACACCCTTGTAAGCCTTTCCAAATAGGCACCGGGTGATTCATTTTCTTCCTGCTTGCTGGTGTTAATTTTAACCCAATCTGTACGTTTGGGAAAAACTGCAAGAATACTATGAAGCAGTCTGTTCCTAACCTGGGTGAGAGCTCTAACATACTCTTGTGAGTCCGGGTCTACTGAAATAGGCTCAGGTGGCCAGTCTGCCTTCTTTAAAATCTTGTTACGCTTATGATCTGTCTACACAGCAAAGTTATTTCGGAATAGCGGCTGTTATTCTGAAACAACTATGTATCTACACAGCAAAACCGCTATTTTGAAATAATTTCGAACTCGCGAACAGCTTATTCCGGCTTCTGTAAACCTCGTTCTACGAGGAATAGTGCCTATTCCAAAATAGATACTTTGGAATAGGAGCTGTGTAGACAGGGAATAGCTGCTATTTCAAAATAGGGGGCCTCCAGCCCTTCCCAGGGTGCCCTGCTGGCCGCTCTGTCCACACTCAGCCAAACTCTATCCCTCCCACCCTCCCCTGGAGCCCCTAAAGCTGCAGCCTAACAGCCCTGAGCCACCCTGCAGTTGCACCTGACTCGCTGTGCCGCCACAATGAGCCAGTCTGATGTTCCCACGCAGCCCTCCACTGCTCCCAGGAACCTGTCAGGGGCCGGAAAAGACATGCGCCTTCCTGGTCTGGTGCGGAGATCCTGGACCTTATTGAGGTTTGGGGGGACAAGAGCAACCTCCAGGATCTCTGCACCAGATGCAGGAATGTGGACATCTATGGTGAGTAAAGGCCACATCTGCAACCAAGAACAGGTACGGATGAAGGTCAAAGGGCTCTGCCAGGCTTGGGCCAGGGAGGGCAACTCCCGACCCAGGCAGAGCCCCAAAGCTGTCCTTATTTTAAGGAGCTGGACCGCATCCTGGGGGGGTAGGGGGGGGCAGTCCCTTCCCCCTTCCCGGTTGTAGGCTCTGGGCTCAAGAAGCCCGTCGTCGTCCTCGTGAGAGGGAAGAGACAACGACAAAGAGGAGGAGCAGGAGCAGGAGCAGGATCCGGACGAGGCCAGCATCAGCACAAAGTTGACCCAGGACCCCGAAAGCTTCCCTGTGGACGTGTCCCAGGTGTCGTCTGAGGCTGGGGAAGGTACATCATGTGAGTGCCATCACTTTTCCTTCATACGGGGGGTGGAGGGGATGGCCGGGACGGGGAGAGCTGGGCGCTCCATGCTCGGCCCTTGCTGGTGGCGGATCACGCAGCAGCCTGTGTACATGGGCGCATGTGCCGTGCCGCTCCTGGGCACAAGACCCCAGGAGGCTGCCACAGAGTACCCTTGTGCTATTGGCCACAGGGTGTCTGGAGAGGCCTGCCATGCTCCTGACCCTGGGGTGGGACACCCTCCCTCCACAAGCCACCTCAATAAGGAGGCAGGGGACACACACACACACACACACACACAGAGAGCGCAGGGCTCATCTGGGCTGCGGGGGTGGGGGGAAGCGTCGGGAACCAGTGTGGGGCTCAGCTGGGCTGCAGGGGGCCGGTGCAGGGAACCGGTGTGGGGCTCAACTGGGCTGCGAGAGGGGGCCACAGGGAATCGATGCGTGGCTCAGCTGGGCTGAAGGGGAGTGGGGTACTAGGAGCCAGCGCAGGGTCAGCTGGGTTGCAGGGGAGGGGGTAGCCAGGAAGCCCAGTTGGGTGGGGGGTGCAGCAGGGGGCCTGAAATGACCTCCCCTGGTCCAGAAAAATCCCTCATCTGAGACCAATCGGGTCCCAAGGGTGCCAGACCAGGGAGGTCCAACCCCTACTCCAAGTCCCCTCCTGCACCCTCCCTCCTGGCCACACATTGCATCCTCCCTTGCTCCTGCTTCTGCACCCTACCTCCCACCCAGACCTCGCAACCTCTCCCCTTGTCCTTTCCCCTTGCCCCATGGGGCTGGAGCGCCAGAGGAGTGAGGTGTCTCAGTTGGGGGCCACATCGGTGAGAGTTGGGGGTTTGGGGAGGAGTTTTTTTGCTTCTCACTTGTGTGGTCCACAACTGATTTTTTTTTTTCTGTGGGTCAGTGACCCCTGACCCAAAAAAGGTTCCCCGCCCCTGCCATAAATAAAGAAAACATTGAAACCTTTTGTGTTGGACATAAATTAATATTTTACTTTATTTAAAATGAAGTTTGATAAACTAACATGAGAAATTTAAAACACTCAATCTGTTTCATAATTTAAATTAAACCGTTCTCTGTAACTGCAGCACTAGAAAAATGGCTCGAGCATAATTATGTAATTAATGGTGAGTTTGCATTAGTAACTGGTGGTCCACGGAAAGGACAGGTGGTCCATTGAGGCAGGTGGTCCATGGGCCAAAAAGTTTGAGAACCACTGAAATGGAGGCACCCCCGGCCTCTCCCCTGAGAGACCTCCCGAAGCTCCCTGCTGCTCCACAAGAGCCCACAGAGAAATAGGGTCTGTTACCACGGCAGTGAAATCACCGTGTCACTCCGGCGTGGATGATGGACAGACTCTTTGTGAGTCTTCCTCATCCAAGCAGATGATGATTTAAACAGCGTGTTAAGATGCCACATGAAAACACTTGGCGCGTCCACAGAAAGGCAGGATGTATCGTCTCTCTCCAGAGAAGGTCGTCACGACTTGTGTCTAGGGTGAACAAGCCCTTTGTGAGCTCTGTGAAGAGGTGAGATGTTTTGACTTCCAGCTTCAAGGGATTTGTTCTTCTGTCTTTAGACTGCACGTTATCTAGACCTGAATGGAGTTAGCTGTGACAATGCATTTCTGAATTATTCTAACACACAAAGTGAAACCTGTGCTAAAGACCACACATCCAGTGAGAGAAAGCGCTGCTGTCAGAAGAAGTCAATTCAAAGTCTCTCCACTTTTCTTCAGAGATCACCTCTACCAGGCACTGGGGCTTTTACTGATTGATTGGTCCCTTATATGTTTGAAGGGTGACTAAATGTTAATTAGATCTTCTTGGGTAATGTCAACAGATTGCCATGGGCCCAATCCTAGCTTAAAGTTTAAATTGGGTCAGGCCCTTTGTAAGCAGGTTGGGAAGTGGTCTCATCTGGCAATTATTATTAGGTATTATTTACATAATATAGGCATTGTCATCATGGTATTGACACATACATTTCTCAGTAGCTTTACATATAAAATAGCCCAGGCCCATTGATCTCCATGGGCAATGTACCTTTCAAGCAGTGGTGGGGAGGGTTAGTGACATGGTCTTCTTCACTCTGTAACTGTCATGGTTAGTTCAGCATTGTCATTATGGCTTGTGGAAATGGAGGGCACTTGATAGTTTTGCAGTAACTTCAAACAATGCAGTTGCAGTCCATCTCATTAGGGATGTAAATTCCCATTAATCAGTTAACCGGTTAATGTTAGGTCACACTGGGGCTGCCACCGGCTCCCAGCCCCCTCCGGAGCAGCCCCTGTCCAGAGCAGGCTGGACTTCCCACAGAGAAGGCTGCTCTGGACACTGGTGCAGTCCCTGCCTGTGGGGCCCCTGGGTCTCCCACAGACAGGGGCTGCTCTGGATGAGAGCAATCCCTGCCCACAGCAGGTGGGGAGCTGCTCCAGCCCCCTCCGATTACCAGTTAATTGGAACCAGTAAGCATCATCCATTAAGAGGACTAAGGAGGTTGGGTCCATCAATGGCTATTAGCTAGGATGGGTAGGAATGGTGTCCCTAGCCTCTGTTTCTCTGGAGGTGGGTGACAGGAGAGGGATCACGTGATGATTACCTGTTGTGATCCCTCCCTCTGGGGCACCTGGCATTGGCCACTGTCGGCAGACAGGATACTGAGCTAGATGGGCCTTTGGTCTGACCCAGTATGGCCCTTCTTATGTTCTTAAACTTCATCCTATTTACCTCAGACCATTTCTCCAATTCTGTCCAGATTATTTTGAATTATGACCCTATCCTCCAGTCATCGATGCGGGAAGAGGGTATTGCTCTGCACACAACACCGGGTTAACAGCGACCTTAAAATCTCAGCAAATCCAAATGGAACTGCCTTTCTTCAATATTGGAACTATTGGAGTGGCCCATGGACTATGGGTAACTGGTATTAGGACTCCATTTTTCACTAGGCGCTCCAGGTCCGCTTCAACTTTTGGCCTGATGGCATATGGCACAGTTCTGGCCTTCAGATCTTTTGGTTGGCTGTCGGGTTTAATGTTCAGTTTCACGGTGATTCCCCTCATACTTCCTAGATCCTCTCCAGAAACTGCAGCATGAGTCTTTAATACGTCGGTCAGACCTGTTTCTTCTTTAGTCACCTGGTGCACTTCTGCCCAGTTCAGCTGGATCTTCCTAAGCCACGATCTACCCATTAAGGCTGGGTAATGGCCTTTCACCACAAACAGTGGCAATTCAGCAGGTCCAACAACAGGGTTACCCAGTATTCATGTGAGCCTGCTGCCAAAGACAAAACATAGAGTGGCACTTCTTCTTCAGACAGGGTGCCACCTTGATAAGCGGTTCCCAACCGCTGGGCCATGGCGGCTGTCAGAGCTCAAGCCGGCTGTTCTGGGTGGCTCACCTCTGGCAGCTGTGGTGGCTCAGGCGGCAGCAGCAGGAGGCACCTCCCTCCCACCTCCCCACGCGCTTGGGGAGAGAGGGGTGCAAAGGAGGGAGGCGCACGCTGCCAACGGCCACTCCCCCTGCCCGCGCAGCTGCTTTTGCTGGCAGTGGCAGGAGGAGGTGGAGCAGGAGGCGCCTCCCCATGGCTCCTCCTGCCCCGCTGCCCATGCAGCTGCTTTGCCAGCAGCACTGGGGCTGAGGTGGTGGCAAGAGGAGGTGCCTCCTCCCTCCCTCCTTCCCTCCTCCCCATAATGGCGGCTCTTGCTTTCACTATTCTAGTTGCTATTTCCTTCTTACAGTCTAGATCATACATCATGTTGCTCCCCAAATATGTGAACTTCTACGTTCTCTAGTTCAATCCCATCTACACTGATCTTCCTTCCTCTTTCCTTATCTCCAAATACCATTGTCTTCATTTTATCGATATTCATAATCCGTCCATACCGCTTCCTTCCTCATTTAGCACCTGCACCATTCTTGCTAGCTTCTCTTCATCTTCCTCGATGATAACTATATCATCCGTGAACCTCAAGTTGTTAATTCTCATCCCACGCACCTTAATTACATGGCTGTATTCTAACCACCGTGTCACTAAAAGCGGTGTAGTCTCAACTGCTCCTGTGTTGGAACTGTGGACAGGAAGGTGTATAAAAGCTCAGAAAAAGTCATGATTGCTAAAGAAGAGAATCAACAACTACTAATGCACAAAGAAAAAATTACCCATAATAAATCAAGTTAATACAGAAAAATATGCAACAAAAGCTACAAAGAAAGGAGACTAATAAAAGATTCAAAACTAGTGCTTGGAAGACACTGGGGAAAAATCAGGAAGAGCAGGTTTCTTAGTACAGAGAAAGCAAAGAGCAATTATAGTTCTAATATAATTATAAGAATGGGTCTACTTATAACAGTACTTTGATCAGAAGCTCATCTTTGGAGAAGGATCATCTTTTAGTCATGTATTTGTACAGCACCTAGCACAGTGGGGTCCTGATCCATAGCTGGAGTCCCCAGGTGCTACCTTAATACAAATTAATAATAATACAATCCACTACAGACACAGTAACCTAGAGCAACTGTAACTACAGGCTTCAATCTCCACAGGGCAAACTCAGCCCTTCGTCTATCTGAGGTCTCTAAGTCCCACGCTCTGGAATTCACTGTGGATGCCTTTGGAATGAGACATGAAAAATGCAAGTCCTGTCAGTTTGATATTGACTTTGAAGACACTACCTGTCAGCTGTTGTAGGAGCAGACCTGAAGGCAAAATTTCACACACCCTTTTGTATTTTTTAGGCTGCTGTACTGCAGCTGGCAGCCCTCTGCCAGCCAGCGGTGGCTTGCATTCCAATGGTGCTTCATAAACATATGGCCCAGATCTTGCATTGGCAGGACTCTGAGCCTCACTGATTTCCATACAACTCGCTGGGGGCATGATGGTGAACTTACTGAAGGGCCTCGGTGCCTAAAGGGCTTTGCAGCCCATCAGAGTGAACGAATCTCTGACTGTAAATAAACATCACTATAATCAAATGGGTACTGCTTACAGCAGGCCTGGGCAAAATACAGCCCACAGGCCGGATCCGGCCCGCCAAGCCACCGGATCCGGCCCATGGAGGCAGCGGGGAGCCCCAGGCAGGCTCCCCTGCTTGCCCCGCACACCGTGCAGAAACGCGGCTGCAGGGCTCCCTTTCTGTTTTAAAACTGCAGGGGGGCAGGAATTTCAGGAGCTGCCCTGCCCCCAGCACAATCCCACTGGCCAGTTTCTGGCCAGAAACCAGCCAACGGGAGCTGTTTGTTTGAATAACAGGCAGCCAAGAAGAACCATGCTCCCCCTCCGTGGCTCAGTTATTCAATGAAGCACATGGCCAGGCAAGCAGGCAGGCTGGGAAACGTTTTAAGCTCTGCAAGCCTTAGCTCTGCAGGCTGGCTGGCTGGTTTGGCAGCTGGCAGGTAAGTCTTTTGGCCACAGCCTGCTTCTGGCACCCCAGCCCTTTCCCGCCCCCCCACACTGAACATACCCAAACCTTCTATCCCCCTCTTACACCCATACCCCCTCCCAGATCTGGCACCCTAATCTCCTGCTCCAGATCACGATCCCCTCCTACCCTGGGTCACATCCCAAACACCGGCACTCCAGTCACTGCCCTAGGTCACAACCGCCTCCTTCACCCAAACTCCCTCCCAGACTCCAGTCTCCCTCCTGCATCCCAATCCCTTACCCCAAGCTCCCTTCTGCAGCCAACCTCCATCCCAGACCCTGCATCTCCTCCATTAATATCAAGAGTGCGGCCCTCAACCACTTTCCAAACTCTTGGAGTGGCCCCCCCATGAAAAATTATTGCCCACCCCTGGCTTACAGGGACACTGTCAGCTTCAAAATCACAGCTGAGATTTTCAAAGCTCCCCATGGGATCTGGAAACCCTTAGGTAGCCCATATTTTACAAGGCAGAGCTCCTGATCTATGATACTAACACATAAGATTATTTGTGTAAGCAGGATCTGAATCAATGCATCCAATGCAGCCAGCTGGAAGGGGAAAGGAATCTTGGGTGTGGTTTTGCTCACTCAGTTGTTTAGCACTGTAGGGGTATGTCTACACTAGCTCATTAATTTGAGCTAGGTAGGCAAATCAGGCAACCGGAGTTGCAAATGAAGCCCAGGATTTAAATATCCCGGGCTTTATTTGCATGTTCGGCCGCCATTTTAAATCCTTAGTTCAAGCGAACTGCCCGCTACATGCGGCAGTTTAAAGTTAATCCGAACTAAGTCCTTAGTTCGGATTAACTGTTACACCTCATTGCAGGAGGAGTAACAGTTAATCCGAACCAAGGACTTAGTTCGATTAATTCTGACTGCCGCGCAGCCGGGCAGTCAGTTCGAACTAAGGGGATTTAAAATGGCGTCCACCCGGGAACATGCAAATGAAGCCTGGGATATTTAAATCCCGGGCTTCATTTGCAACTCCGATTGCCTACATTAGCCACCCTAGTTCAAACTAGGGGGCTAGTGTAGACACACCCCGAGAAACTGACATCACAAAGAGCTGAAATCACTAGGTTTGGCCTAGGGCCAAACTCATCACGGGGGTGGCAGGAGGCCAGTAGGGCGGCTGGCAGGTGGTTGGTGTGAGCAGTGGCGGGAGTGGCTGGTGGGAGCGGTCAGTGGGGCAGCTGGCAGGAGCAGCGGCAGGCGGGAGTAGTGGCGAGTGGCCAGCAGGCGGTCTGCAAGGTGGCACCGAGAGCAGCAAGCAGGTGGATGGTGAGTGACCATGGATGGAGTGAGTAAGATGTCTCCTTACCTACCCCCACTCAGGATGGGAGGTGAACTCTACGGATGCACCTCTGAACTCTGGGTCTGCCCTGGCCAAGGGCAGCAACTGGGAGTGGGGGGTAGAGATGGGTTGGGCATGTGAATGGGACAGGATTTGTAAGCCTGAGAGGCAAAGGACATTGCCCAACCCACTTGAGCTGGGACATTTACTCGTGGTTTGGTTATGAACTCTGTTTGTGGTATTTTCCCAAGTTTATGCCACATTACTTCTCTCTCTCTCTTTCATTAAAAGTTCCTTTTCTGCATTCAGACTCTGTGCTTGAGTGGGAAGCATTGCCTCCCAGAGGCGCCCAGGGGTGTGTGTGAATTTCCCAGGTTACTGGGTGGGGGCTCGAGCCAGCTCTGTGTTGGATGGATGGAGAGGAACCCCTAGATATTGAACCCGGCCCTGGCTGCTGCTGGTGCTACCTGGCAGAAGGGTTACATTTGTAAAACCTCATTTCCCTTTCCCTCATTAAAGAGGTTGTTTACTCTTTGCTTGCTGCTCAGATCGGGCAGTTAATGCACACTAGCCCATTACAATTTCTGCATCTCACACATGGGTCCGAGGCTGTTATGTTTGGATTGAAAGTATTATGGGAGGACGATGAAATCAAAATGCTTCTTACCACTCAGTTCTCTAAACTTTATCTTCTGGAAATCTTTTTATTAATATTGGGAATAATTAAAAATAAGTCGGGGTCATTTGCTTAAATGGGAGCTGAACTCTTTAGAAAGTCTGGCTGAGCAATTCAAAATCTGGCTTGAGGAAGGATTCATTTAAAAAGGCACACAGTCAAGTTGAAATCAAGTCATCTGTGAAGCAAAGTGTTAAAATGTAGTTTCAGGGAACAAGTCTGTCCAAGAGTGTGTGGTTTTCATTTTTTTTTTTTCTTTCAAAAAAATGGTCTGCCCTGTTATCATGTGTAAGACCCATACAAAGATGAGAAAAGTGACTGACTACAGATGGGAAACAAGCAACACAGACTCGAAACTTGACACAGTGGTGCAAAGTAAACAAAGTAAAGAGAGGAAGAAAGTTCCCTCTAATCTTTCAGCTCCAGTGATCTTAGGTATTACCAGAGTAAATAGGAAATTTTCAGAGAGAAGTGTGATTTTTAACTGTGTCCCTTTCGTGTGAAGAGAAGATCAAACACCACCACAGTGACATCCAAGAACAGAGCACCAGGAGAAGAGCACAATATCTATGTATGCCTTGGCATGTAGTCTGTACTGTAACATTTCATTAGAGATGCTCAACACTGTATATGCAGGTGTGGAAGAAAACAAAGTCCTCACTCTGCGTTTAGTAAGCAACAAGTCAGAGAGTTTATTTTCGAACAATTGCAAGGGAAGCCACAACCGGACCCGGGAATCCCCCTTCCTTAGGCAGATCTTCGAATACAAACAGTAAAAGCAGCAGTATATATACTTTCCGCTACATACAACAATGACTAACAATTATCTCTTAGTTCCTCCCAGATGCTACCTTATCTCAAGGTTCTCACTGAGTCAGCATTCCATCCTTATCTCTGTATGGAGGCGAGAGGTGAAGGCAGCGCTTCTTACAGTTCTCGCGCTGTCAGGCCACAGACTTAGCCTGACTCTTGCTCTGCTACTGACAAAATCTAAGATGGCTGCACACAAATCCCCGTTTCCCCTTTTCCTGCTTCCACACAGGGTATGAAACACTTCTTTGGCACTGACTGATGAGAGACAGTGTCACATTTGGACTTAATGAGCTTTGAGTACGTATGCCCAAATCTAGTATCAGAAGTGGGTAACACACTCTGTTTCCATTCATTAGGGATACCCAAGCACTAATTCAGAAAGAGAAAGAATACTGCTTGGCCTTGAATTAGGTATTTATGCCGAACCACACAAGCGCCTGCACAGCAGTTACAGGTGTAAAGCAGAGAAAAGAGTGAGACCAACACATTTTGGCACCAGATCCAGAGAGCACTCAAATTTGGGGCTGTCCACAGTCCTGAACCCCCTGGTACTAGAGTGAAGACACTGGACACGGGCAACATGGCCCCTTCCTAGGATTTACCTTTATTGTTACCAAGTCACAAACCCAGCCAAAGCCTTCTCCTGAGCTCAGCTCCTTCCACCGCGCCCCAATCCGTAGTTCCTTCTCCTTCAGAGAGGCTTTGGCCCTCATATTCCTCAAGCGGAGCTATTAGGACCTACCTGAGGTGAGATCAGAGCAAATCATAATAAAATAGAGCTATCTTCCCCCCATGGAGAATGGTAGAACCTTCCTGCCCATTCAAGTCTCATGTCTGGGTTAAGAACAATGTTGGATTTAATCACACTTGTTAGCCCCATCAGAGCTTGTATTTCCCACTCCAATGAGATCAGGATACAGTACACACAGGGAGCCAGACTACTGCAGGGTTTCTTGCTGCCACACATCACCATGGCATCCAAGTATCTTCCGCGTACTGTCACTAGCTCTAGTGAAGTCTCTGCTGGATTTGGGGTCTTTGTTTCTTCCCATTCCCTCTCAGACTTACGAGGTTTGTAACACAAGGACCCTGCCCTGTCTAAAGAAGGGACAATGCATTCAAACAAAATCCAGGACACGGACCTGCATGAAGCAGGACATAGTAACAAAGGCTGCAGCCAGCAATTCAACAGCAGAGCAGGGCAGAGCTAGGCTGAGGGACTGAAACCCTTCTTGTTCATAAACAGACTTTGGATCCAGTTCCAGTAGCCAGGAGGGTTGGTAGAATCAAGCGCAACAATGAAAATGAAGGGATTCAGCATGAAAGCACCCCTGCTGGCTGCTGGTCCACAGAACTAAGGAGGCCCAAAGAAATGAGACAAAACTGAGCACTTGAAATAAAAACAACTGGGAGGCTATAAACAACATACAGTGTAGAGACAACAATAGATAGGGGGGTTACAATGGGGAACAACATTTCATCAGAAGTAAACAACAGCAACTCTCTCAGCAAAAGGAACATCACTGGCACAGAAGAAGTTACACTGCAACTAAGGTACTTTGCAGCCTGTTTCCAAAGAGCAGCAGCCACTGGCAAAGGAAAGAGAGCAGCATGTCACTCCAGGCAAACTCTGTTGCTAGCTGAAGAATAAATAGCTTGAAATGCCCCTCATTACAGCAAAGCCCAAATCTTCCCACATTCCTACCAGGGTTTCATCCTAAAAATTCTCAGCTAGCAAGCACCTTGCAAGATTCTTTGGCAGCTCACAGGAATGAGGCCTTGTGAACTCCTGTGATGTTCCTCTCAATGGCCAAGAATGCCCTCCCATGGGTATCACTAGCTACACTTGCAGACTGTCTGTTGAAAGCTGCAAATAGAATGTCATGACAACGTCCCTGATCTAATGCTGCTTTTAATTATCAGATGAAGAAGAACCAGGCAACTGGTGTCTGCATCATTCTATAGCACAAGAGGCCACTTTTCAGCATCTCCTGCCTATTGTCATTTTGACTTAATTTCTGATGCTGGAAAGATTTCAGAGGCAGGAAACAATTATCAGGCTAAAGAAGGCTCAGCAAACAACATCACTAAGGGAAGAGAAGTTATTTTTTAAAAATAAATGAATGCGAGTTTTTCCACTTGGCCTGTGTGACAGACCCAGACCATCTGTCTGCCACTCACCGGTGGAGGGAATACATGCTGGAGCTTGGGTAAACAGCTTTCTCTCCCCTGAGTAAAAAAAGGCCAAACCTAAATCCAGCATAATCTGGCAGGCACCTGGTGTCAACTGGAACTTGCTAAAAGCCACAGGCTAATTAAACACCTGCAGCCAATAAAGGCCTGTGGTGCAGCTTTAAAAGGTCCCCCCCAGGCAAAGTGGGGGGGAGGATAGGAAGTGCTGTGTGGGTGTGAGCTGAGGACTGCTCAGGCAGAAAAGGTGGATGAGGCTTTTTTTAAACAACTAACAAAATCAGCCAAAGTGCAGGATTTGGTGGTGATGGGGGACTTCAACTATCCAGACATATGTTGGGAAAATAACACTGCAGGGCACAGACTATCCAATACATTCTTGGACTGCACTGAAGACAATTTTTTTATTTCAGAAGGTTGAGAAAGCTACTAGGGGGGAAGCTGTTCTTGATTTGATTTTAACAAATAGGGAGGAACTGGTTGAGAATTTGAAAGTAGAAGGCAGCTTGGGTGTAACCATGAAATCATAGAGTTCATGATTGTAAGGAAGGGTAGAAGGGAGAACAGTAAAATAGAGACAATGGATTTCAGGAAGGCAGATTTTAGTAACCTCAGAGAGCTGGTAGGGGGCCCATGGGAAGTAAGACTAAGAGGAAAAACAACTGAAGAGAGTTGGCAGTTTTTCAAAGGAACATTATTAAGGGCCTGAAAGCAAACCATTCCACTGCATAGGAAAGATACAAAGTATGGCAAGAGACCACCTTGGCTTAACTAAGAGATCTTACATGATCTAAAAATCAAAAAGGAGTTGTATAAAAAGTGGAAACTAGGACAAATTACAAAGGATGAATATAAGCAAATAATGCAAGTATGCAGGGGCAAGATTAGAAAGGCAAAGGCACAAAAAGAGCTCAATCTAGCTAGAGACATAAAGGGTGTGTCTAGACTACATGGCTCCGTCGACAGAGCCATATAGATGAGGCAGGACGACAAAGGGAAATGAAGCGTCGATTAAAATAATTGCCGCTTCATTGAAATCAAAATGGCCACAGCGCTGTGCCGATCAGCTGTTTGTCGGTACAGGGCAGCAGTCTAGACGGGGATCTGTCGACCCCAGAACCCTTTGTCGGCAGATCCTGTAAGCCTCGTTTTACGAGGCATAAAGGATCTGCCGACAAAGGGTTCTGAGGTCGGCAGATCCCTGTCTAGACTGCCACGCTGTGCTGACAAACAGCTGATCGGCACAGTGCGGCAGCCATTTTGATTTAAATGAAGCGGCCATTATTTAAATCGACACTTCATTTCCCTTTGTCGAGTAAACTAATTTACATGGCTCCGTCGACAGAGCCATGTAGTCTAGACATATCCAAAGGGTAACAAAAATATATTAGAAGCAAGAGGAAGACCAAGGACAGGGTAGGCCCATTGCTCATTGAGGAGGGAGAAACAATAACAGGAAACTTAGAAATGGCAGAGGTGCTTAATGACTTCTTTGTTTTGGTTTTCACCAAGAAGTATGATAATGAAGGAATGCCTAACATAGTGAATGCTAGTGGAAAATGGGGTAGGTTTAGAAGTTAAAATAAAAAAAAAAAAACGAACAAGTTAAAAATTACTTAGAAAAAAGTTAGATGTCTTCAAGTCACCAGGGCCTGATGAAATGCGCCCTAGGAGCTGATAGAGGAGGTATCCGAGCCTTTAGCTATCATCTTTGAAGAATCATGGAAGTCAGAAGAGATACCAGAAGATTGGAAAGGGCAAATATAGTGCCCTTGTACAAAAGGGAAATAAGAGCAACCCAGGAAACTACAGACCAGTTAGTTTAACTTCTGTGCCAGGGAAGATAATGGAGCACTGAGGAATCCATCTGCAAACATCTGGAAGATAATACGGTGCTAGGTAACAGCCAGCATGGATTTGTAAAGAACAAATCATGTCAAACCAATCTGATAGCTTTCTTTGATAGGATAACGAGTCTTGTGGATAAGGGAGAAGCAGTGGACGTGGTATACCTAGACTTTAGTAAGGTGTTTGATGCGGTCTCACATGACCTTCTTATCAATAAACTAGGACAGTGGTTCTCAAAGTGCAATCCGCGGACCACTAGTGGTCCATGGCTGCCTCCCAGGTAGTTTGCGGCTCGAGCTCAGCCCCCCTCCCCCCGCCACGCAGCGGGGAGCCTGTGCAACCACAAGGCTTGGAGCACCAGCTCTGGCTTCTGGCTGGGAGGGTGCGCAGAGGGCGGGTGTAAACAAAAGGCCCGACCTTCCTGGCCAGACCCAGCTCCCCACTCGAGACTGCCCCCGGTACCCCCGAGAGCTGCCCTGGCTCCCCTCCAGCTGCCACTGTGTGGCACAGGAACCCCACGGAGCCGGATCCCTCCACCCCTGTGGGATTGAGGCCCCACCCCCACACATGCCACTGCTGCTCTGGCCCCACTGGCACATGGTGAGGACTGCCCCGAGCAGCCGCCACCGTGCGAGACAGGCAGGGGGGGATCTGGGATGTTGGGGGCTGTGGAGTGATGAGGGTGCCAGGTCCAAGGAAACAATAGGGTGGGGGAGACAATGGTGGAACTGGGTTGTGGGGCGATGAGGCAGTGGAGGGGCTGGGGGAGGAGGAAGCAATGGGGTGAGGGAGTGGGGGCCAGGGGCGGGGGAAGTGGGGACCAGGCTGAGGAGGTAATAGGGGAATTGGGGACTGGGGTGTGATGGGGTCAGGCTCAGAGATTGTAGGACCTGGGGGAACATTGTAAAGTGTGACCCATCCACACAGGCAAGGCTGTGCAAGGAGCAGACCCCAGGGACTGCCCACAGCTTGACCCATGCCAGGGAGCAGGGCACAGACAGACGGACAGAGTGCAATCCTTGGACCGATGGGAGTGAGGGGGAGGGGAGCGAGGCCTGGCCTGTTCTCAGGGAGGACAAGGATGCCCAGGTCAGCCCATTGCTCTGAAATCACCCTCTGCTCTAACAAAATAGATCCGCTCCCCGCAGCTGGGGACAGAACATCAACCCCTTTAGCATCACATCAGGAACTGAGGTCAGTGTCAATCAACAGTTCTTCCTGAAACCCACTGAACGACTGTGCAGTGCTGCTTTTACACAGCTCCACCCCAGAGGTGGCTGCATCTCAGCACTGAGCAGTGGATCCCCACCTAAACAACTCCCCACCCACCCCAGGGCCAGGTGCTTCTCTGCACCAGGAGAGATCTCTGTAAAACCAGCCTAGTGCCAGTGCTGCACAGGCCCTGGCTTTCTCGTAGCCTGTGAAGCATCCTGAGAGTCCTGCTGTGGGGTTGCTGGGAGCCAAAAATCTCTGGCAGGGTAAATGAACTGGATGGTCATGGAGCTACTTGCTGGCCAGGAGGAGCTGATCTCCTCCCACTCCACCCCCTTGCTGGGGAATGGCAGTGCAGTGACATGCTGTCCAGAGGCTTTCCCCACTGCAACAGGGCATGAAGCCAGATAAGAGTCCCCCCTCATGCCCAGACCTCCGCACCCCAATCTCGCTCACTCAGTCCCCTCCCCCTGCCAAGACCCTGCACCCCCAGCTAGCTCCTACACCTTCCCTTGCTCCTGCACCCTTCCTCCTGGCCACACTCTGCACCCTCCCTTGCTCCAGCACCTCCCCCCTGGCCAGACACCTCCCCAACCCTGCTCCTGCATCCACTGTTGCTCCTGCACCCTCTCTCCTGGCCACACACTGCATCCTCCCTTGCTCTTGCTCCCTCTCCCATGGCCCGACACCCAGCCTGCTTCTGCACCCTACCTCCCACCCAGACCTCGCACCCTCAGCCCCTCCTGCACCCCTCCTCCCGCCCAGATCCTGCACCCCATCCCTATCCCACTCGCTGGCAGCCCTGTCCTTCACACTGAATCCCTCATTTTTGTCCTCACCCCAGAGCCTAAGGGGGTCCACAAAATCCACTAACTCCGGAACCCTAGAAAAGTAAATCTGGTCTATGGGCAACCCTGAACCTCAGTCCTCCTTGTCCCTCCCCCTCACCCCGTGGGGCTGGAGCGCCAGAGGAGTGAGGTGTCTCAGTTCAGTGAGGGTTGGAGGTTTGGGGAGGAGTTTTGCTTCTCACTTGTGTGGTCCCCAACTGATTTTTCTGTGGGTCAGTGGCTCCCGACTCAAAAAAGGTTCCCCGCCCCTGCCATAAGTAAAGAAAACGTTGAAACCTTTTGTGTTGGACATAAATTAATATTTTACTTCATTTTAAAATAAAGTTTGATAAACTAACATGAGAAAATTAAAACACTTACTCTGCTTCATAATTTAAATTAAACCATTCTCCTTAGCTGCAGCCCTAGCAAAATGGCTCGTGCATAATTATGTAATTAATGCTGAGTTTCCATTGCAACTGGTGGTCCACGGAAAGGTTTGCATTGAGGCAGGTGGTCCACGGGCCAAAAAGTTTGAGAACCACTGAACTAGGGAAATACAACCTAGATGGGGCTACTATAAGGTGGGTGCATAAGTGGCTGGATCACTGTTCTCAGAGAGTAGTTATTAACGGTTCACAGTCATGCTGGAAGGGCATAACAAGTGGGGTTCTGCAGGGGTCTGTTTGGGGACCGGTTCTGTTCAATAGCTTCATCAACGATTTAGATGATGGCACAGAGAGTACGCTTATTAAGTTTGCAGATGATACCAAGCTGGGAGGGGTTGCAAGTGCTCTGGAGGATAGGGTCATAATTCAAAATGGTCTGGACAAACTGGAGAAGTGGTCTGAGGTAAACAGGATGAAGTTTAATAAAGACAAATGCAAAGTGCTCCACTTAGGAAGGAACAATCCATTTCACACGTACAGAATGGGAAGCGACTGTCTAGGAAGGAGTACGGCAGAAAGGGATCTAGGGGTCATAGTGGAGCACAAGCTAAATGTGAGCTAACAGTCTGACACTGTTGTGTAAAAAAAAAAAAAAAAAAACAAACAAACACATGATTCTGGGATGCATTAACAGGAGTGTTGTGAGCAAGACACGAGAAGTCATTCTTCCGCTCTACTCTGCGCTGGTTAGGCCTCCGTTGGAGTATTGTGTCCAGTTCTGGGCACCACATTTCAAGAAAGATGTGGAGAAATTGGAGAGGGTCCAGGGAAGAGCAACGAGAATGATGAAAGGTCTAGAGAACATGACCTACGAAGGAAGACTGAAAGAATTGGGCTTGTTTAGTTTAAAAAAGGAAAAGACAGAGGGAACATGATAGCAGTTCTCAAGTATCTAAAAGGATGTTACAAGGAGGAGGGAGAAAAATTGTTCTCCTTGGCCTCTGAGGATAGAACAAGAAGCAATGGGCTTAAACTGCAGCAAGGGGGGGTTTAGGTTGGACATTAGGAAAAAGTTCCTAACTGTCAGGGTGGTTAAACACTGGAATAAATTGCCTACGGAGGTTGTGGAATCTACATCTCTGGAGATATTTAAGAGCAGGTTAGACAGACACCTGTCAGCGATGTTCTAGACAGTATTTGGTCCTGCTGTGAGGGCAGGGGACTGGACTCGATGACCTCTTGAGGTCCCTTCCAGTTCTAGGATTCTATGACTGAGGAGCAGGTACCAAAGGAGAGATGCTGGGAGGGATTGTTTGGGCAAGTGGCCCAGGGAAAAACTGCCAGATTGCGAGTGGCAGTAACCCTGCCTGTTGCTGCTCCCTTAGGGTACGTCTAGACTACATCCCTCTTTTGACAGAGGGATGTAAATTAGGCACTTCGAAATTGCAAATGAAGCCGGGATTTGAATTTCCTGTGCTTCATTTGCATAATCGTGTCATGGTGCTTTCAAAAAAGTGCTATTTCAAAGGAGCACCATGACATGATTATGCAAATGAAGCATGGAATATTCAAATCCCAGCTTCATTTGCAATTTCGAAGTGCCTAATTTACATCCCTCTTTCGACAGAGGGATGTAGTCTAGACACACCCTGTCAGGGTCCCTGGGCCAGAACCTAGAGTAGTGGGTGGGCCTGGGTTCCCCCCAAACCTCCCCACAACATCTCAACCTCTGCCTCGAGAAGGGAGATCAGGACTCCAGAGGGGGAGTTTACCCCAAACTTATGAACTAGCCTGTGATGAGTGTGGCTCAGTAGGCTGTGGCTCCTGCCTCTAGTAGAGAGAGAGGCCATGTGAGGGCCACAGCGAGCCTCTGAGGCTAACACTATCCGCCAGTAGCGTGAGATCCACAGGGAATAGCTGGAGCTTTGCCACAACTGGAATTATGTTATTTGCCTCTCTCTCACACACACATTCATATCGAGCACTTGAAATAGAGCAAATTTCAGGAACCCCATTTTACAGATGGAAAAATGGAGTCACCGGGATGTTAAGGGACTTGGGTGAAGTCACCAAAGTGCACCTGCCGGAATGCACAGAGCTTTACAGAGATCAAAGACACCATACCCAGCTCAGAAGGGGAGGGGCAGAGGTCAGGTGATTTACTGCCACCTTTGCAGCCCTCCCATCTCCTGGAGCTGACCAGGGACTGAGCCAGTGCCTAGCATAAAGTAAAGGAGATAATGGCCCCTCTAAGCAATGCTCAGTTCCCACTTCCCCCAAAGGTGTGACCAAATAGCACAAGAAAACAAGCCCATACGTGTTAGTCATTGCATTAACCCAAAAGACCATTAGGTCTGATGCACCTCTCCCTGCTCAGTGCCCCCAGGGGCTAGGCACTCTGCCTCAGCAGTAGTCTTTTCCAGCTTGGAAAAAACCCAAACCTGGCTCTCTAGGAGTCTTTCCACTGGTCAGAATCCAGCATCCAAATTAACTCATCACCACTGCAGCTGCAACACACAACACAGGCCAACACTGCCTTTGTGCCTAGGTTTAACAGGCTGGGGCTCTGGATATCTGTAGCAAGGGAGGTCTTACATTTAATGCCATACATGTGGGCTGGGTGGTGGAGGGAGCTCTGGCAGGGAGTAACAGCAAGCACACCTTCTGCTTCTTCACCCCACGAAGCTCACTTACTTGGGAGTGTGCGCCTCGTCCACCCGATGGCCCAGCTGGAACTCGTGTGACTTGCTCCGGTGCAAGGCGGTGAAGTTGGGGATGAGGTGAATCAGTTTCCGAGAGGAAGGGGGCGGCGTCCCTGGTGGCTTCATCTTGTTTCTCTGCCTCACTGGCGGCATCATGGTGGTGACTATGTTAGGCGTCCGTGGGGGTGTGTGAACAGGGTGCCGCTGCTGGGGGGACGGTGGCAAAGAGTGGTGGCCAACTTCCAGCGGGGGGCAGAGCCCAGGATAGCTCTCAACAGTCAGTCTGTCCATGTGGGCATACGTGGGTCCGTGGGCCGAGCCCGGGTGACAGTAGTGCTGCATGAACTTGGACTGAACTTTGGGGCTCTGGGAAAGGTGCGTTCTGATCCACTGCATGGATTCGGGCTGGCACACAGGGTTGTTCTCCTTCCCTGTTTCTGGTGTAGGCCACTGGATGGTCCAGTCTTGCTTGGAAAGGCTGCCTCCTGGGGTAAAACAAACATCACCATGCAGTTAGACACAGCTGACATTAAATATGTGCTCCCAATCACAGGCCTTGGGTGCTGACCAGCCACAAGCCCAGCTGATGCCAGGGAGAGCTGCCAGTGCTCTGCACCTCTGAAAATCAGACCTCCCCAGGTAGGATCTTAGTCCTTGTTCACAAGAGCCTAACAGAGCCAGGGCCTACCTGATGCACCACCTGTCTCTCACCCTGCACACCAGCTGTCTTCTACTGGGACATTGTAACTGACAGTCCCAGGGGCCAGGGAACAAGCTTCTGCCAGAGAATCGACTGGGCCCCACATCTGAACACCGTCAGAGGTGGGGATAAAGACCTCTTCAGACAGGACAGAGACAGATTCCCTCTTAACCCCTCAGACTGTTTGTGTAGGAGGCTGCATCAGCGCCAGCCTCTCATGACGTGTCTTCCTGCCCAGGCAGTGCTGTCATGAGCACTACATGAGCCTACTGCTACTCTACCATTAAAGGGCACATTCCATCCCAAAGGGCCGAGTGCTTTACCTACAGGAAACACTGACACCGAAATGCAGCTGTCTCTGGGGTGGGAAACCAAGGGCAACTAGCACAGCACACATGTTTTTTAGGGAGGGGGGAGTCCAGAGTCCTGAGACTCAATGGACCCTAGAGAATGAACTGCCTTGGCACTGCAGCTGAAAAGGCTCCATGAGTCACCCATGTGCAAAAAGGGGCTGTTTTCATTTTAAACCCAGGAGAGCCAGGTGCTATTTACGCACTTAGGGTATGTCTAGACTGCATCCCTCTGCCGACAGAGGGATGCAGTCTAGACATACCCTTAATGACTGAAATACTGAACCTCCCTTCACAGTAGTTCTGTCGCTGTAGCTCAGGACACTGAGGAAACAAGCATGCCAGCAACAGCCACTTTCCACAACCTGACACCTCCTGTCTGCATGAGCATTCCTCAGCTAGAGAGAGAGCACGCAGGAGACAGACAAAGAGAGAGAAGAGGCAGACAAGGGCAGTGACTTGTCCAGTTCTAGCAGATCAGTGCTATAGCCAGGAATTAAATTCAGGTCACCAATTCCCAGTTCAGTACCTTCTCTACTAGACCACAATGCAACCCATAGACTACCCCTGCCACACACATCCTCATTGCATTCTCTCCCCTGTCCACACACACTTATTCAGAGTAGCTATTCCCAAAGACTGAAATATGATGACAACTTACACACAATTTTGGCGCCCCCTAGGGATTTCCTTACAACAATAGCCACAAGGTTACTATTCCTTACGATTTGCATCATTGTAGCCTCTGGAAGCCACAATCAAGGATCAGAGCCCCATTGTGCTGGGTGCTGTACACACACAATGAAGAGACAGTCCCTGCCCCAAAGGGTTCATAGTCCAAGCAGAGAGGACAGACAGTGGTTAGGAGAAAGGGAGTATTTTCACCATCTGTAAAATGGGGAATGGAGGTTAGGTGACTTGACTGAGGTCACACATTAAGTTTGTAGCAGAGCTGGGAATTGAACTCAGTGACTCAAACAAATAAATCATTTTAAAAATGGACATGAGAATGGTTGTGAACACACAATAGCTGCACAACCTCAAAGAGTTTGCCCAGCCCTCTCACTTTTAAGCCACACTTGGCAGCTAAGTTTTTTTTTCTTGTCTCATCTAACACCTCCTCTGCTTCTTCCCCCTCCACCTAGTTCACACATGCATCCGCCTTCCCTTCCCTTTGCTTCTTTGTCCACTCACAGCTCCACCTGCTGCCAAATGGACTGGACCTCTCTCAAGTGCCAGCAGGACTCCAACAAATTGTCTGCCCAGGGCCAGCACCTCTGCTTCCCACCCAGCCAATTCTCACTTTCACACACCCAGAGACACACACTGTGGGCTTCAAATTCTGCAGTTTGGAAAGGGAGGAGGAAATAAATAAATACCACCTTTCATTACTGAAAGTGCCAACTAGCATAGTGATGGGTACATATCTGTCTGCAGAGATGTGCTAGTCTCTCTATATATTAAATAAAACTTTTCCTGCGGGATGGCAGTGACGTCATCATGTCACTCTGCATCCCTCAGCCCCTCCCCACTCAGCCGCCCTGCCTCCTCCCCACTGCTAACCCAGCAGGGATCAGCAACTATGGCTCCCGAGCAGCAGCAGCACTGAATGTAAGCTGCTGCTGCTAGTGGGCTTGAGGGGGGAGGAGGAAAATTGCAGGATGATGGGGGGCAGCAGAGAGGCCCACTGCGGGGGGACCAGACTGTGGGACACATTGCCCCCTGAGCTGGGGCCAGCTGTACCTCTGGAGTTTCATGAGAAAGCTGCAGAGCTCACCTGGAGTGCTGCTGCCATGGTAAGAGCAGCGCATCCCTCGGTTGGTCTCACGGGGCAGGCAGCAGGATGGGCTGCACAGGGCTCGGCTGGGCCGGGCAGGCTCTCATGGTGCAAGCAGCTGGTGCCCCCTCTTCCCCAGCAGCAGGTTGGGCTGCACCGCACCTGGCAGCAGTGAGAGGAGGCGATGCTGGGACTGAGGACCCTGCACATGCAGGAGGCAGGTGGGGGCTTGGGGCCCTTCGGGGCTTTGCACCCACGTAGACTTGGTCTGGGAGGAGGGGCTGATCAGCAGCTCAGCCCCCAAGGGCGCCATGGATTGGACCCCTGCAGGACCCCATTTTATTTTAAATGAAGTTTGATTAACTAACATGATAAAGTTAAAGCACTTAAATTAAACCAGTCTCCCTAGCTGTAGCACTAGCAAAATGGCTTGGGCGTAATTAGGTAATTAACGATGAGTATTCATTAGCAACTGGTGGTCCACGGAAAGGTTTGCATTGAGCCAGGTGGTCCACAGGCCAAAAAGTTTGAGAACCACTGCACTAGCCCATTTCTCTCCCAACCCAATCCCGATGCTTATGCACAATCCCCTTGTTCCCTTGGAGCACTGGTGAAGCTAAGCTCCACAGAATGCAGAGGACAAGGACCCAGGTCCCTGAATTTTGCCTCTTATCCACAGTGGAGCCTCACACATGTTGGGCTCATGCTCTTGAAGGACATGGTGTGGGTGGGAGGGTTTGGCCCTAAGAAACTTGATCTTGCCAACAAATGGATGTGGAGGAAAGCAGCTGAAGTCAGTATGAGTTTATAAACATACAAAAAAGTGTTTTAACTACATTGGTACAGTTAAACCACTACAACCCTTTGCCTGTAGATAGATATCAGGCCAAAGGTGCTTATACCTGTATAGCCTCCTCCCATTCCCTGTTATACCAGGATAAGGTACAGTCTACACTGCAGAGACTATACCAGCATAGCTATGTTGCTATGCTTCTACTGGTATAGCACTGTAGTGTAAACACAGCCTACAACTATTGTAGGGGTTTTTCCATCAGTGTAGGAACACCATCTCGCCAAGCAATGGTAGCTATGTCAACTGTCACCAAGTGTGGGGGAGTCACCAGGCCCTGTACCCCCATCTGCAGCCAGACATGACTCTCAGCCAGC